>CAHIKZ030001339.1:105000-205000 GCA_903632075.3 Acanthosepion pharaonis
GACTCTTGGTGTGGCCATAAGGCAATATCTAGGGAAGAGTGGATGCGATAGTCATCAATAAACTACAGAAGAACGCAAAATTGATCACTGCATTTAAGTATTGAATTAATGTTTAAGCTTACCTTTTAAAAGTTCAATGATAATTCTTCTGTAGCCACTTAATTTAAAGGCGATTTGATGTACGTAGATCCTTATTATTTTTATTTCATGGGTGACAAAACAGGGGACAATTTATAAGATAGTGTAAAGATGGGAAAATGGAAATTAAAATTAGTTATACATTCAACATTTGAACAGTTAGAGAAACAAAATGGCTAATTAAGTAAAACTTATATTATGGAATATATTTAATATATATATTTAACCCCTGAATCTGAGCTCAACAAATGCGCCTAACTTTTCTAGGGCTTTTGAATGAGCTATGAACCATTGAAATCGGACTAGTGGGAGCGGAGGAGTTGCTTGGACACACGCACAAACACTGCATTTTATATATATATATATATATATATATATATATATATATATATATATATAGAGAGAGAGAGATAATGTTTGTATGTTCTTATTCAGGAAGCCATTGTGAAATGCGTTCTCTTAATGAGACGATCGATTCTACTAAAGAAAAACAACTAAATATGTAGCCGATTGTTAGTTATAAAAGATTAATACATACGGATAGAAGACAAAGGGAACATGTTCACAAAAACAGGTCAGGCGTAAGACAAGGATGCAACTTCACGCCGGACATATTTCAAATTTACAGCTGGGTGATCCTGAAAGAAATAGTAGTTCTTGGGGGAGTGGATTCCCTCTGTCTTTTCTACAAATATTTTCATAGCAGCTGCTCTGACGAGCTCCACCCCCCTCTCCCTGGTGTCCCGACGACATCAATTTAAGCGTCCTACTAGATTGCTATCTCGGTCTCACCCATTTACAGTTGAAATAGCTAAATGCAACCGCCATTACTACGCCAACAGTTTCTTTTCTCGCACCTCACACCTGTAGAACTCCCTTCCATAAACTGCCTTCCATGATAACTACAGTCTTCAAAAATGTAAATTCAACGTCAGTCGCCGTCTTTAATCTTCTTAAATCCCGTTTATCTTTTCTGTTTTCCTCAATCCTCCCTATATTGAATCTTTTCTCTCACTTTCAATCCCTGTATCCACCTGCGTACTGGTGACATTACCAATTTTCTTGGAGGAAATGATTAACAAAAATATATATATATATATATATATATATATATATATATATATATATATATATATATTAGAGAGGTAGTCATATCTTATTAAATAAATTGGAGACATTATGTCTGCTTATTTTTAATAAATCCGTTCATACTAACTGATAACTTTCCGTGTATTGCAATTTAATGATATATATATATAATATATATATATATAATTCCCTTCCTCTCTTTACTGATACCAAATCGGTCGGGTTTCGATCCGGTTTGAAGTTATCCGATGTCTATTACACTGAATCGAATCGATGTGAAACTGTACTGTCTGTGGATGATAAAACTGTCTATCTATGGATGATATATATATATATATATATATATATATATATATATATATATGAGTTGTTTTGGTCTTCCCTTGTCTGATTTATATCGCAAAAAAATGTCACTTCATCGGATGAATTATTTGAAGGTTAATGACCCTCGTAAAAATTGTAGAAAATGCCAAAATATTCATTGTTTGTTGGGATATTTCTATCTTTTCTGGAAATGTGACATAGTTATTCCAAATTAGTCGCCTGTTTCGTTTTTTTTTTTTTTTTTTTTTACAGCTTCTTTGCATATCTCTGTTGAATATTTTTACTTGTTTTCTTGATAACTACGATCTTCAAAAATTTAAATGCAACGTCAATCGCAATCTTCTATCTTCTTAAATTGCGTTCATCTTTCCTCAATCCTCCGTGTATTCAATCTTTTATCTCACTTTCAATCTCTGTATCCACCTGCGTACTATGTGTGTGTGTGTGTGTGTGTTCTTGGTCTTCCCTTCTCTGATTTATACATGAAAAAATGTCACTTCATCGGATGAATTATTTAAAGGTTAATGACCGTCTTGTTCATCTTTTGTCTTTTTCCTCAATTCTCCTTATATTGAGTCTTTTCTCTCACTTTCAATCCCTGTATCCACCTGCGTACTGGTGGCATGTCTGCCTTGCTTGAAGCGAAAAGATTAAGAAAAAAAAAAGATTTATTTTTGGTGGACACAAACTTAACAACTTAATATAAGCAGATGGCATGTCGTTGTTGTTGTCAGAGACAGAAAGAAAATTTCAGGAACTTCTGCACAAGTTCATAAAGGACCATCCATCAATTGTAAGATGACAGAAGCAAAGGTTGGTGGGGGGGGGAACAACCTGAGATGCGAGTTACGAATTGGAGCTGATAGTATTAAGCAAGTACGGTACTTTAAATATCTGGGAAGTGTTTTAACAGAGTACAAAAATTGCGGACACCGAAATGGGGTGATGCATAAGAATATCGAAAGTTGCTCTCTCCAATAGCCAAAGAAAGCAAAAGAAAAAAAAAGAAAAGAAAAATTCCGTAAGAAACAAAGAAAACAATACTCATCTGCGATATAATATAAACTTTACTATACAACAAAGAATGCTGGACATTTCCCTCACAGATGAAGAAGAGACTTGAGACAACAGAGATGTGGTTTTACGTAAGGATGATGAGAATACCATGGACGGAGCATGTGAGCAAATAGGAAGTTTTAAGAAAAAAATGGAAACAAAAAGGACACACATCTGTAGAATTAGAAAGGGACAAGCATCAATGAGAATACATGGAAGAGGTTTGAGCAAATAGGAAGTTTTAAAGAAAATGGAAGGACACACATCTGTGATTAAAAAGGAAGCATTTTACAGAAAGGTTTGAAACAAAAAGCATGTGAGCAAATACAGTTTTAAGAAAAAAATGGAAAAAAAAGGGAGAATTAGAAAGGGCATCAATTCTACAGAAGAGGTTTGAGAATAATGGACCATGGACGGAGTTTTTAAGAAAAAAATGTGAGGACACACATCAAAAGGACAAGCATCAATTCTAAAAAATTAAAATACCAAAAAATGGAGCATGTGAGCAAAAAGTTTTAAAGAAAAAATGGAAACAAAAAGGACACACATCTGTAGAATTAGAAAGGGACAAGCATCAATTCTACAGAAGAGGTTTGAGAATACCATGGACGGAGCATGTGAGCAAATAGGAAGTTTTAAGAAAAAAATGGAAACAAAAAGGACACACATCTGTAGAATTAGAAAGGGACAAGCATCAATTCTACAGAAGAGGTTTGAGAATACCATGGACGGAGCATGTGAGCAAATAGGAAGTTTTAAGGAAAAATGGAAACAAAAAGGACACACATACGTAGAATTAGAAAGAGACACGCATCAGAGATGTGGTTCTACAGAATAGGGCTGAGAATACCGTGGACGGAGCATGTGAGCAATGAGGAAGTTTTAAAGAAAATGGAAACAAAAAAAGGTACACATACTTAGAATTAGAAAGAGACAAACATCAGAGATGTGGTTCGACAGAAAAAGGCCGAGATCAACCTCTCTTACCCTTGATAAGCCATGTGAGTCTTAAGTTTTCCAAACCCTACCTGTCTCGTTCGTTTGGGAATACCAAATGGTATAACATTGAATGTGCGGGTGGTGTAATGGTTAAATGCTCGGAACTGGAAATCGAAAAGCCGAGTTTCAATTCCAATCGATAATATTCAGTTACGCACAAATACCCTTGGGAAAAGTAAGAATCCACCTCCCGCCGATCGGAGTTAATTAGTAAAACTTTTATCTGTAAATCATTATGATCTCCCCCACTCCCCAAAATTATATTTTATGGCTTTAAATAATAACCGAGAAAGCTCGATTAAACATAAAAAAACAAATTAGTCAATCAATCTTTCTTCATTATGTGTCTAAGAAATCTTGTCTTTTACTGATTCTGAGTATTCTTTTTTTTTTACCATTTTAAGACTTCTTCGTTGCTGATTTCTTTGGGTATCATAATTTTCTTTTGCAGATAATTTATAACTGTCCATTTTTAGATTTGTCGGGCATCTCTCACAGGTGCATGGACAGAAATTAAGACGAAATTTAAGACAGAAAAGAGAATTAGTTTTTCTAGTTTTATAAGAAGTGGTAGTGTTTTGCCATAATAAAAATGTTCAGCTATGGCTCTTTTTGCTGGCTGAGGCTTAGAATTTTTTGAGCGACCCTCTTATCTATCTATCTATCTATCTATCAAGACAGAAATGAAAACAGAAATCAGAATTAGTTTTTCTAGTTTATAACAAGTGACAACGTGCTGCCATAACAAAATTGTTCAGTTATGGCTCTTCTTTTTGTGTGAAATTTAGAGCTTTTTGAACTACTCTTCTATCTATCTATCTATCTATCTATCTATCTATCTATCTATTCCGTTTTTTATCTTTCTTTCTCACTTTTTGTTTACTCCCTCACTTTTGTCCCTATCTCTCTTTCACGCTTTTTCCTTCCATAATTTTTTCTCTTTTTCTGTATCTCTGTCGAAAATTTTTATTGAAAAAAAAAATACGAAGACTAAAACCAGTTCCAGAGCAGCTTAAAAGTGCATTTTTCGAACTTTCATTGAATCAAGATACGCGATGAGTTCCTCAAAGTCAAATTCTCGTGCCAAATCACACTCATGCCATATTCCTCATTTTTTTTTTTTTTTTTTAATTTAGATTTTCTTGCTTTTCTGTCTTCCCTTACTACTTTTCCACCTTCATCTATTTGCTTTCTTTCTTGGAATTATATGCACTTTCAATTTCTGTTCTTTTTTCTTTTTTTTTTCCTTTTTCTTTTGTTCTCCCTGAGAATATTCTCACCATTGAGGCGTTGTAACTTCAACAAGATACGTGACCAATGAGAAATGACACAGCAGAAAATAACAAAAGATTTATTCACAATAATCGCTTTTATCAGCTCACCTTTGCGCCTGCGCACATCTACAAAATTGCGCATGCGTTCATCCACAAAATCCACAAGTGTTAAGATATTCTTTTTAACATTATATCGTATTCATTTTGAATTTCTTCAGCTAGTAAGTGAACTTTAAATAAATCCACCTGTAAGAATTCTAAGAAAAGACAAGGTAAAACACCGCTGAGAGGAGATTCCATCAGTAATCCGAATTTTCGTCTACAAGAAAAAACATTGTCGAAAATGAAATAAAATTAGTTTATAATACGTCGGTATGGTATTGATAGCGTCACCCTTCTTTGCCTCAGATAGTGTGGAACATCAACATCTTGATTATGACATTATTTTCTCTTCGAGTTTTTTTAATTATTGCTACTGCTGAAACTGCTTAAGCGATTTGGTTTCGGTTATTTGCTCGGGATATTCGATGAAGGATTGTCCTCGCTGAGATCTACACGATTCAGTCACTCGAGGCTATTTTAACAAGCAGTCTGAGAAAGCAGTTTAGGTATTTCGGAATGAGTTTGATGCCATTCATGACATCCATATGAAAGCCTCGATCGGTTTTATTGATTGATTGATTTTTTACGGCTTATCAACCCTCTGCAGGTTATTTAAAGGCAGAGAATATTTTATTTTTTTTAGATATTAGTTAGTGATACAAACCCAACTAATTAACCCATAGCTAGGGAGAGAAGAGGTTGATTCATATCTATCCCAAGGGTATTTGCACGTACGTGAATATAATGAACTCAACTGGAATTGGAACTTGGCTCCCCGATTAACAAATACGAGCCATCATGTCACCCGCATATCTAAGCTAACAGTACCTGCTATTCCCAATCTATTACCCTTCTAGTTACTGACCAGACTCGACGTTGCTTAACTTTTGTGATCGTATGGTAACCGGTGGTTCAACGTGATATGGCCGTAAGCCAATCTCGTTCTGATGATACTATTTAAGAACATGATTCGTGATTTTACGTTGATGTTTTGGTTTTGTGGTAACTTGTGGCTTGTGGTGAGATTACATTTAGCATTTACTTACTTCAGCTTAGTTACCCACTATTTTTACACTTTCTGCTTTTATTACTTTTTAATAAAAAATTAATTTAAAATATTATTAATTAAATAAAATTAATTAAATTAATTTATTAAATAATTTTTTAATTAATTTAAAAAATTTAATTTTTTTTCATTTTATAATAATAAATTAAAAATGAATTAATTAAATCATTATATATAATTAATTAATGAATTAAAGATTAAATAAATAAAAATTAATGAAATAAAAAGTTAATTTAAAATTTTTATTAAAAATTAATTACATTTTACTTTCATTATTACTTCTGGTTAGTTGACCATTCGCATTTCACTTTTTTTTTTAAATACATTTCCATCCTGAAATCATACCCCGAGTTGTCCCAAGCATTGTAAGCACAATTTTGTAGACAAACCTGTCCGCTAGTTGTGTTAATTAATAGTTTAGCAGACTTTCATTTTAGGGGGTATTGTATCCCAGCTGTGACTTCCGGAGGTTGACCTTCGAGGTCAGATGCAAGCCAAAATAAGGTAGTCGATTTTGATTGGTTAAGCCAGCGTGAGAAAGGAGATAGGAGAAAAATTTTAGACAGTCGAGCTTTAACCATCAAATGATGTAGACGTGTTTTCTTTCGTGTCTGAAACGGATCCCCAGTGATGGGGAACGACCCCCACTAGATAGATAGATAGATAGATCAGAACAGATTGAGATAGGTAGGTATGATGAGGCTCATATGAATAAGTATGACTGCCTTTAGAAAGGTCTGAACAGAGATAGATAGATAGATAGATAGATAGATCAGAACAGATTGAGATAGGTAGGTATGGTGAGGCTCATATGAATAAGTACGACTGTCTTTAGATAGGTCTGAACAGAGATAGATAGATAGATAGATAGATAGATAGATAGATAGAACATGTCGACATTAAGGTTAATAAAAATGTAAGTTAAAATTCCATGTGTTGAAGTCCTTTTATCTTTGGTCTCAAAACAACTAGCGATCACCGGCCGAGAGAGAAGAATGCGCCTTTACTATCGAATTGACGCCGTCGACCAAGACCTCCCGAGAACGAGAGGGCTATACAACAATTGTGCTAGCATGAAGTTACAATTCGACATGACTGAGGGTTTGGGCGTACTAACCGTGTTCAAACTGTTGATCCCACCAGATTACCAGGGTATTTCTCACAAATGCGAACACAGCTGGCCAGGCTGGAGTTTAAACCGGATTAGCCGATCCTACAGATAACTACTATACTGTTCACAATTCTTTTTCTTCTTCTTTACGTGCCGTGCCCACTCGGGGCGTTGGCGATCATGACTCTCCACAGTTTCCTTTCATTTGTAATAAATTTTATTTTTTTCTTATTTCTCCTAAACCCTGTTCCCCCATCCATTTACTTAAGCTCATCAAGTATGTTGTGCGTTGTTCTCTTTTGTCTCTCTTACCTCCAATCTGTCCTGTGAGTATCAGATTTTCCAAGCCCTCCTTCCTTATTATGTGCCCTAGAAATTTCAACTGCCTCTTCCTGATTTTAAGTTTCCTTTTTGTTTCGATTTTCTCTAAAACTGAGTCTTTGCTCACATATTTGGTCCATGGTATCCTCGGCATCTTTCTGTAGAACCAAATTTCTGTTGCTTCAAGAGACTTCTTCATATTTAAGGAGATTGTCCGGGATTCGCTGCCATGCTGGAAGACAGATATCACGTAACAGTTCAGTACTCTTCCTTGTTTCCAACAAAATTTTCCTGTTTCTTAATACTCTGCTTAGCTTTTCGAATCCATCTTTGGCCATCCCAATGCGCCTTTGGATTTCATTGTTGCACTTTCCGTCTTCTGTTAGAATATTTCCCAGATACTTAAATTTTTACTTGTTTAATTTTGCTCTTTACGATATATCATTTGCGTTTTGGGCTCATCTTTTTTTTTTTTTCTAAACACTATGAATTCTGTTTTCTTTCAGTTGACTTTTAGTCCTTTCTTCTCGCTTTTCTTCAATACCTCCTGTAGGAGATTTTGTAGATTTCTTTCCTTGTCTACTATCAACGCTGTGTCAACTGCATATCTGCATGTCCTGGTAGGGCATCTAATTCTCTTGGAATTGCCTCGCTGTATAAATTGAATAAATTCGGTGAGAAAACACATCATTGCCTCTATTTTTGTATATCTGCTGAACTAAGTTTCTATCCGTATGCAGACGGTCTGTTGCCAGTATAGGATCTTGATTATTCTAACATCCTTCCCAAATATGTCAAAGTTGCTGAGCAGTTCCAACATTTTATCGAACGCCTTTGCGCAATCTATAAAACGCAGGTGCACGTACTTCTGCATCTACATTGCTCTTTCTGATAGCATTCCGAGCATGAATATTGCATTCCTTGTTCCAATGTCTTTGACGAACCCGCACCGTTCTTGTCCTATCTCTGTTCTGATCAGAATTCGGATGATGAGCTTTGTTATAAGGCTCATTAGGCTGATTGTCCGATGGAGTTCACATCCGTTCGCACCTGGTTTCTTAGGCAGTGCTATGAAATTCGATCTCGTTAGGTATTCCGGTATATTGTCACTGTTGTAAAAAAAAAAAACAGATTTGCCGTTCTGTAGCTGAAAATCCTCACTGTCCTCCAGGAATGTGACTCGTTGCGCCTTCTCAGGCTAACGCTCTCAGCTGATATGAAGCGGAAAAACTATATTGAATCCATTGCTAGGTCTGCTGCTAAGAAAGTTGTTTCACTGTGTCGTACGAAACGATTTTTCTCTCTAGAATCCATTTTATATATCTATAAGTTTACCACTCTCCCATGCTTAGAATATTGCTGCCATATGTCGTCCAGTACCCCTACTATTTACCTTGAGCTTCTTAATAAAATCCAAAGAAGAATCAGCAATATTATTGGTCATGAACTGGTAGCTCGGCTTCAGTCACTTTCCCAGCGCCGTAAGGGTGCCTCTCTATGTCTTTTCTATAAAACCTTTCATGGTTATTGTTCAAATGAGCTCTTCGCTATGAATTTTTTATATTATTAAAGTCCCGCGTTTATTTCGTCCAGTGAACTGATGTTTCTGCCACATTTAATGATTGTGAAGGGGTTTATTAATAACATTATCTTGTTTAGTTTCTTGTAAATAGATTTGTATTCATATTGTAAATACTCATTGGGGCTGTTTTATTCCTATCCCTCCACAGACAATGAATTGTACATATGGGGACAAGCTAGGATTTTCATAGAGACAATGAGGTATTATGGTGAATGTAATAAGAAGGGTAAATAAGAATGCGTTGTTTTGATGTTAGGATTACTGTGGTATGTTTGGGTCAGTGTTTGTGGCTAGCTAAGTTTAAATTTAAGACGGAAAAAGACCGTCCTTTCCCCCATTCCCCATTTTTGGCCTTGTGCCACATTTTCTGTATTTGAAGTGGAAATAAATATCGCCCTTCCCTACGGTACCTAGACTTTATGAATTTAAGCGCAGTACTATACTGGCGTCAAGATCTCATCAATTTACAGTTGAGCTGGTTAGATGTAGCCGTAAATTCTATACTAACAGTTTCTTTTCTCACACTTCTCGCTTGTGAAACTCCCTTTCCGGCTCCGTGTTTTTCAGCCGACTTTAATCTGCAAAAATTCTATGTCAATCGCTGTCCACTGTCCTCCTGATTACGATTTCTTCTTCCCGCTCATTATTAATGTTACTTTTTTTTTCTAATTCTTCCATACCGGGTAACTCCTTCTGTCTTACTGGCTTTACTTCCTTGCATGGTGTGATACCGATTAAGAAATATCTTTGGGGGAAAGAGAAACATCGATCGAACAAAGGTCTCCTTTATTTCAAATCTTCCTCATCGAATAAAAAATAAGCTTTCTTTATCTTAAATCTTCACTACCAACCGTAGGATAATAAAGAATGACCCAAAACTGGATGGTTTTACCAAACGATTTCTGGCCGCTTTATGAAATTTTTGACTAAATCTACATCAGCACATTACATGTACTAAGTTGGCTCAGTGATTCGCGACACCCACCTGTTTGCTCACATGCATTTCGCTAGTCACATCATATCAAATATATGTGTCTCTTGGTCAAACCAGCCATCGTCCTCTTTGATCTTATTGAACATATTGTTATACAATGTTTACAAAGCGATTCAACTCATAGAATTCTTGTCCATCTAGTCGTTCACAAACAAACAGTCGAAAGGTGTACAGCCTGTTCTCAGAATCCAATCATATATCATCGATGTTGGCTGTCACTAGCGCGTCAGACATTTTTTTATCGGCGTCAGTATGTCAAAACATTGTTTGTAGTGTTTTCTGGTTTTGAAAAGATCACGTGACGCCTATTGTGTCTGGTATCGTCACTTTGGTATTTATTTGGTGTTTCAGAGAAGAATTTACTCGAAACAAATATTAGATAATAGCCTAACCGATTAAAATGTTAGTCAGTGATCTTGGCGACATAATAATTTATGACCCCTCACTTGTTAGAATTGAAATAAATATTAACAAAAAAAAAAAAAAACAGACAAATTATCAATTAAAAGTACAATGTATTTTTTTATATTTTTCTTTTTAAATAAAACAGAGAGTATATAAACGAAAACAGGTTATCTTTCTTTTAATATCGTAAAAAGTTTTTAAAGTTTTCCCGATTTAAATAAAAAGAGATTCTGAGAAATGGAGAAAATATATATATTATTTATTATAATTTTTTCATGTAGACAAAAACAATTTACTCGTTACAAAGATGCAACTTCGTTTCAGTGCATTTAATTGCACTACGACTGGTGAGAATCAAAAATGGTTATGAATAATTCTGAATTGCTCGTAATCATTTTTGGTTATTTTTATTATATTTTTTTATCCTTTTTAGAACGTTCAAAATTTTGGTTAAAAAGCTTTCTTTTTTTTTTTCTTTTTTTTTTTTTTGTCATCCGCGCAGTGGCCAAAGATTAGCGTAGAAAATGAATATATGTTGGTTTAAAAATCTTGCAAAAATCAAATAATTGTCCGATTTAAAATTTAATCTATTAGCTTGTAATTAAAACTAAAATAAAAGCTTCAAGAGAGATTTTTCATTTATAAAAATGCATTTCAAACCTTAAGTATCACGAATCTGTGGTGGTACTTAAATAAAACTGTTCCAAATTTCTTTCCTCGGTAAATGTTTTCTAATCAAAATATGGACAGAATAAACGTTTTTTCGATGTTATTCTAATATCTTTTTAAGCCGTTTTCGCGATAATCAAAACTCACTTTACCGAATGATCTTGGTGATTTCCCGCCTTCTGTAACTACTGACTCTCGCAAATCGGCTTAAAAATGAATGGCATTCCTTCTTATACACTAAACATAAACCAAAAAAAGTCATTACGAAATAATACTACCCCTTTACACTAACTAGTCAAAAGGACTTTTGACAAAATAAAATAATCCTGGGTAAAATTATCTTTTTCTCGATAAATAATTTCAGCTAAAAAATACTTCTTACGAAATTAATCTGATTTCAAACCTGTTTTTAAGGTATATAAATATTTTGTCTGAAATAACAAGATGGCCGCTGGGACGTTTACCCTTTTTTTTTTTTTTTTTTTTACGTTAACACTATTTTTTTCTTTTTCTTTTTTACTTCTTTCCGTCAATAGAAAATTATGTCCCCACCCTCAAAAGCACTAATATCCCCTATTTTTATCAGGTGCAAAAAAATGCTACCTTCAATTTACGTTATCTGATTAAATAAAAAAGTCAAGCCCTTCACCTTTTCTCACCTCTTCACCGAAATCCTTTTTTTACTTGCGCGAGATTTAGAGCAGGGGTAGCGGTGAAGATGTCGCTTGAAGATGATATTGAATCTGTTGTATATGAACTGTAATCATTACCTTGTTAGAAAATGATAGGGCTTTACTCCAACACCAATCGGCAATGCAGTATTTATTTCATTTTTGATACGGTCGTATGTTACGATTGGCAGATTTGTACTTCCTTTATTTATTTATTTTTATTTTATCTTTCTTTCTTTATCTCTTTCTTTATCTCTTTCTATCTTTCTTTATTCATTTATATCTTTCTTCCTTATTCTTTTGCTGCTTTGTTCTTAATATTCTTTAATATTTGTTAAAAGAATTTCTTTTTATATATATGAACACAGATCTATCTTTCTTTATATATATCTTTCTTTCTATCTGTCTTTCTTTATATATATCTTTCTTTCTTTCTTTCTTTCTTTCTTTATATCTTTCTTTCGATCTTTCTTTCTTTATTTATTTATATCTTTCTTTTTTTCTTATTCCTTTGTTGCTTTTTTCTTAATATTCTTTAATATTTGTTTCTTCTTTCTTTATATCTTTCTTTCTATATTTATTTATTTATATCTTTCTTATTCTTGATTAAAACGAATCTTAATATTTCTTGATTTCTTTCTTTATTGGCTTTTTGCTCCTAGTTCTTCTGTCAGAAACTGAAACATGGAAAGTCTGTTTTGGATTCTATCTATCTATCTATCTATCTATCTAAATATATCTTTCATTATTTTTCTTTCTTTCTTTCTTTCTTTCTTTGATTTTTATGAATAGATAGAAATATATATAATATCATCATATATGCTATCTATATATATATATATATATGATACATAAATATGAATCAACAAAAATTTATAATTTTATCTATCTATCTGACATATCTATTATCTATCTGTACCAGTCTGTTTAGATAAATTAGAAAATATTCAAACTCATATTTGTTACATGCAAAAAGAAAGTCTCAAACGCTCTAGGGTAACCATATCGATGAACGTATATTAAAAACTAACATCGATTCTTTTTGTTTCCTCCACCATTAGATCGTATATGCATTGGTCTATTTTTGCCTTTACTAATGATCGGTACTATGATATACGAGCCTTGTCTAAGGCGTAAAGTGTCGAGTATTGTCGTATCAGCGCCATTAAAAGTATTGACAAAGAAAACAATGCATTTAAAGTGTGTTGACCGAAAAAAAAAATCCAAATAAAATGGTACTTTCTCGCTGTCAGGTCTGTTATGATAGATTTATTATTCCCTTTCAACCAAACACAGTTTCCTGGCACACAGTTTTGACTTTAATTCCGACGTGAAAACATTTACCTATCATACGCCAGTGAAACGTGCCAAAACGAAAAATTCTGAAGTTTGTCTCGTTATATTGACTTTTGATCGGATACTATTCTGCATCCTAACCAACATTAATATATATATATATATATATATATATATATATATATATATATATATATATATGTGAAAAATACATATATATATATATGTATATAACATATATTATAATATATATATGTGTATAATCAAATATGTATATATATATAATATATATATTGAAACACATTATACGTAAATATATATATATGTGTGTGTGTGCCGCTACATAAAAATATATATATATATATATATATATATATACATTTTATATATATAAAATATATATATATATATATATGTGTGTGTGTGTGTATTATTATATATATATATACGGTACTTATTAGAAAGCGCTCAATATCAGAGATAGAGCTAACATATTTGGTTGATAGATGTGAGTTTGTGACCCTGGGTTTCACTCTTTTTCCGATCGTTCAACAAACTGATTAAATTTTTTTTCATAAAATTTATTTATGTACAATTTGGACTTATCCAAAAAGCGTGAAATAAAGGGTCACAAATAAGGTTCAATAACAAATTTCTTATTAATCTATCTATTTTCTATCTATCTATATATATATTTATATATATATATATATATATATATATATATATATATATATATAATTAATAAATCCATACGTATAAATATATATAAAATCTCTATATATATACATCTTGAGGCCCATCTTGGCGAATATATAAAATATATGCATCTTATATATATATATATATAGAAATATATATACATATAAATATGACATTCTCTCTATATATATATAGAAATATATATACATATAAATATATGCATCTCTTTCTATACGTATATATAAAACCATATATACATATAAATATATGCATCTCTCTCTACAAATATATAGAAATATATATGAACGTATAAATATATATATATAATGATATCATCACTCTATATAAACAAAAAATATATAAACATTAAATATATGCATCTCTCTATTTTATATATAGGAAGAAATGTATGCATCTATATATATATATAAATATACGTATAAATATATATATATATATATAAATGTATGCATCTCTATATATACATATATACATATATATAAATTTATGAGTCTCTATATATATATATACATATAAATATATATAAATATAAATATATAAGAAAATGCATCAAGAATATATAAATACATACATATATATATGCATCTCTCTATATATATATATCAATATATTTCATTATATATATATATATATATATATATATATATATATATATAAAATATATATATATATATATATATATATATATATATATATATATATATATATATATATATATATAAGCTATCTCTTCCTTCTCTATCGCTCTGCCAGCCTAGAAACTTAATAGCAAAGAATATAACATCTCCTTCAAGGGTCTGAAAATACATTTGTCTTAGGAGAACTATAATAACCACTATATTAAATGGCTAGAATGCGCACGTCTTTAGACGTGACCTTCCTGGCAAGGAACAGGAAGTTTTTTCAATCACTCAATCTTTACATAAATGTAGTTATCTAAAAAGAACAGCGTTTCCCCAGTAATTTTTGACGGTAAGCCTTAGAAGATCGATCTTGTTTGATTTCATTTTTACGGACTATCAACCTTTTGCCGGCAGCTATACCCTATATTTGGGGGATTTTGATCCTGCCGTCGTGTCTGTTACCATCTCCTCCTTCTGCTCTCTCAGTAAAAGAGCCCCTACCGACAGAATATCTTTCTGTTATCAGCTGGAGGGCAGACTGGGATTTGTTCCGTGATTTCCTTATTTGTGTCCCCTGGAATAAATTTTAAACTTCCCGTTCAAAAATGTGCTCCGCTGAGGTCTCATCCTGGGTAAATGCTGGAATCGAAAATTTCATTCCCCCAAGAAAATATAAAAGTAAAAAGCGCTCATCCCTTTGGTTCTCAACTGCTTGATCAGTTGCTATTATCAGAAATCACCACTTCCGTCTGTAAATATAGCGACACGCTCTACATTGCAACAGACGTCTCTTTCAAATTGTCCATAATGAGGCAAGTGTGTTTCAACGAAAGCAAAGACTGAAAGATTTGCTGAAACAATTAAACAGCGTAGTTTGGTTCTAAAGATTATTGGCGGCACTGCAAAAGCGTGGTGAACAACAGCAAACCCACAATACCTCCTTTATTCAATCAGTTTGAGGTCCTGACTTCCTCAGCTGATAAGGTTGAATGCTTTGCTCGAAAATTTTCATCCAATTCAACGCTAGACTCATCAGGTGTACCCACACTTGATTTTTTCCCCTAGATCTGAAGCTCTACTGAGTGAGATGCACACAACCACAACGATGGTATTGGACATCATCTCTAAATTAGACTCCCATTGGGATAGTGGTTGGGACGGGATACCGGCCATTGTCCTGAAGAAATATGCTCCTGAATTGACTGCTGTTCTCTCTAAACTTTACAACTACTGCCTCACCGACTCTTGCTTTCCAGCCTGTTGGAAGTCCTCATCTGCTGTGCCTGTATTTAAAAACTGTGGAGACCTTTCTAACGACCGTCCTATCAGTCTTGTACCACACTTTGTTAAAGTCTTCGAGGCTTTAATCAACACCGAAGTGGTTAAGCACCTTACATCCCATAATCTGCTCTCCAACAAGCAATATAGTTTCAGCTTTACCCGATCTACAACTGACATGCTCACGGCCATAACTGAATTTGTATACCAACCGCTCACCAATAATGGAGAAGATCGAACCGTGGCTCTAGAATCTCTAAACCGTTTGATAGGGTTTGACATGCCGGCCTTCTTCGTAAGCTTTAGGGATACGGTATTATAGGACGATTATTTGACTTAATACAATCATTCCTGTCAAACCGTGAAATGAAGGTCGTCCTAAATGGGTTCTCCTCCAGCTCGTTTATCACAAACGCTGGTGATCCCTAGGGCTCTATCATGGGTCCTACACTATTCCTGATTTTCATTAACAACCTTCCCGATGTCATCAGTTCCCAAGTAGGCATCTTCGCGGACCACGCTACTATTTACTCCTGCCTCAATAGCAAATCTGGTATCGTTGACAGAACTAACCTGGCCGTTGGTCTCGAAAAGGATCTCCGATCTGTTGCTGACTGGGGCAGGAAATGACTTGTAAACTTCAATGCCTCCAAAACGAAACTGCTCTCATTTAAACACCACAGAGAACCCTCCCTGCCTCCCATCGAAATGGCTGATTCCCAATTCCACGAGAGAACTGTATTTTGGTCAACCCGATATAGATATGTATGAACAGACTGAGAGATAGATAGATCTATCGATAGATAGATAGATAGATAGATAGATATGAACAGACTGAGATAGATAGATAAATAGATCAATATAATGAACGTGATGAGATAGATAGATAGATAGATAGATAGATATGAACAGACTAGATAGATAGACAAGATAGATATGCAGATGTGAACAGTCATGGATCTGGATAGATGGATAGATGAACAGAGATAGATAGATAGATAGACCAGATAGATGAACAAAGACTGATAGATAGATGGTGGAGGTAGATATGAACAAACTGAGATAGATAGATAGATAATGATATGAACAAACTGAGATAGATAGATAGATAGATATGAACAAACTGAGATAGATAGATAGATAGATAGATGAGATAGAAGATGAACAAACTGAGATGGGAAGATAAGACTATAATGAACAAACTGAGATAGATATATCGACAGATGGATACAGATAGATAGATAGATAGATGAACAAACTGAGATAGATAGATAGATATGAACAAACTGAGATAGGTAGATAGAAAGATAGAAATGAACAGACTTAGATAGATAGATAGATAGATAGATAGACTGATGGCAACGAAAATCACTTCACTGTCATTCTTAAGAACAGTCTTGACAATGTATTGTCTACAGTTGTTAAAAAAGGATATTGTTGCGAACATCTAAGAGAATTATATTTAGTTTTCTTTTAATTTTTAAAACCAACAAATGACTTATAGTTCGATGGTGCGTCATGCAAGAACTGTTCAATTTCCTTGGGTGATTACCGCAGATATACGTACGCGACCCCGATTACATTTGGGTGTAATAGAGAGTCTGACCCCTCGTACTCTGGCTTCAGTTAATTATTTTATCTTCCGAACTCCAAGTCCCAAAAAGAAGCAACGTGACTGATATGTGATATATTGTGCGTGTTGTACAATGTGAAGGAGTGTACAGGCATTTGCATAATGAAGTCATTTTGCTGCATATAACATCGCCTGCCTTCATTTTACAAATGTGACGCTGCCACCTGCTAAGCCAGTTGGCATGGGGAGTTCTTCCGCATAAGGCATACATCTGAACGTGTCACGACTCAGCAGTCTTGTCACCTTTAGGTTATCTCTTGTTTCGTTTGATACGAAATTCGTTATTTAGTCAGCAGTTGCAACAATTTCAAGAAATTGAAAGATTCCTTGAAGAATTCACTAAATCAAAACTAAAATTGTTCTTTTAAAATAGAATACGCAATCTAGCTGAAAAGTCACCTAATGTTATAGACAGACAAAATTACCCGTCAGAAGGAATCCACACGTTTCTTTGTTTACGTGTCTTGTCAAAGTGGTTTCAATTGTGCCTATATTATGAGGCCAGAAGGTACTATTTTATTTGTCCCCCGTTCCAGCAATCTCCATCTAATTTAGAATAGGCCGCATCCATTGTCTAATTTGAAGGATGGCGCCATTACTGTTCATTGCCAAATTTAGTCTGTTAGATTCTGCCACTGACCACATCCAGCATCTTGCTGCCAATGTCTTCACCTTCATTCCTTGGCAAAGAGCAACTCGGACTTTGGTCCTTACGTTTTGAATTCAGGATTGTCTTTCTCCTATGCTGATTGCCAGCCACGGTTTGAGAACACAGTCTGCTATGCTATTTAATCCATAGCTTGAAGAGGCGAAGGTGTTTTGTGCAAAAGTGAATGTAAGGAACTCGACTAGAATTCGAACTCTGTTACCTTGATTTCTTTCCACGAGCCTCTATTCATTACATCAACCAGATAGAATTCACTATAAATGGTTTCTAAGCCTACATGTCAGCCATAATATTACTACTAGCTAACAAGAAAGAAAGAAATAAATATCTAGCTAACTAGATAGATAGATAGATAGATAGATAAATCAGTCACTGGAGCGTTCTGAAATTGGCGGAGGGCAGATTTTTTTTCAGTTACGAGAGCCCGTGAGTAAGAATCTACCCACTAGAATTAGTTCACAAAATTTTCACATAGGAGTGGGGTCAATTGATTTTGGGGAGGAACAGCTTCCCCACCCCTTGACGGCAAACTTATAGATAGATATCCATGGTAAACATATGCATAGATAAAAAAAGATATGAGAAGGAAAGATAGATAGATAGATAGATAATAGATAGATAGAGATGAATAGATAGATAGATAGATAGATAGATAGATAGATCAATAATTTGAAATAGATAGATAGATAGATAGAATAATATCAATAGATAGATAGACCAATGAATGAATGGATATCAATAAACTGATATAATATAGATAGATAGATAGATATCAATAGACTGACATAGATAGATAGATAGATAGATGAAAGTATGATATCAATAGTTGACATAGATAGATAGATGATAGATTGGAAGAAAATTTCTTTGTTAACGATTTTTGATATAGGATAGAGATAGGAATGAAAGAACGGATTAACAATAGATAACAATAAATGAATGAATGGATGATTTATATATAAACAAAATCGACATTATTTAGATACTTGGGAAGGGCGGCATTTCAAAATGAACTTAGAAAGAGTAATTTTATTAGTAGAAATCAATTTTGAAAACAGGAAAAATGGTTTTTATGGAGGGCATCCACCCTTGACTGCGGACCTACAAATGACAATAGGAACGAACGGTTGCGGAAGGAAAGTATTTTGCGATAGATAGATAGATAGATAATAGATATATGGCATATAAGGCAGAATTTGAGAAAAGAAGAAGGGACGATGATTAAATTTTTTATAAAGATGCGCCTCGCCCTGGTTTTAGTGGTTAACAAACTGGTTTTAAGGCTATAAAAAAATCATATATTTTATAATATTTTAATAAAAGTTGGGATCGGTGACAAAGCATTTATAATTGTTACCTACAGAATATATTTTTATTCTTTCATGATAGACGGAAATCACTTATGTAGCGGGTTGGATGCTCACTGTATTGCAACGATTTGAAAAATTGGAATAAAACTGAGCAAAATTTCATAAGTAATTATCGTCGGCTTATGGGCCCAACCTCTTAAAAAGCAGCGTCTTTCGCGACAACAACAACTACACATTATATTTTGAGATAGTTAGTATGAATATTTACTATATGACGGTGGTTACGTGTTTTTTTATTTAGTAATGACGTCAGTCTTCATAAAGTTAAATTTGACTATTGTTGGAGCCAACGTTCTAACCAGATGATTCATAAATTATTCGTAAGAGCTCATAGTGAAGAGTAACTGCGCATCAATAAAAAAAAAAAAAAAAAAAACAGAACAATAAATACATTAAAGTCGATTAGGAAGTCGTGATGAAAAGCACAGAAATTCAAATTAAACAATTACTAGTGAAAAGTAATAGTCATAGCAAACTAACTAAATAGATAAATAAAAAAGACAAAAGAAAAAGAAAAGATCTTGAAAAATGAATGAACAAAGAAAAATACATAAATAAGTAGACAGACAAATAGATAGACAAAAAAGGGACAAAAGCGCAAAAAAAAAAAGATAAATGAATACATAGATTAAAAAGATGAATAAAAAAATAAAGATTCCAGATAGATAGATTAATAGATAGATAGATAGATTTAGAAGATGATAGATAGATAGATAGATAGATAGATTGATGAATAAATAGATAGATAGATGATAATGATTAATGAGTATAAATGATTTTTTAAATAAATCCAAACAATTGTGACTGAGATGGATATAACTTCCAAAGATAGAAATGATAGATAGAAAATGGATGGATAATGAACTGACTGGGATAGATGGAGAAAAGATAGATAGATAGATGATGGATGTCTAGATGTATAATGATATTATTTTATATTATGATGGACTTAGATAGATGGATGAATAGATGGATTGAACTGACTGAAGATAGAAAAGATAACTGCGTTGAGGATAGATAGATAGATGGATGAATAGATAATGGAGAGATGAAAATGAACTGACTTGGAGATGTTTGATATAAATGGAATGGATGAATGAACTGAATAAATATATATAGATAGATGGATGGATGGAGATGGATGATAGATAATGAAACAAATGGATTGATAGATATGGATGGATAGATAGATAGATGGATGGATGAATAATAAATTGACTGGGATAGATGATGGATAGATGGATGAAAGATATGGATAGATAGATGGATTTAGATGGATGACTTAGATGGGGGATAGATGGATGGTGGATATGAAATGGATTTAGATAAATATATGGATAAAAAGAAATTAGATGGATGGATAGATATGAATAGATAGATAGATAGATAGATAGATAGATGGATAGATATTAGATAATTTATGAGAGAGATGGATTTATGGGAAAGATAGATAGATAGATGGAAATAGATAGATATTTTAAATTATGGATGGATGGATAGATCATAATATATAATGACTTAGATAGATAAAAAGTATAGATATTTTGATGAAATGATAGATATATAGATAGATAGATGATGGATAGATAGATAGAGGAATGAATAGAAAAGATGTATAAATAAATAGAAATGATAGATAGATTTATTTGATTTAAATTTATACATACATAAAGACATACATACACATGAACAAACTGGAATAGATAGAAAATCTATTAAGAAAAATCTAACAAAGCTCTCCGACAGTCAAGTTAGTGGATGCAATTTTTGGATTATGAAAAAAGGTTTGTGCAATTTGTGTTGTCAAAACATCAAAAGATAGAACGTTAAGCCTGAAAAAGTAAATTGATGGGCCAGATGAATGAAATAACGATTTTTACAGGAAAAAAATTATAAGACGATAAACTATTTTAAATTTGAAGGCCTAACAATTGGTTGGAAGCATGAAACCTCTTAATTAAAAAAATTAATTTGGATACTGGTACAGGGTGGTAAATTTCAATTCTGTTTTCAGAATGGGCAAATGTTAAGCCCCAAACTTGGGTAAAACAATATGTATAAAAACATGGTATAATACCAGAAATAATTTTTAAAAAATTTTTACCACCAATGGATTTTGAAAAAAAATATTACCTAAATAAATTTTCGTTGTGATTAATTCAGGAAAACTTGACAAAAATTTGAATAAATTCGGTCTTTTTGCAAAATTTTTTCCAAACCAAACCTTGATTTTTGACCGTTTGTCAATACCAAGTGCTTTTAACTTTACCAATAGATCATTCAACTAAGACATTTCGAAAGGATAATGAAAATCAAGGTTATTGAATTTAAAATAGAGTTTATTTATCGCAGTTTATATATACAGAATATATATATATATATAAATATTATAATAAGAAGACACATAAAAATATTTTTTATTAAATAAGATAAATAATATATAAAATAATTTCGAAAAAGTCAGGATTTTTTTTTGAAAATTGCGTTAATATGAATCTATAATAAATTTTGAAATATAAATGAATAATATATATAGGGATAATAGAATGGAATTTATTAATATATACCAAATATTGGCCTGTTATTTTTAAAAGATTTGCATATATTTTTTATATGATAAAACTTATCTATATATATATATATATATATATATATATATATATATATATATATATATATATATATATATATATATATATTAATTTATATAAAATATTATTTTTTTAAATGGATACTCGTAAAGAATAGATATATATTTATTTATTTATAGAATATATATTTATTTATTTACATTTACCGGCCTGAATATTCGAGAAAACTTCAAGGAGGGGGGAACGCAAAGGTATAAATATTATATCTGGAAAATAAGACCAGAGGAAACATAGTTCTCCTTAATCAAACAAGGATTTATAATATATATATTTTCGTTTAATATGTTATGTAGAGCAGTTAAAGAACACGCTTTTTTTATATATAGGAAGAAATGTTTTAAAACATAAAAATAAGATATAAACAAAAAAGCATTTATTCAAAAAAGAAAAAAGGAAATTTTTTTCCAATATGTTTTATGATCGTTTGGGAATGAAAATAATATCCTTGGCTGGTAAAGACTTGTATGTACTTTTAAGAATAATGTGTATATGATCGATAGTAATTGATATCTGAAGAGTTGATCAAAGGCGTTTATTATTGTATTATCTTGTGGATAATACAAAATCTTTAAAAAAAGAAAAAGGCAAACATTATGGAGCGATTAAAGAATACAAGATATTTTTCTTTAGATTATAGATAATAAAACATAAATTAGGCAGGTGTTGATAACAATTGTTTACAAATGATATTTGACGTCTAATAAATATGTTGCTCTGGTTTTTTTTTTTTGTATTTTCTTATTTTTTATTATGAGATTTATTTTATTTTAGGTGTTATATATATATATATATATATATATATATATATATATATAATAAATGAAAATTCAAACCATTAATGTTTGTTTATTTAAATATGATAAAAATATTTATAAGTTTATTATTATATATATATATATATATATATATATATATATATATATATATATATATGATCCATTAAAAAAACGAACAGACTCTCTCTAAGGTAATTTTTTGCAAAATTTTCAATTTCGAATTAACTTTCTTTTCTGGACAAAGTGTTTATAAAAACTGCCCCAAATGTTTTATAGTAGTTCATTACAGCTTTTAGCTATACCTTTAGCCATTTATCAAATTTTCGTTTTTTTCAATTTTAATAAAGTGCACATTATGTTTATGTTTTAGGGTGTTGTTTTAATTTTTTTAATTTCCGAATACGGTTATATATATTTGGCCTTGTTTAGAGTAAAATATTGTTAAAGTTGGCTTTTTAATTTTTTATAATTATTGGCTAGGGTATAAGCTCGAACTATATTTGGACAGTTTTGCACCTCTTCCATTCCGAAGGGAAAGTGACTTTTGAATATTTTAAAAATTAAATAAAAATCTCAACCGTAGTATTTCAATCATGTTTAATGAATATATATATATATATATATTTATATATAAATATATAAATATATATATATATATATATATATATTGTATGTATATATGAAAAGTGTATATAAATATAAATAAATATAATATGTATAATTATTTATATATTATATATATGGTACTTATTAGAAAGCGCTCAATATCAGAGATAGAGCTAACATATTTGGTTGGATAGATGTGAGTTTGTGACCCTGGGTTTCACGCTTTTAGCGATCGTCAGACAAACTGATTAATGTTTTAAAAAATTGGGGTTTATGTAGATTGCGTGTATTGGTGTTATTGTGGAAGTGGTGGGGGAAATTTCGTCGTTTTGTTATTCATCGTACTAACGCAAAAATCGATGTATGCAGACACATATACTTACTTGGTCGTCCGTCGGGACTCATACATATATAAACATATGTGGGCAGTTTCAGATATGACACATGTATGTATACGGGTGGTGTTATATCTATACATACGCATTTGTATGTTGAAATGTTGAAATTTAAACATTGGAAGTGTGGCGGAAATGTCTCGTTAATGTATACATGTCATATTATTTTTTTTTTTCCACTGAAAAATATTTCCTCGCATGTATGTATATACGTGTGGTGGGGTTTGTGTAAAATTATGATAGGTAAAAATTATTATTATTTATATTTATTTTTAAATTTAAAAAAAAAAAAAAATGGGGGTTTATTTGTTATATTTAAAGCTGGTTATTTGTTTGTTTTTGGTGACTGTGTATATGTAACAGGTAGAAATTTGTAATCCTTATTGGTTAATTTATATGGTGATGTTTAAATTTAATATATATATATATATATATATATAGAGGGTATATATATATATATATATATCTGGGATAGTAATCTAAATGCAGGGATATAGACAATGAAAATATAAAATAATAGTTATTGTAAATATGGTGAACTGAGCCAGCATTAAATTTTTAACCATATAATAAAAATAAAAAATTATATAAATGTAGTTGAATTAGTGGTGTTATTGTCATTGAACTAATTTTGGGTTATTTTTATTTTTTTTATTTTATTTTTGAAATCTATAAAATTCATAATATCAACCCTTATTGGTTTCATAGATATATATTAACAGCTTAAAATGTTATTACCGGCTAATCAAATTATAAATTTTTATATTTAAAAGCCCTTGCATCTTATTGGCTTTATTGCCTTGCTTTGTTCAAATGATTATAAATAAAAATATTTAAAAAATTAGCATTAAGTTAATTGTATAAATCCTAACTAAATATTTTCCAATCTAAAGGGAATAAATAAAATAACCTCCTTGTTTAATTTTTTAATTGTCATCATAGGGGTCTCTAAATAATAAAGACATTTTATAAAAACTGGGCCTTATTGCCTTTATTCTCTTTTCATTTCTTCATTTCTAGTTGAAACCTCTACAATTTTAGCTCTTTTAAAAAATAGGGTTTCCCATTTTTGGAAACATTTGCCGAACTGTATAACATATACATACGTAATACATTCAACAAAGTAATAAAAACTTATAAGTCACTGTAAAACACATATGTTAATTCTTTTTAACTGTAAATTTATTTAATGTTTAAATTTTTATATATATATATATATATATATATATATATATATATATATATATATATATATTGCTAATCTTGTTTATTTTCTCACATCTTTTGGTTACAAGATATCAAAAATCACGAATATTTTTCTTGTACATTGTAATTAAACCAAGCGCAAAGGAATAAACAGCACGTGTTACTAATATAATTTATCTCCTCAGGTCATGATTTCAAATGTATTTAAAATTTTTGATATTTCTTAAAACAATGAATGTTTCTTATTCTTACATGACATGCATTATGACAAAACCTCTATAAGTAAGTTTAATGGTATGATTAAACTGTAATTATAGATAATGGTTTTTCTGAATGAGATATATACAAAACGAAAGGTTAAAAATGACAAAAACTATATATCCATAATTGCCTACGAGGAATTTGGATAATAGGATTATGTTCTCTAAGAACAAGAACCTACAAATCTTTCTTTTTGTAACGATTTTAAGGTCTTTTGAGGGAAAATGAAATGCTTTGTTTACGTTTAACGAAAGATAAAGGAATTTTTTTACATTTTTACACATTTAAAAACATTTAGTAGTTTTCAAACCCTGAAATGGATTTCCCAAATTTTAATGTTCCAGTAATTTCGATGAATTTTTTCAAGAAAAATGTTCGTATTTATCATCGGAAACAAAGTAAGATTCCAAATTTGTTTTAAAACAAATTGAGAAAGTTTTTGTTTACAGTAAAAGTTATACGATGTTGAAAACCTAAACATGTGTGATAATATATTTAATGTGTTGTTTTGGAGTGGAATGGTTTCATTTTGAAATTATATTGGTTTCATTAGAGGCGATAATGTATAAAAATTTCTGTAGTTTGACGTCAGTGTTATTCAGATTTTAATTTGAATTGTGGTTGCTTCCTAATTTGGGAAAAATTTCTCTCCGCCTCTATTTCCATATTCTCTCTCCTCTCTCTCTTTCTCTCTCTCTCTACATGCAACCACAACACATAGCCAACGTTACTTATTTTTTGGCTTAAAATTGATGTTTATTGAAAAAGAATTTAATTGTCAAAATAAAGGAAATTAGTTTTATGTTCCATTTTTGATAACGGTATGACCCACATATGTAAAAAAACATTTTTAGGGTATTTATTTTAATTAACAATGCTCTGATCAAACCATATTTGCACTATTTTGTAAAAAAAACTGAAATATATTTCAACAGTTTGCATTTCTATTACTGTTCTTTCTCTCTGTATTCTCTAAAATCTCTCTATATATATATATATATATATCAATAAATATTGTTTTGATACTGTTTTGGTTTGCAAATTTTTTATCAAAATGCCATTTCATATTCAGCTCATTCTTTTTCTCATTTTTTAGTTCTCTCTTTTCCATGGTTTAAAATAGACTTTTTTTATATATATGGCTATTTATTTTTCTCTTTATTTCTTTTCTTAAAGAGCCCAGAGCCAAATATTTTTTCCTTTGGTCCAAAATAAATTTCCGACATAATTCTTTCTTTTGTTTATATTTCATATTTTTTTTTATATATATGTATTTATATATATATCCGAATTTTTCAGAACACTGATACGACATAACTTTTTTGTTGTTTTTGTTTCTATTTCCTTTCAATAGAACTTTTTAAATTCAATTTCCCAAAATTCTTTAAAGGACCTCTCTGTTTATGCATCTTTCTTTCTTTTATTTTGTTTCCTATTGCTTCAATTTTTTTTTTTCATCTGTGAGAATTTCCTTTTTTTTGCTCATCAGGAAGAAAAGTAAGGATTTATTTTAGTCCTCTTTTTTTTGTTTCCAGAGAAATTTTCTTGACTTTGTTTTTTTTGGATAAAATTGTATTTTTAACCAAAATATTTTTTTTAATTTTATCAAAAAATTAAAATGAAAAAAGAGAAAACAAGTATCTAAATCTATAATTTATTTGAAAATATGACCTTTGATTTAACAAGAAAATGCATTTCAAATACTAAAATTAAAAAAAGAAAGAAAAAATTTGAAAAAAAAGATTGTTTATTTATGACGTTTCAACAATTTCTACATTAGTGAAATACAAAAAAAATTAACAATATGGGGTAACAAATATGCAAAACTTGCTAATGTGACTTTTTATTGAAACAAGTTGTTTTTTCTATATATATAAAATGATAAATATACAACACTATTTAGAATTATTGGACTATTCTCAATTTTGTCCATGTTTATCACAATATATTTATATAAATATAAAAGCTTTTTTAAAAAATCGTTGCTATTTCATTAGTTTTATAATAAAGATATTAATATTTAGATATCCAAATATTTATATATATATTTGGATAAAGGCGTTAGTTAAAGTATATTTGAGATGGAAAAAAATTTTGGGTTATTTTAATATTTATAAGCTGGCAGTTTAATCATTGACATCCATTTAAACCAATACCTGGTTAAGTTAATAAATATAACAGGAAATTTTTGAAATTTTTTTTTTAAATGGCATGATAGAAATGCGAAATAAATTTTTCAGTTCGACATTCCAACTCAAATTTTCAATGTGGAAACGTTGTGATAAACATATATATATACAAAAGATGAAGTATTTTTTTTTTTATTTTCAAAAATTTATAATGCAAGCGT
This sequence comes from Acanthosepion pharaonis, assembly GCA_903632075.3. Taxonomy (NCBI): domain Eukaryota; kingdom Metazoa; phylum Mollusca; class Cephalopoda; order Sepiida; family Sepiidae; genus Acanthosepion; species Acanthosepion pharaonis. The sequence continues at coordinate 132,637 of CAHIKZ030001339.1, forward strand.
TGAAATATGTCAAATATATTTAGAACAATTGTAAGATTTTTGTCTTTCATATTCACTATTTACTGAATATTTTCTAAATTAACAATAGGGAGATAATGGATTTTATTTTTTGTGTCCTTTAATGTTAATTAAAACGTTGATCATTCGAGAAATTGCCGTGGGTGCATAAAAGAGCGTAAAAAACAAAAAAGATGAACCTACCTAATTTAAAATTATATTTTAAAAGATGAAAAAAAACTTTCTTTTATATTTAAATCATTAAATTCACAAAAAAATAGATTAAATTGGTAATTTTAGCAAAAAAAATGGATGAAAATATTTTTTGAAGGGAAAAAAATTAATTTAAATGAAAATAGGATTTTTGAACAAATCATTAAACATAGCTACATTGAAAATTTTACAACGTAATTCTTTATTTAAATTCTTTTAAAATGAAAATATAATTTTTGTGAAACTTTATTTTGGGAAGATTCCACAGACAAGGTTTTTAATTAATCTTAATTTAAACAATTAATATGTTTTTTATTTTAGGAAAAAATGAATTGAATATGGTTCGGAATGTCAATATAAGCCGTAAATTGGGTTTTTCAATCTTTCAAAATTAGAATATTTACTTTTCTGGAACGTTATTTGAGGAAGAATAATTGGCTTAAAGTTTAATTAATCGAAATTTAAATAATATAATATAATAGTTCCAAAATATTGTAAATTCATTTGATGGCATGAAAATTTGAGTGCTTTTATGAAATGTTAATAACGTTAAAAATAGCCTAATGTTTGGCATTTTTTTTTAATCATAAATAAGAAAAATTACTAAAATCAATATAAAATGAATTGCATTTTTATAATTTTTTAACGAAGCCGTTTACTAAAAGTAGGGATGATTATTGGATTTTTAGTATATTTATTTTTCAAACATTGACTTTATAGTTTTTTTCAAGTTCATTTATATATTAAAAAGTAAGAATTTAACATAAATTGTTAATTTACTATAGTTACCTCTCGTTTTTTCTGTCGTATGGATAACGATTTTAAAAATCAGAACAGTTTCAGGAAAAATAAATTTACACCTTTAAAAAACCCATTTGATTAAGTGGTTGAATGCCATGCGTGCCACACTTTTGAAAAAGGCGAATCATGTATCTTTCTATAAATGACTGACAAAGGCAGATTTGACCCTCCCGTAGGTTGCCATTTCTTTGTCCTTCTAGACCAGTTGCCATCCAATAGAACCCGGTTTGTTCTGCTATTTACCCATAGCTGGGGGAGAGGAAGAGGATTCTATACCTTTCCCAAGGCTATTAGTACGTAAGTGAATGTAATGGATTCGATTGGAATTCGAACTCTCCGATTCCTCAATCCAAGCCGCTATCCATTAGGGATAGCACTCTATATCAGTTATGAGAAAGCCAAGATTCACGTAAGTGAATATAATGGATTCGACTGGAAAGTCAGTCAGTCAGTTATATGCCATGCGTGATACACGCTTAGGCGATCATGTATCTTTCTATACATGACTGACGAGGCAGATTTTTTCCCGCACTAGGGAAAGCCATTATTGTTTTTATATAATTTTTACAATAATACGAATAATTTTTATTTTACGATTCAAAGAAGATTTTCTGTAACTGGGAATCTTGTTTGACCAAAAAAAGTGATGATTTAAATTTTCCAAGGACTTGTTCTCATAATTAATATAAACATTAAGCAGTACAAAAATGAATTTCACGAAATTTCGTAAAATTAGATCACTGATAGAGTTCGGCAAAAAAGAAACAGTCCCGAAATAAGTCCTAAAAATTTTATAACAATCTTCAAATATCTCATTTTTGCAAGAATTTTAAAACCAATATCTCTTTCACTGCAAATTTCGCATTCTACCGTATTTTCCGTCTTACTAGACACTGCGGCTTGGAATACGCACCCTAATATTGAAAAGAAATTTCCAGGAAAAAAAAGTCATTCTCATGCAACAACCCATTCACCATGCATCTCTCCCATACTGGCGCCACGTAAAGTTTACATTAATCACTCTTCCGATTTTGTTTGTAGGAAAATAACATACGCGTCACAAGCAGAAACGCTCCCGCCGCTACTAGTAAACAGAGCATGTTTAAGCATGTGGCTCGGCTCCGGGAAGGTTTATAGTCTTGGAAATACTTGTAACAGCTAAGTACTGATATTACATCATATAAAAGGCTGAATTAGATAGATAGCTAACATTATGACTCAACATACTGAACAATCAGAAATGTGAGGCTCACTCTAGCAAGGAGGTTCCCAAAGAGCGTCCAGTTGGCAGACAAAAACTAATATATTTGATCCACGTCAAGCCAATTAGGTGATCGTACAAGCTTGCTTGAGCCTGGGCGTTGCCATACATCCGTCTTGGAAGACGCACACGTAGTCTTTAAGGTATTTTTTAGGAAAAAAGTGAGTCTTGTAAGCTGGAAAATACGGTAATTTAAGGAAAGAAATACGGTAATTTTGACGAAAGAAAAGGAAAGATTTTAACCAGATTTTTGAAGGTTCTACAAAGGGTTAAAATATATTTTAGTAATACAAAAAAATCGTTTGTTCTTTCCTCTTAATGATAACAACGTTTTCTAACGATAAAACTTGGTTTTTAAGTTTTGAGCATTTTTTTTTATCAGGTATGCTCATTTTTAGCGAATCTTTGGAGCCACTTACTTTTATCCATTTAATTTACCATTAATTCTTGACTCCCTGTTTTATGTGATTCAGGTTAATTCTGAATACCTGAATTTTTTTATTCAAAACATATGTCAATGATGCAAACTATCATTAAATGTAATACATTATTGGTTTGAAATTTAAAAAAAAAACTGGGTACCTTTTACAAAATAAATATATATCGTCCCAGTCGGTTTCGGCCATGACATAACTTACACGTAGGTGTTTATCAACTTATGAAGCTGCGCGTCGTTTGATAGGAATGCAAGGTACCCAGTGGGGAACGATTACTAATGATGTTTTATAGGACTAACTACTGTCACACAGTGAAAGGAATTGAATAACAGTGTGTGTGTGTGTGTGTGTGTGTGTGTGTGTCTTTAAATGCAATCTTCAAGCCTGAAGATTGCATTTAAGCATAAAACAGACTGTCGCCACTGAGTGTTGACTTCAGTGTCCACTTTTATATTTACATACGCTCTATCCTGATAGTAGGCCTTAAACCCATAAATAAAGCATGCATTAAATCTATATTTTTATCATATATTTATATATATATATATATATATGTGTGTATATATGTGTATATATATATATATATATATATATATATATATATGTGTGTGTGTGTGTGTATATATATATATATATATATATATATATATATGTGTGTGTATATATATATATATATATATATATATACAATATATATATATATATATATTTATATAGGACAATAATATATATATATATTTATATACTGTGCAATATATATATATATATATATATATATCCATTATATATATATATATATATTCAATATATTTTTATAAACGTGCAATATATATATATATATATATATATGGGTTAGTTGTGAAAACCTTCACCACTATGGTGTCTGGACTGTCTGATCCCTTGGAACTGATTGCTTGACCCTCATACAATTGACTACAATACGGGAGGTCCACCATATATATGTGCGATGGATAAATTATCGTCTAGATTACAGAAAAATGAAAATAACACTGACATCTCATTTTAACAGATATATTTACCAAAATCAGGCAAAAATATCTTGAAATACTAAAGAGTAAGTTTCTTTCAGTAAAATCGCCATTGTCTTCAACCACGGCCTGTAGACAACTTCGGAATCTCCCGCAACTCTTCTGGACGCTCTCTTTGTTTAAGTTAGTGAATGATGCCATAATCCTTGCCTTCAGTTCGTCTTTAGTGTTAGGAGTTTTGTTGGCCTCTCGCTCAACTGCGCCCCACACGCAATAATCGAGCGGGATGGCTTTTCAAAAACATAAGAATTTCAGCCTAACGAAGGACCAAAATTGATAAATCCTGCCACATCATGTCACGACCAAGAAAATTTCAAGAGGCCATAACAACTAGGGCCGGTGTGTTATCAGGAAGGAATGAGTGAGTGGAAGTAATTTCAACCCAGAGATATTTTCCTATGTTTTTATACAAACTAACAAAGGACTAGCAAAAAGCCAGAAAATACACCAACGAGTATACAGATGAAAAAGAAGGGAAGACTTTAACTGCCAACGCGTGATTGGCAGTTTTTATTCTGGCGCTGACTACGAGATATCTCGTGTCGACAACGAGTTATTTCGTGCGGGGTATTTTCTTGACACTTTAATCTGCGGGTGCCAACAACAAGTTTATTCGCAGTGTTATTTTTAGTGGAAAAACAATGTTAAGACTATAAGTTATAAATCAACTCATAAAAAATATTCATTGTCAAAGATGGCTATTTATAGTGTTGGCGTTTTGTTATATGATGGATGGCCTGTGAGAAATTTCAGAGTAAATTTATATTAGGTTCTTTTAAAAATCAATACAAAAGAAGGAATTTCAGCAACACTAGAAATTACTACTATGTGGTGCTAACTGGTTATCCAGTCGCCAAACAACATACGTTATTCGGTGAAAAGACTTTTAAAGTCGACTCCTCAGTGAGAAATGTCAACACGGCTAGCAGGGGCGCGTCAGGCTTTCACGGGTGAATGCGATCGACCAGTGCTAGTTATAAATTATAGGGGATCTGATCTTACTGAATAATAAAGCACTTATTAATTCAGGAATAGTTAAACTTGGGGGGAATCTGCTATAAAAAGAAAAAGGAACTCATGTTGGTGACTCTACGAACAAACGGACGTGTGTTAGGGATTATCCCCACTTTGTCTGCCAAGACACCGTAATGTGGCACAGTTTAAGTCCTATAAGTCTGTATTTCTCCCACTTTTCTTCCTTGTGGTTCATTTTCGGCGTCAAAAAAGATCAAGCCCACAAAAAGCACAAATAGAAATTTCATGTAACAGGAAATACGTGTTATTTACAAAAGCAAAATGTAGTAAAAAAATAAAAATTCTGACTAATAACTATATTGCACCTACTATCTATCTATCTATCAAACCAAGTTTAATTCATTCTATGTTTCTCTCTCTATGTTTAGCCAATTTTGATTAGATGATTCTATCTCTCTATATATATATCTATCTGTTTAGCCAATTCATTCTATCTCTCTCTCTGTTTATCTGTTTAAAGTTTAATTCATTTTCTATCTATCTATCTATCTATCTATCTATCTGTTTAGTAAGGTTTCAATCTATCTATCTATCTATCTGTTTAGTGAAGTTTCATTCTATCTATCTATATATATATATATCTATATATATATATATATATATAACTGTTTAGTCAAGTTTAATTCTATCTATCTATCTATCTATCTATCTGTTTAGTCAGATGTCATTTATTCTATCTATCTATATCTATCTATCTATCTATCTATCTATCTATCTAGTCAAGTTTAATTCTATCTATCTATCTTTTTTATCAAGTTTCTATCTATCTATCTAGTCAAATCTTATCTATCTGTTTAGTCAAGTTTAATTCTATCTATCTATCTATCTATCTGTTTAGTCAAGTTTAATTCTATCTATCTATCTATCTATCTATCTATCTATCTATCTGTTTAGTCAAGTTTAATTCTATCTATCTATCTATCTATCTATCTATCTATCTAGTCAAATTTAATTCTATCTATCTATCTATCTATCTATCTGTTTAGTCAAATTTAATTCTATCTATCTATCTATCTATCTATCTATCTAGTCAAGTTTAATTCTATCTATCTATCTATCTATCTATCTATCTATCTATCTGTCTAGTCAAGTTTAATTCTATCTATCTATCTATCTATCTATCTATCTATCTATCTATCTATCTAGTCAAGTTTAATTCTATCTATCTATCTATCCGTATCTATCTATCATGTTGAACTCCCAAGCCTTGGTTCAGTTTCAGGCATAAGTCTCTTCTCTTTTCCATCTGTATCGTCATATCCATTTTAAAAATTTTTCTTTGTTAAGGATGTATGGCTGAATTCACACACACACACACACACACACACACACATTTCCTTACAGCAAAGTTTAACATGTTGACTGCCAGAGGCCAATTATGAAATAAATCTGACTTCGAACTGTAACAATGCCACTAATTGCTCTAAAACATGATGCGTGATGTAGTCGTCCGACGGCATTAAAATCTGTCCTTCATCTTATAAAAAAACGTGGACGCAAATTTGTCGCCTACGTCAGTTAAGTTCTTCCTTGTTTATTTTTTTCAGTTGTGTTTTTGCCAAGTGAAAACAGAATTCAAAGCTGAGAACGTGAGGAGGAAAAGAACCATACGACTGCGTCCCATGAAGGAAAATGAATTCTGAGGGAAAAATCTTAGTTCCGTCTGCAACCGGTGGATTCAAATAAAAAAATATCAGACCAATTGCCCCTCCTAGTTTAACGGCCTCAGCGTAAAAATTCGTCCCTGATTCATACCAAAAGAGGACAGATATTTCGCCCATTCGTCATGAACACTTCCGGATCCGCACAATGAATAAACGTAGATAGATGGATATGATAGATGAATAGATAGATAGATAAATGAATGAATAAATGGATTACTAAATAGATAGATATATGGATAAATATAAACAGATGAATGAATAGATGATGATAGATAGAATAATAATAACTAAACAGATAGATAAATAGATAGATAGATAGATAAATAGATGAAACAGATTGATAGATGAATTATACTAAACAGATAATGAATAGATAGAAAATATTGACTAAACAGATGAAGATAGATAGATAGATAGATAGATAGAATTAATGAATGAATAAAAAGATAGATAGATAGATAGATAGATGATAAACAGATATGAGATGATAGATAGATAGATAAATTATATATAAACAGATAGATAAAGATAGATAGATATTAAAATGACTAAACAGATAGATAGATATGGATAGATAAAAAATATGAAATACTAAACAGATGAATGATAATAGATAGATATGAATGGAATTAAACTTCACTAAACATATAGATAGATATGGATAGAATAATATAAGATAGATAGATGATATGAATATGACTAAATAGATAGATGAATAGATAGATAAATTAAACTTGACTAAACAGATGATAAAATAGATAGATAGATGAATAGATAGATAGATAGATGAATAGATAGATAGATAGATTATCTTTGATAGATAGATAGATAGATAGATGAATGAAGCAAACAGATGAATGAATAGATAAAAGATAGATAGATAGATAGAATGAAATATTAAACAGGCCGATAAATGGATGAATAGATAATAAACAGATAGATAGATAGATAAATATGAATAGAAACTTCTTTAAACAATATAAATAGATAGATGAAACCTAAAAATGAATAATAACAGATTAAAACATTACTAAACAGATAGATATCCATTAAAAAATCAATTAAAATTTAAACAGATAAACATAAACAAGATAGAACCTCATAAATTTTTGATATATATATACCCCTGTGAATCATTTGAAATTTGGGCAGCTAAACCCAAGGGAAACATTAAAATAAATTAAACTTGGTTTGATAGATAGAATTAAGTTAGCCGCCCTTCAATATAGTTATTATCTTTGAATTTTACTTTTTTTACTTGTTTTGCTTTTGTAAATAACACGTATTTCCTGTTACATCAAATTTCAATGTCAAACTTTTTCTTCATAGATCTTTTTTAGTTTGAAAAAACAACACAAAAAGAAAATTATTAATACAGACTTATAGGTTATTACTTTATCTCTAGGAATATGTTCTTGGCAGACAAAGTGGGATAAAGACTAAACACGTTCGTTTATAATTGAATCACCAACATGAGTTGGTATTCTTCTTCATAGCATTTCGTAAATGGATCCTAAAAGATAGATATAAAAGTAAAAAAACGAATTATTTTTTGAAAATACCCATAAACATATTTTTAAAACTAGACAAATCCTCTCAGCATATTTGTTTATATATATGTAACTGGTGTTAAAACGCCACGAGTTGTTTGAAGCAATTAATGGATTATTTTTATTTTTAAGGATAATGGCTTCATTGAAAGTTCACAAAATATTCAGTGTTGAGTTTTTAGGGCCTATAAATATAAATCCTATTTTTTCTTCAAATTTAATTTAAATGTAAAGTGTTTAATCTATGTATGCAATATATCAAAAACCTCAAAATTTGCATATCAAAAGTATATTTCTGAACGTCAGTATTTCTTGCTGTTCTGGGCCAAAACGGTGGTCGAGTTGGAAAATTTTGAATCAGGGATTCAAATTTGAAAATCCGTTATTATTGTTTGGATTTATGGGATAAAGCAAAAAAACAATCTTCAAAAAAAAAGCAAAAGTTAATTTGGGGTATATTTTGTGTATATCTATATTTAAAGATAGTTCTGAACCTATAGAATCAACCCATCAAGCTAGTATGATCGGGAAATCAGAAACAAATCAGAGCACAAATGAAAAAATTTTCAAATGCAATTTCTGTCTAACGGATGGAATAGGATGGAATGTCGATGGTTTAACTTCCTTTCTAAGCAGCACGTGTTCTTCTTGTGATTTTTTACTTCAAGTTCTGTTTTGTCATCAGGTTGACATTCCACTGTTTAATGACGTAATGGATGTATGATCATTAAACGTCAAAAAACAATTAAAAAACGAAAATTACAGTCATAAAATTTTGGTTGGGGAACCTTTGATGATCTTTCCGTAGAAAATGTCAGTTTTTTCATGATTCCATGGGTTCAACGTTGATTTTGTCCGCCATCCTTTACAAAACCAAATTCGTTCCTTCATATTTCTTAAATTTAAATTTTCAAATAGATTTAAGATTAGGAATACATTTTGGGCAGTTCCAGCCCATTTTTTAACAACATTTACTCCATTTTATAAATAATTGTGTTCTTGTAAAGAAATCCTTATCATTTTTTGAGGGTTCAGAGTTTACTGGAAAGTATCAATAGAAACTGGATTCACCATTTTCATGTGGATAATTTTCAAAATGCGAATAGAAAAAAACTATTCCAACATCACAAATATAAATTTATTTATTGTCTATAAAATTTACAAAAAAAAGTTTGGAATGAAATAACACTATTATAAAATCATGTTTTCATTGAAAATCAAAACAAATATGTTCAGTTGTGACATCAATAATTTTAAAAAATTATATATTTTATTTCTTCTATTTATTTTAAATTTATAATTTACTGATATATTCGATAGTAATATATTAAAAATGCATTCCAGTTTACGAATTTAAATTTAATTTTTTTCTTTAAAAAAAATTCTTAAAACATTCTTTATCTTCGTTCAACTTTTTGTTTTATTTCTTCATTTAGATAGTAAATTTCAAACTCGGCTAGGTCATGAACATCATTGTAAGCCTTAAAGTCCATTGAATGATAGGATTTAAATATTGAAATCCATTATAGGATATGAATCGTTTGAAAAAAAAAAAAAAACCAGAAATCGGTTTACAAAAATTACCATTTTTCCAACCATGACTATTTTTTTTCATCTTTTTTTTTTTTTTTTTTTTACTTTAATAATTTTTTTTTTAGGGTCTTTTCTTTAAAAAATCTAAAAATAACCAAAAACGATTAAAAGTATTAATATTTTCTTTTCTGGTTTGATATAAACTCTAAGGTTACATTACTTTTTTTACTTTTAATTTAAAATCAATTGATTTTTATTTTCTTTTTAAAGAAAATTTGTAAATATAATGGGCAAATTTATAATTTTCATTTACCATTTTAAATTTATACGGGTTCAAATCATTCAGTTTTTTCATTTTTATAAATTTTCTTTATTGATATGATTTTATATTTTTTGAACTGCCCAATCTCTTCTAACCTTCTTAGAAGGAATTTGCTAAACCTGTGTCTGAATTTTTCTTTAAATACAATACTATGACAATTATATATCAATATTACTTAAATCATTTAAATTATTTTTTATTTAATATTTTTTTTTGTCTTTTTTATCTTGGATTAATCTCCCAAATTATTTTAATCTTTGATTTTCTTTATTTTATTTTCAGGTTCTTTCTTTCTTTTTTTTCAATTCTTTTCAATTTATTATTTTTTATAAATGGATTCTTTGAATTTTCTTCGTTTTAATTTGTTGCATATCTTTATAAATTTTATTCATTTTTTTATTTTATTTATCAAATTTCAAATTCCTTTAAAATCTATCTTTTCTTCTTTTCAATTTTCTTTCTTTCTTTATTGCATTTATTCTATCTTTCATTTAAGATAATTGAATTTTTTTTAATTATTCTTCTTTTTCATTTTTCTTAACTATTTATTTTTATTCTTTTAATTTTTCCCAGGATATAAAACGGATATAAAGTTCTCTTAAAAATTTTTTTTTCTGAAAAATGGTTGTTCTAAAAAATCTTTTAATCAAATACGAATATTTTGAATTTGCGAAATAAAAGTTTTATTTCTTTTACAATGATAAAACAAATTTCTTATTTGTTTTTCCTCATTTTTTTTTTTCTAAATATAATAAATCTAAATACGAAATACGCCCACCTACCGAATTCAGTCTAGAATAGAATTTATGAGAACCGTTTATAAATCATAAATATGGATAAATAATAATTATCTTAAAAAAATTGATTTCAAAAATTCTTTTTCCAAAATAATCTTTCTAAATTATTTTATTCAATAAAATTTTTTTTTTTTATTTTTGTTAAACAAAAGAATAATGAATTTTTGAAACGTTTTTTTTAATAAATTTTTTAAAATAATTTATTTCATTCTTCCCATATTTTTTCTTTTTTTTTTTTCTAATGTTTTTTATTTTTTTGAAAGTAGAAATTTGTACAAACTTACATTAAATTTAATATATATATTTAAAATATTAAAAAATTTAAAAATTAATAAATAGTGTTTACATTCTCATAATTTTCTTTATTTAAAAAATTATTCATTTTTGATTTTAACGTTTTAAATTTTTAAAACTTTTTTTTTTATTAAGGGTAGGTTCATTTCGTAAATTTACTTTTTTAAATCAAAAAAAATTATATATATTTAAAATAACTTGGAAAATCAAAATTTTAATTTTTAAATTATTTTTCCTCATGTCTATAAATCCCAAATATATTATATATTTTTCATACTTTTTTTCGAAATTTTCAATAAGGTTTAGGAAAACAAACCTTTTTAATATATATATATTTAAATATATATAGCATATATTCAAGTCGGATTAAATATTCATTTTTTTGGATCTTCATGTTTAAAAAAAATTTCTATTTAAATTAATAACGATCTTTTTAATTTCAGATTAAGACTTTTATAGTTAAATATATTTTTCTATATATATATATATATATATATATATATATATATAATATATATTAATTTTTATATTACAATGAATCATTCATACAAAAAAGTAAATTAGTAAAGTTAATGATATAAAATCTTTTTAAAAATTCTAACAAAATTTTAAAAATCCATTAACAGAAATCCTCGATGAATGTTATGATCCTTTTTTTTCAAAATTTTAAACTGTTTGGGTTATAAATAAACGAGAACATTGATCATATCGAAAGATTTCTCCGGTCATCTTTTCTCATAAAATTTTTTATCGTAAAAGAAATTTGTATTTTTGAATTGAATGTGGCGAAAATTTTCTTAATTATATTTTTTGAAAATTTGTTTTTATTCATTAAACAAAAAAAATTTGATTTTCAACATATCTTGTTTTGTTTCAAAAATTTTTGAAAAATTTAATGTACGTCCTTTTCATTTATATCCTCTTGAATAAAGAAATTAATTATTTATTTTTTTTTTGTTTTGGGAATTAAATTCATAATAGGAACAAAGGGGGCATGAATTTTCTTTTTTTATATAAATTTCTTATAATTTCTTTTTTATTGATATAATGTAAAATGAAAACATTATAATGTTTAAAATAAAGTATATTTATACATGGGTAATTTTACTTTATTTTTTTTTCATAGAATCAATCCTTTACTTTCATTTTATTTTAAAAATCACGTTTTAATGTCTGTAATTTGATATATAAAAATAAACTATAGGAAATGTATCCAAAACATTTTTAGAAATTAAATCATTTCAAACAGATTTTTTATGTTTTTATTCCAAACAATACTGAAAAAATTGAAATTTGTTTGAAAAATTTTTTTTTTAATATGAAAATAAAAATTTCAATGAAATGTATTCAGATGTCATTTATCCTTATCTATTACATAATTTCTTTTTGGAATTCATTTCAATATGAAAACAAAATTTTATCTTTTTTCTTCATTTTTAAAAAGTGGCATCTTTAAAAAAATTTACCACATAATAATAAAAATTTTCAATATAAATAAATTTTCGAGTTTTTTTTCAAATTATTTATATCTTTCATTTAAAAGATTGTTTAATATCAATACCAAATGGATGGAAAATCATAAATGTATAACAACAGTATTAAATCAATTAATTTTTGACATTGTCAATATCATTGCTAAAACAAAATTAATATTTTTGAATTTGTAATAAAACATAAAAATTTTTAAGTTAATATTCCTGAGGTGCATTAATTTTGTAAACTAGAGATTTAAATAACTTATAATAAAGTTTAATATCAAATATAAGATGTATTCATTTAATGGAAAAATTTTCTTATATTTTATTTCAGGCTACGTATGTGTTAAATTTTAAACACATTGGAAAACATCTCGAAATTGTTGTTTACATATATTAAAATCTGTTTTAAATATATATTTATATTTATAAAAAGAAAAAATTCGTTAATTTGAAAGATGGTTGAATATATAAATTGGTTTCCTGTCCGATTTGTGGATTTCCAACAAAATTGTGTGTTTGAATTTTTTAGAAATTTTTAAATAATTTTATTATGGTAATATTTATACATTAAATTTCATAAATATTGGAAGAGTAGCCTATTTTTAAATATACTGTTATATTTATGAAGTTCATCTTTTAATTAATATTATTTTTAACAGGTAAATGAAATAAATTAAAAGATACAATGGATCATGAATAGGGAAATTTACAACCGAGTTTTAAATAATGACATATTCACAATATCGTATGTGAATAATATATATAAATTATATATAATGAATACCGCTAGACATCCATAATATTTTAAAAAATCCTGCTCAATATTTAAATAGAAAAGGGTTTAAATTTAAAATTTCATAAAATAATAACCAATAAAATAAATTTTATATATAAAAAATCATTCATGAGTATAAAAATAATTTAAAAAAAATCTGTGAAACGTTTAATACATTTCAATGTTTATAAATATTATATAATTTAATATATATACACACCATATATATATAATATATATATATATTAATAAAATATTTAATAAATATTTATTATTCTATAAAAAAATTTTGTTCAAATATTCGACAATAAAAACCCTTATTATTTAGGAAAAAATTAAAATTAATCCTTTATATAAAATTGAACATATGAAAATAAATATATTTAAATATTTTATATATTTATATAAGAAATATATAATATATATATAATATCTAAATATAAATTATTTATTTAGGCTAGAACATGTAAAACTTGGGATGACCCATATATCCTTTGTGCCTCCATGAAAAATTCACATTATTAAACTTATAAATAATAATAATCTATTAAATAATAGACACGAGTTAACGGTTTTTTGTAGGCATCATCAGATTTTTTGGTTTGAATTATTAGATAAAAAAAAATTATATAACTTGTTTAACAAATAGCCCAATCATCAGATTCATGGTAGGAATAATTAACTAAAAACATGCATACAATATAACACCCTTCATAATCCATAGCCCAAAAAATAGTTTAAATACCTTTACAAAAAAGATAACCCTTTATGAAGTCGTCAAAAAACAAACGTTACGAAAGTTTTTTTTTTTTTATATGCAAAAAATCCCTTTCATAAAAAAAATAAAATAAAATAAATAAATAAATCTCCATAGACATGCAAACTAGACGAGGGTTAATACATCTTCCGTTTCAAATTTAGACACCCCCACCTTAACCCCTGACTTGACATCTAGAAAGTAACTCTATACTGATACTTATTATTAAACACCCAACACTCGCCTACCCAATTTAAACAATTCGCCCTAGCTGTTACCATGGAAATTTTGATTTAAATTTTAAAACACGTAAATTTCAGATATACGTTATTCAAAAAAAATTTCGCTTGAAGATGGAACAGAGCCCTTTTTATTTTAACTCAATTTAATTTAAATAATTATATTGAAGTTTTCGGCTCTTGTTTTGAAACATGAGACCTCTTATGTAGCGATTTGGAATCATATTTTTAAATAAATAATTATATTTATGCTCTACTTTTATATATATATATTTTTATAAAATAATAACTAAAATACTAAGGGACTTTGGATTATTTACCTAACCAGTTCCTTCCTATTTTCTATATATTTTCACATAAATATATATATATATATATATATATATATATATATATATATATATATATATATATAAAATGAATCTATATTGTCCATACAACATTTCATATTATATTTATATTTAATAATTTTCCTATTTATGTATGAAGAAAAATTTAAAAAAATCTTTATAAAGAAATATAGTTTTTTCTAAAGATTAGAACAATCTTCTGTTTTTATTATTTTTTTAATTAAAATTATTTTGGTTCTCCATAAATTCAATGGAAAAATATGAATATATATATATATAATATATATATATATTATATTTAGTAGCATATGATTATTCAGGCATTTATTTTTTTTTTATTTTTTTTAAAATTGTTTTCCATCATTTTTTTTTTTTGTTTTTTTCAATTAAAAATAAATGAATCATATTTTAAAAATATGATTCGAATTATTCTCTATGAAATAACAAAGATCCTTGTTATGCTTAGAATTTAATCATTTAAATCCAATCCCTTAAGATATATATGTTATATTCCCAATATTGAAATGCTTTTAATTTACTTATAAATTTTTTGGTAAAAAATTCAATTATGTTCTTAAAAATTTTTTCCCTGGAATAGTTCAGGAAAAATTTTTTTAAAGGTGGATTTATGATTAAAAAAATTTTAAAATTTTCTTTCAATGAAATAACTGAAACTAAAAATATAAGTTCCATGAACAAGTTTCTTTTTAAATTTGTTTTGAAACTTTTCCAAACAATCTTTATTTGATTATTAAAACTTAACATTTTCAATAGCATAATTTTATATTATATTATTTTTCTCTCTGTTTCTTTTTTTGTCTTGGCATATTATATTTCAGTGTTTAATGAATTTTATGAATCCCAATTAAAAATATATCAACTTAACAAATATATCTTATATTCAAATTTTTATCAGGAAAATTTTAAAAAAAAATTATTGACATTCGGGAAATTTGCACAATCTTCATCTTTTGTTTAAATTTTCCAAGAATATATAAGTAATTTATACCAAATATTTTTTTTTTCTGTCAAATTTTTTCATCTTTTTAAAATACGTACAAAAAAGATATTAAAATAAATAAAATTCAAAAATTGGTTAAAATATATAAAAATTTTTGTAAGATTGTTTTTCTATAAATTTTAAAGTCTTCAGGGAAAACATTTTTTCTTTAAAAAATTCTTTTTCAATTTGGTGCCATTTTTTAATAAATAACAGGCAATTTCCAAAATTGATAAGACTAATAAATTCTAATAAAACTTTTATAAATTTTATTTACAGGCTGTGTCGATTTTCAAAACTTTAAAATTTTTGCTGTTCATATATTTTTTTAGTATATGAATTTTTTATTTTATTCTCAAAAAATTTCTGTTGAATTGTTGGATAATGGAATTTGAAAAAAAGGTTATATCCGAACATTGCAAAATTTAAATTTTCATTGTCTATTTGATCCTCTATTCGTTAAAATTTCTTTCCGCATTGATAATGCCAGTACTAGAAATTTTTAGTAAAGGTTCAAATTATTTTGGACAGAATTTTTAAAAAAATATGAATTGTCTTATGTTTAAAGAAAATTGTTGAAATGAATTGATTTTCAGTTCGATTTTAAATGGTTATTGAACAGAAAACTTGATTTAAAATGTTTAATATCTGAATTGCTTGATCTTTTTGCAAACTTTAATAATGATTTTTATGATAAATTTATTTTGTTTTTTTTAAATATTTAAAAAACTTTTCATATTCTCTTATTGAAAATATTTGCTTAAAAATTTATTATTTTGGATAATTAAACGTGTTTTTTCATTTGTAGTTCTCCGGGGATGTAACAATGAGATAGATCAAGTATCACCATTTTAAAGACTGAAAAAATAAAATTGACAAAGATTATTGTTTAAGGTTGACGGACACGCATGTCTTAAAAATTTTTTTTTTTTTTTTTTTTTTTTTTACGAATTGGTAAATAAGCAAACTCTGAAAAAAACATTGTTTTCAATCGTTCAAAGTCTTTTGATTGAATAGAATTTTATTATAAACAATTGTCTTTAAATGGAATTTTAAAGCATTCTGAATGTAAAAATAAAAGAAAAAACCACTTGACAATAAGAAACAAAAAACCCGTTACAAAAAAAAGTGCTGTTACATTTGAAATCGGTTGAAAAATGAAAAATCCGATCCCATATATAAATGAAAAAACACACACACACACACACACACACACAACCTGGGTTTTATAATAAGTATAACTCGATATGAGTTGTCCGTGTTTTCATTCTGATGATGTTTTAATCGTGTTTTCAAATTGATTTCGTGCAAAAACAATTGTTTTTTTTTAATTTTCCTGAATATAAACCACAAAGGTAATTTTTATTTAGTCCTGTGAAGTTTTATTGAAATTTGTATAAAAATGTAGGAAACGATCCACAATAAAAAAATTAAAAACACACACACACAACCTGCGTTTTTTAAAAAAGAAAGAATATATCAAATTATAATTTATAATTTTTTATAGGATCATTGGTGGCATAAAAAAAAATTTGATTTAATCTGCTTAATAAAATAGTAAAAAATTAAAACTTTCTGTTTTATATTAAAAAATTTTTAAAATTTTAACTTTGGGTTTTATTTATCAAAATTTCTGAAATTAACTTGACATTTAAACAAACCGCAATGTTCAAATTTTCCAGATTGAATTGATATAAAATAGGAGAATTGGTTTCAAAGATAAGAATAAATTCAAAAATGTTAATGGAAAAAACAAATCTTTTGGATAGATTTATCGATATTAAATATTCACAATAATATTTTAAACCAATATTGAAAATATGTTATGAAAAATGAACCTTTAATTTTTAAATTTGAATTTTCAAGAATTGATCATATTGGCAGATTTCCTATTTGAATTTTTTTGAGAAAGGAGTTAAATTTACAGGTTTAATTTTATTTTTTAATATAAGACCAAATTTTTCCTTTTCTTTAGTTATAATTTTTGGATTGTAAAATATAATCTTTCTTTTGTAACAGAATAAAATTTTTGCAAAATATATAAATGGTTTCTATATTTTTTATTTGGACGAATTATCTTTCATAAATTAAAAAATTGAATAATTGAACTTAAAAAATGTGAGAATTGAAATAAGTTCAATATTTCAGAAACAGGTTAGAAAATAACAGGCAAGGATTTTCAAAAAAATTATTAAAGAAATTATTTATCTTTTTCAGACAGATAAAAATACCTTCAGCCGAAAAATGTGTGTTTTTCGAACAAAATTCAAAAAACCTCCGAAAACATCTAAAAGGAGGGCAATATTTCAATTTATTTAAATTCTATATATTCGTGTTTTTGGCGTTTCTTTTTTTTTCCAATAAATAGCAAAGTGACTTTTTTTTTATAAAAAATTTCTGATCATTTTAAAATTTAAGAAAAATCGTTTCAGGTTAAAATTCTAATTTTTTATGTTTTAATGCTTTCAATGATTTTTTTTCAGTTTTATATAAAAAAAAAAATTATAAATGATAAATGTCTTTTTTACCAATAAAAATATAAAAATATATAAAAATAATTTAAATTAGAAACGCAGGATGTTATCAATTTTTCGGCATTTTTCCTTAATAACAATTACATAAGGATTTATGCCAACATAGCTACGCTTTTTTTTGAAATTGTTTTCCAATTTTTTTAACATGGACCAAATTATTTATAAGATTAGATTTACTTAAAATTTGAAAAAACAGGACGTTGTTGTTCAGCCATTGTCAGATATTTTATGAATGTTTTTCTTTTTGGATGGCAGATTATTTTGATTTATCTTCCAGATTAAATATTAACAAAACGTTTGAAGATAAATATTTTCAAAAAGCAACAAACAGGAACATGTGGAAAGACATTTTTTAGTCCACAAATAGAAGACTCCATGAATGAATAGCAGGGCATTAGATAAAAATTTTAAAATATATTAAAATAAAAACTATTTTACACGGAAAATGTGAAAGCCAAAATTCAGGAACAAAATTGATTTTAGTAAAATTTTCATGGAAGATTGGAAAAAAATTTTCTTGCCATAAGAAACCAAACGTCATATATTTAGATAAAATGTGTATACTTTATGCACTAGAAATCATAAAAGAAAAATAGTTTTATATAATGATATAAAAAGTTAAATTAACTGAAGGCAGAAATTATATACAGTTTTGAGATTGTTTAAATTTACAAATCATACCTTTGATCCTCATTAAAAAGAAAAAAATGCATTTCCAACACTCTTTTTATAAAATTTGGAATTCTGAAAAGACAAAAAAAGTTAAAAATTTAAATTAATGTTGAGAAAACGTCAAAATCTATGTATTGGTCGGTTATTATGCCAGAACACGCCGAGAAACAGGAAAGTGTTTCCCCTAAAAAATGAAAAAAACAAAATTATTAAAAATGATTAATGTAAAAGAAAATAACCCATGAACTTTCCTCAGTAAGACGATAAAACGTCCAACAAACCAAAGTTTTTATCGATCAACATCAATGAACATTTAATTTTTTTTTCTTTTTTTATATTTTATTCTTTCAGGACGTAGGCGATCATGGCTTTCCATTGTTCCTTCTATCCCTTGCAGATCTCAACAAGTTCTTTCCTCTAAACCTTCCCCAGAAATTGTTCTGTCATCCAAAGCTTAAAACCGCTACCTATTCAGTGCGTTTTTTTTTATTGATCTATCTTTAATCATATTTAAACTGAAAATCAGATTCTCCAGGCCCTCCTTCATCCTTTGACCCCCAGGAACTTCATCTGTCTGAATGATTAATTATATAAATAAGGTTCGTTTATTTTTTATAATTACGAACCTGAATGTTGAAGTTCAATTCATCACTGGTTTAATAATATAAAAATTATCTGAACAAACACTATTATTTGCCTCGTTACTAGTAAATCATTTTTATATCGAATTATACCCATCTGCCGTTGTAAACAATGTTTTGTCAAACATAAATTTCGAACTGAATATTTATTTATTTTTTAGTTCTAGTTCCAAATACAATGTGATCTTCCTGATGTCGAAATTTTGAATTTTTAATTTAAAACAATATCAAAAAATGTTACCACATCAATAAAACCATTAATATATCTCAACTCTTTGGCCGTGAATGTACGTGAAGAGTCAATAATCGCTTTTTTATTTATCAATATACAGTTAAAATTTTTCAAAGGGAAAAAATAATTTTTTTTCTTCGAAAACTATATTTATATTTGATAATTAAACTTGGCTTTTCATCTTAAGGCGAATCTTTTACGTTTTAAATCATGTAAATAATGTAAAAAAACAGGAAATTTCACTAGATAGAAATCCTGATTCCTGTCTGGTTTAAATGGCCGAAACGTCGTGTACCATTCAATAAACATTTATTTCTAAGTTGAGTTAATTTTAAACAACAAAACGAAATGCAATAAACGAATTCAAACAATTCCAGTTGTTTAGTTTTGTCGGGACGATTGGAAAAAAATCGGTCTTAAATGTGAAAGAAAAGGAAAAAAAATAGTTTTCATAAGAACAAATGTTTGAAAGTAAATTATTCAATGAATAAATTCAAAACAAATTTGACTTAAAAGAAAATTGGACCTCCTTTAAATGGTTTCTTTGTCGAATGAAAATCCATAAGAATAAATTTCAATTATACATATATAATACATTTTTCAATATGTTAATATTTTTTAATTTCAAACGTTGTTAAATAACTATATCATTCTTTTTTTAAATTTTTTAATACAGTTTTGTGCAAATTAATTGAAACAAACGACTTTTATTTCTTTTTCTTTCACTATACGGTCAGTTTTAGACCCACTGTAAATGACAGGGTGTAATCGATTTCTATTTTTCCTCAAGATTAGGTCATTTGCAGTGGTGTGCAGTAATATGAATCTATTTTCAGGGTGTATGATGAAATTTGTTTGGCCTTGAAAAATATTGCGTCATCCGTGATTGCATCAAATTTTTATCACGCCCAGACACTATTGTCTCGACTGTCGATTAGTTGTCATTACAATTTGTCTTCGATGGACGTTACTCCAAAAAATCGTATTAAAACACATTTCGTTGCACGAACATATTTGGCAAAATGAAAAACAGTGGAAATTATAATTATACTATAAAAAAATCATTAAAGTTTATCGTCAAAGTATTTGGTCAAATGCAAGGAACCGCACGAATATCTTTGGGACATAAATTAATTAAATAAAAAACATTTCATTGATAAAAATAAAAAAAAGGAAAATTCGTTTTTTTTAAATTACGTGAATTATTCCATTTTTGAATTTCAGAAAATCATCAATTGAAAAAAAATTTGTTTTTTTCTGTCATTGGAAGTCTTTTAATACTATCCAACTTGGTACATAAAAAAATACTATCTGATCGACCTGTAATTGCGTTGTTTGTAATTGCAGGGTTGAGATAATAAAGTAGCCAAATATGTATAATGAAACAATTTACTTTACTGTTTGATTGAGGTAATATAAACATGCTTTTCGGTCCAATATATAAAGTAATAATGCTCTAGGATTTTTAAAAAACATGAACAAAAAGAAAAAATAATAGAAAATGAATTTTAATTAAAATATAAAAATAAAAAGAAAATATTTTTTAAATGTAAAAAAAAAAAAAAAAGAATCAAAATAAAGAATACTCATTCAAAAAATATAAAGAAACTATTAAAAATTTTATATTTGAGTTTTCAAAAAAAAATAAAGAATACCTTTTTCAAGATAATTTGTATTTATTGGAAAAAAAAAGGAAGAAAAAAAGTTCATTCATTCCAAAAATGAAAGAAAGAATGAATGAAAAAAGAAACAACGATAAATTTATTCATTGAAAAAAATAAAACAAATAGTAATAATAATATTGTTGTGTTTAAAAAGAAAATAATATTTTTCTTATTTGGGATGTACTTCAAATAAAAAGAAAGAAAGAATGTGTATTCATTGAAATCGGAAAGAAGGAAAGAAGAATTTTTTATTTATTGAAATAGAAAGAAAGAAAGAATGTTCATTAATTCAGATAAAAAGAAAGAAAGACAAAGGAAGACGATAGAGAAAGATATTTAATTCAAATAAAAGAAAGAAGAAATAATGTATTCATTCAAATTGAAAGAAAGAAAAAGGAGAAAAGTTTAAAAAAAGAGAGAAAAAAAAAAAAAGAAAAGAGAAAATTTTTCTTGAAAAAAAAGAGAAAGAAAGATGTGCATTCATTCAAAAAAAAGACAAAGAAAGAAAAAAAAAGAAAAAGATGTAGACATTCAAATAGAAAGAAGAAAAGTCAAAAAAAAAGAAGAGAAGATGAGGTTTTTTAAAAAGGAAAGAAATAGAAAAAAAAGAAAACCAGCAACAAAAATGAAAAAAAAAAAAAAAATAAAAGAAAAAGACTTTAAAAAAATTCTAAAGAAAGAAAAAAAATTAAAAGAAAGAAAAAAAAAAAAAAAAAAAGAATTTTTTTCTGAGGTCCGAAATTAGAAGATAATGTATAAATCTTTTAGTGAATAGAAAGAAAGTTAAATAATCAAAAATTAAAATCAAAAAATGAAAATTGAGGTTATTTAACAAGAAAGAAAACGTTTAAGAAAAATGTTGAATAGCGAAATTTTTTATTAAAAGAAAATTATGAACAAAAAAAGGAATTGAAGAAACACAAATACTTTTAAATGCATTTACATATGAAAACATTAGAAAAAGTCTCAAGTGCTGTGGATTGACTTCTATTAATGAATCAACAATTTTGAAATTCGAGAAAATTTAATATGGTTCAAATAAAAAATTGAGATAAATCAGAAACAGAGATTTAGATGTGAGAAAAGAGGATTTTTTTTTAAATAATAAACAATTCCATTGTACATGAAAAATAAAACCTTTGAGGGAATTGAGAATTACATTCAAGTTTTGAGAAGAAGTCTTTAGAAGATCTTTGTAAACAAAAGAAGAAAGATACAAACTTTTAATAAGGGAATATAAAAGAATTAGTGAAATGTGTGCGACAAAAATTGAAACTTGGCTCAGCAACGTGAAAAGCCCGCTAAATTTTTTTTTCAAGTTATCCTCCCCAAAAAGAACCAAAAAGTTTAAATTATACAACACATTTACACTAAAAGAAGAATTTAAATATATCTTCATTTGTCCGGTCCTTTCTTTCTAGAAAAAGAAAACAAAAGTAGATGAATCCTTTTTAAATACAAAAATGGGTATTGATAGAATATAATATATTTTATATATATTGGTCTATTTTTTTTTAATTAATTGATTTAAAGTTGTTTTTTTTTCGCTGTTGAATTCAAAAATTTGAATTTAAAAAAAAGTTTTTTAGAAAAAAATTTCCTGTTAAAGAAAATGCGAAGTTTTAAATTATTTAGTTAGATGATTTTCCTGATTTTAAAATGCAGAATTGAAAATACTAAAGAAAAAAAGGCTCCATTAACTTTCACGCGGCCATGGAAATAAACAAGAAAAAACAAAACACTTAAATTAAAATTTGAAAATATCCTATATTTGGTTATATAAAAAAATGTTTTTTGTTTAAATACGTTAAATTGAAGAACCTTTTGACCAACCAATACAGGAATGAAAAAATGTAAACCTACAATTTGAAATTTAAGATTAAACAATCTATTCAATAAACTTTTTTAACTTATAAAAATGTCGATATATTAAATTTTTAATATTACCCAAAACAAATTCATAGAAATCATAGCTGAAATTAAAAGTATTTCAAAGAAAAATGATGAATAAAAAAGATTATTCTCAGATTTCCAGTCTATAAAAAGTCCTTTAAAAATAATTGATCTGATAGATTTATTTTAACTATATATTATAGCATGGAATAAATTTTTTTTATTTTTTTTGTCGGGTCACCCAAATCATTGTTTTGATGTTTTTTTTTACAGAAGTTACAAAGAAGAAATCCATCTGCCCTGTCAAACGAGAAACTTATGGAAGCAGGAATTAGGATGGAACACCATGAAGGAAAAATTTGGATAAATTAAGGGAGAAAGATGATTGAAATTTT
This sequence comes from Acanthosepion pharaonis, assembly GCA_903632075.3. NCBI lineage: Eukaryota > Metazoa > Mollusca > Cephalopoda > Sepiida > Sepiidae > Acanthosepion > Acanthosepion pharaonis. The sequence goes on from CAHIKZ030001339.1 coordinate 156,220, forward strand.
GGGGTAACACAGGAAAACTGCTAATAGAATTCATTTATGCATATTTTAATTAAAATTTATAATTTGAGGATAAAGAACATTGATGAAGCAAGAATCATTAGGAAATTTGAGGATAAAATTCATCCATTACCAGTTTCTTTTGAAGATATATATACATTCAATGTAATACTTATATATTTATATATATGGAAAATGTCATATTCCATATTTTAATGTTTATGCAAAGACGAATATAATTGTTCATATTCATTCCAATTTATATGGAATGAATAGATAAAATTAAATTTGAAGGAGAACAGATATTAATTTCATCCAGATCAAAATTAAATTTCCTTTAATATTTTGTTTTGAATTATGATTCTGGACAAGAAATTATCAAATAAAAATAAAGGTTTTGTTTTCTTATTTTATTATGTCAAAAAAAAACGGTGTAAATAAAGTCATATTGGTTACCATCGTTGAATTTGTTCAAAAAAAATGGAATTTTCAAATCAATTAAAACTGTGTTATAATATCATGTCAGAAAAAAAGTTTTAATTTTTTCAGATTATAGGATTGTTCAAATCTTAAACAAAAAAAAGCCCTAAATTCTGGAAAAATTGTGTATTATATAGAAATTGAATTTTATGGAAAAATTTCACGGAACAAGTTCAAAAATAAGTTGCTTTCAAAATTTTAACAAGAAAAAAGCAAAAATCTATTTTATTCTATAAATTTCAATGTAACAATTTGAGACATCTGAATTGAAAATTTTGTTAAATCAATTTATTTTGCATCAAAAAAAAAATTTATGCTATTTCAGAGGCAAATATAGATTTATCTACAATAAATTTTGAATCACTTAAGTATAAACAATAAATTTAAGTAATGATAGACATACTGTCACATGGAATCTCATGATTTCGCCATCTCTTTATCCATTATTAAAATCTTTTTTGTTAAATGCCCAAGAACGAAATTAGTTAATCCCAATGTAGCTCACGGACATATATTCTGCAAATTAAATCTATTTCTTTTTTATATTTTAATTAGGATATTGCATATAAGCCTAATATATATATATAAACATTCCGGAAAAATTCGAATATATATTAGGGTAAAACAGGTCCAGTTTTGCAAACCGAAGCCTGACAACAGCACATAAATTTAATTATAGTGGGGAAGTTTTTTGCAGGACCAGCGACTGTTTTGAACTTACGAATTTCTTAGACCTGGTGCAAGGTTAAAGACTGTAAAGAAAAAAAAGAAATCTTGCCATTTTTGAATTTAAAGTTGTCCTTTTTAAGACCAGTTAAAATCCAATATATTTGGTTGTCCTTTATTTTACCAATTAGATCCAATCCTGACGAACCAAGGAGATTCAACATTTATCAAGGGTATAAAAAAGCAAATTATAAAAAATGGTTTCGAAAAATAAATTGGTTCATTTTTCAGTAAAAATCACTACAAAATCACTATATGATTTCCATTTTGTTTTCTTTTTTTATATATTATTCTATATGGATTTATATATATTTTATATAAATATATATACATATTTATAAATATATATATATAAATATATATATATTTAAAATCAAAAAAATTATTCAAAATTCTATAAGATATGCATAATGGTATATTAAAAACAACAATATATAAAAATAAACAATTTATTTTCAAATATAAATCAGATGTGGCAAATAAAAATTTATTTTATACATTAAAAAAGAAAGTAATTTATAAATTCTCAATATAGTTAAGGTTTGTAATTGGTGAAAAAGAAAAGTACTATTTAGTAATGATGGTAATTTAGATTTGACGTTTTCAAATAGAAAAAAATGGGAAAAACGCGTCACACGAAAAATTTTTTCCATTTTTTTTATTTTCCTACATATTTATTATAAAACATTTATATGGTGTGTGTGTTTGTGTTTATCTCTTGGCATGAAAATTTTTAAAATTAAAATTGTCCAAATCTGTTGTATCCAAGAAAATGATTAAAGATATCTTACTGGAATTCTCAAAGGTTTTTATAACACTATCTGGACTTTACTTTTTTTAATAAGAATTTATAATTAAAAAAGAATAACATAAGAATCGTGACGAAATTAATCATAAAAAAAATGACATGTTCCTCATTAGTTAATCATAACATTGATCAAAGCTCATGAAAGTCGATTGAAATTTTTCAGAATTAAAAATATATATATATATATAAATATATATATATATTAATATAAATATATCAATATATATGATATAAATATAATATATAGAATTAATTTAAAAATGTTAGAATATATATATATATATAATTATTCAGGATCATTTTCCAACTTATTCAACATGATCTTCCACCTCTCTAAAGAAAACTTTTGTCCTTAAAATAAATAAAAGGTGCCTCTCAATTTTCACGTTATTTTATTTTCAGTGCTTTTTTGTCAAGGACTGCCATGATGAAATTTCTCTCTTACGTGTCAAATTCTTATGGATTGATGAACTCTTTTCTAATTGATCTCTTTATTTTTATTGAAATGATGATCCTTCTTCCTGAAAAAATCTCCTGATCCAGCTTTCGTCTCATGACTTTCATAATTTTTAAACTTATTCAAAGTTCTTTTGATGGTTCTTGAAAGAAATTTGATGAGAAAAGCCAGAGTATTTAATTTTTTTACCAAGAACTGAAGGCCTGAAATCCCTTTTTTACTTGAGAAGTTAGTCCCCCTGACACAAAAAATTTTTTTTATTTACACACTTAATAATTCTAAAGGGTTTTTCAGTGATTTTACGAAAAATGGTAAGAAAGTAATTTGTAGAATCCGGGTCCTTTTTTTTTTTTTTAGATATTAAACTCTTTTGTGGGATGGAAATATTGCAGATTGTTCTTATTGCTATTTGGACAACTTTCTATAAAATTTTTCCTAAGTCCAGCTATGTATCAAAAAAATTTTTTAAAAATTTCTATTTAACATGAGAAACACCAAATAATGGTAGAAAAGTCCATATAAACATTTACCAAACCGCCGATCATTTTAAACTATTTTGATACACCTTTTTCTCATATTGTTGTAGCATACCTACGGACGATAATGGGTATGTCCCCATTCACATAAATACAGTAGTAAATACTGTATGTTGGTCTGCAGTTGAAGATTCTTTGTGAAATTCACTTGACACACTTCTAGCAGTTGACTGCTTCTTCTATGCGCCGCTGGTGAATCTTATATGTGTTGTTCTTGTCCTAAGTATTATCGTTCATTACCAACCTTCGTTTGATTATTCTATTCAGTAACCTTTTAGAAAGAGGATTTAAATTTTGCTGACCAAAAATGGAATAATGCTCAATACCAGTAATAGAGTATTTATAGATATAAACATTGTGGACACAGGAATAAACATTGAGTAAAAATAATTTCTGCAGTTTTATCTTGAACTTGTCAGATTAGACCAAAATCATCATTATTGATGATGTCTATATGGACTGTTTATATATTATATATATATATATATATATATATATATATATTCTATTATCTATATATATATATATAATTTTATGGGAGATATACATACAATATTATATATTATATATATATATATATATATATATATATATATACCTTTCTTAAAAAATTTCTCATGAACACAGACGATAGATCTTAATTCACTTTTGTTTAAAATTGGCAAAATGGACATCTATTTCAAAGGGCGGGTTACCTAAAATAACGTTTGACAAAGAAAATGTCGGATTAAAAATAAATCCTTTAATTCTTTAATCACTTCAAATTTGTGAATATATATATATATATATATATATATATATAATACAACACTCCCTCCTTGCACAAACTTGAACAACCTCATTCTGGCCCCCATATCTTGAGGTGCCTCTTGGTTTATATGAAAGATGAAAACATTTTGGTGTTCACTTCGGGGGGCTAGCTTTGGTGCAAAATGAATAACTTCTTCTAGAATGAGTGTGCTGGTATTGTTCAAATAGTTGCCCATTCTAGATTTTGTTCTTTTCCATAGCTGGTGGGGAGGACACTCAAGTAAATTTTAGTAGGCTCTCACAGGTTGGCTCTGTGGGTGTCGAACAAACACAAATCTGAATGGAGCAATAGTCTGCAAAAGGATTGGCTAGAAAGGTCAGTAGATAATCTCTGCCTCTTTTGCTATCAACCCAACATTAAATATATGCTAATTTTGACATATATTTTATATAGATGGAAAAAAATGAACTGAGAGATAAGGAGAGATAAATTGTTTCATTGAAGGCTTTCATTTAGGCAAAAACGAAAAATGTCTCTGTGGGTGTTGAACAAACACATACCCACTGCAGATATTGAGCGTGATGATAAGGAATGAGTCACATAAATACGTTTGATTAAAAATGGCCTCCTCAAGGTCTGTTTGGTTATAGCAGTATTTTATGATCCCAATTTTTCGGATTGGGGTTCCAATTCTTTCGATGTCAATGTTGTGGATAATGTCCTGCCTGAACTATGAATAAAAGCTGGGAATTTATTTTATTTACTTTTACTCCCAAATAGGAGTAAATATATATATATATCCGGTTCACACTATTTTCTTCTGTTCAGGTGTAAGGTTGATCCTTTGTTTTTGTTTAGGATTGGGTTTAACAAAAAAAAGTCTACTTCAACTCTAAAAGGAAAATTTTGAAAATTTAAAAAGGAAATTTTTTTGTATTGTTCAAAATTTTTGCCCTTTGTTATAAAAAAATACAACAAATTGCAGTAACCCTTGTCACTTCATTTCCCTCACTATTTTTGTTTTTAGGGAGACCATACAAGTAAAAAAAGGTCAAAACCTTAAATCAGGCTTAAAACCCAATACAAAGCATTTGAACGAAATTAACCAATATGCTTCAGACTGAATCCACGTTTTGAATTAAAGGTAATTATAGACCCTGATCCTTTTAAAATTTAAATTTTGAATTCAAAATTTTATTTACAAAAAACTTTTTTTTTTTTAAAAGGAAGATAGTTAACCCTCTCTCGTTATTTAACCCATTTCTTAGGAGTGAAGAGGAAATGGGTTCGTTATTTAGTGCAAAGGGTACTCAAAAGTGAACATGAGGAACTCTGAAATTTAATATATCCAAGATAATTTTAATCCGACAAAAAAACATTTTTTTTGAATTTCTTAGAAAATAAAATAAAAAGTAATTTTGACTTATTCAATAATATAATATATATATTATATAATGCATTTATTTAAAATATCTTTGCAAAAAAAATTGAATCTAACCATGTTTCAAAAAAGCACAAAGCTAAACTAAATTAAATTCGTAGTTTTTAGCTCCCATTTTATTTGGATTAAACTTTTAATCGAATTGAAAGCTTATATAATAAATAATGATATGTCATGTACTTTCAGCAAAATTGAACTATTTTCAATCAAAATAAACAAACTTTATGTACCTGACACCAGATTATATATCTTACTGTTCTTTCTTAATGTACCCATATATATATAAATATATATGAATTATAAATATATATATATTTTACTGGAAAGAATTGCAGTGCTAGATCATATAAACTTAAATTTTTTTTATTTTTCAGGGATATTTGAACCATCTACATCGTCTTTCTTAATTCCAAATATTATAAATTTATTACTTTTAAAAATGACATTTGCTTAGTTTCTTACTTTTATTCCATCTTATTATTGCTTTCTGATGCTCATTCAAACAATTTTATTCATTATTCCTATCATTTTATTACTAGTTTAATTCCTTCTTCTTATTGTTTCTTTTTATCCAAACAGTCTGGGACAATTGATTGTTACCATTTTAAAAGATAGAAACTAAAACTTCAAATTCAATCTTTAAAATTAAATTTTTATCCTAGTCCTGATTCATTGATTATTGAATTTACTTTTATAATTGGTTTAATTTTTAGTTATTGTTTTTAAACATGGTAATTCTTGGTCGATGGAAATATATTTTCAAATTACTTTAAATATATTTTATAGTAACAAACGACGGAAAATATGACACAAAATTGTGATTGTGTATCAGAAATCAGAATAATCAAGATGCCTTTAAAAACTAAGCTTACTAATTGGAACTTGATTTTATAAATAAACGGTCCATTTAATATTTATATTTAATTCTCTCGCAAGACATGAATCCAGAAACCTGTTAATCTCTAGAATGATGAGTTACATCGTAGAATGATGACGCCCCTGTAGAAAGCCATGTAAGAACCACAAAGGTTGAAGGTTTATATTGTTTGGCAGATTTTGCAATCAGAAAGATGCAGATGAAAATTCTGGGATCCTGTATGAGAAAAAGAAGGTAGTAATTTCATTATGGGAGCATACTGAAGGCACTGGTTCATGGGAAGTACTGATAGTTCAATTGCTTTACACCCATTGGAGTGAATGGATGGCAGAAACATGTAAGTGGCATGGATGGTAAATGTCAAAAGAAGACTGAGTAGACCCAATGATCCTTCATCTGTTGAAGGGCCATGGTACATAATGATAGTTAATCAATTATAAATGTTCAGGACAACTGGAAAATAATTAGCTTGATTCCGCCGACTTGGTGCCGGGACAACTGACTTTTGGTTGGTGTAAAATAAAAACCTGCTTATATTTTACATTATTAGTTTTAACGCCTTATTTGGCAGCATTTCACCAATTAAGGTTTTAATCTTTAATAAATTCCCTTTTATTCAAAACAGAAAAGAGTTTTGGTTTTTCTAGTGTTGAGCTTGACCTTATAAATTAATTCTACTATATAAGTTGTCCTTCCGTATTTTATAATGATATATGATCATCACTTCCCGTAAATGCCACTTTGTAAAAAAAAAAAATATTCCATTGACCAATGAATGAAAATTCTCTTGTTCAATATCGATTTGAGTCGAGATGTCGGTGAACTTCTCAAACTATATGTTCCAGTTATATGAATCAATACTTGATAATCCATAACTCGAATACCGTGAAAAAAAAAATAATTGTGAATGTCTAAAATCTTTAATCCCTCGACAGTAGATTGTCATTTTAAATTTCATGAATAATTGTCTTTAAGTAATAAAGGTTAAGAAGATTCTCTTATATTCCATGTGTCGTTTTTTTCGACTCTGATTTTCAAACTGTGTGCCTGAATCTAAAATTTTTAATGCTGTCTCTTTCAGACTTATCTGTCGTCTGCAGCATCGATATTCTCCAATTTTCTAATAAAAAAACCCAAGCAAAATTTTTTTTTTAGTTGATATAAACCATCAGTTGAAATTTTAAACATCTTTCAAATCGTCTGGTTATGAAATTTATAAATTGTTTTAAAAATTTAACAAACTTATATATTTACAGAAATCAATGCAGAGGATTTAAGATCACATTTTAATTGGCGGGATGTATATTTAAAATTTGTATGAGAAAAATACAAAGAAGAATCTGCAATGTTATCAGTCCTAATATGGAAGGTGGGTTTAGTCGTTCCCACCAGGTGTTTTATTTTGGTTTTGTTTTTCTATAAATTTTTCCATTGTAATTGTTCTAATGATGTATCATTACTTTCAACTAATTCGGACGGAGTACTAGATTAAAGCAGGTCTTTTTCATTTTACAGTTGAGATGGATAGATGTAAGTCGTCAAATAACAGTTCTTCAGGCCGGCATCACTATAATGGAATCTCTTCACCTGTCGTTTTGTCATTCCAGAAAAATTGATGGAAATTTTTTACCTGAGAATGTCAACGTCTGATTTTTGTCCCTGTTAAATTCTTGTTCTTTTTATTCTACCACCTTCATCGTTTTTCATCTCCATCTTCATCTTCAACCAAACCGTCAACATCGATGACTAAAGTTTCAAGAAAAAGATTAAAAAAAGAGTTAAATTGAAGAAATATATACGTTCCCCTAGTCCCCAAATGTCTTCTTAGTTGTTGACAGGAATCTCCTGGAAATCCGAGTTAACAATATAAATTTTAAAACAGAATTATTTCTTCTAGCTGTTGAATATTAACAGCCAGTCGGAAAACAAAAGTGTTAGTTCGGACTCTTCTCATCATAAACCATTGCCGTGGTGTCGAAATTCGAGGAGATCAAAAGTCTTCTTGTTGAACAAAAAAATCTGCGGCTCGTCATTTGTTGAATAAAAAATGGAAGAAAGGCGGTTCGATTCAAGGCCTTCCAGAGAGAATTTCAGCTTTCATCGGGGCCAGCGACGAACTGAAACCGAACGACGTGGGCAGCTATTACATGTGTGCCCAATGTCAACGAAATTTACAGAAGGGAGAGTTACTGGAGAAACAGGTGAACCAAATACGGGAGATGTTCACCAGTTCTTTCACGGGGACAAGCGTGAATCATCGCCTGAAAAAGCGAAGGATTAACCTCAATGCTCAACCACAGACATCCGTCGAGGTCAAACAGTTACAAATAAGGATTAAGGTAAAAGAAGGAAAATTGCTTGGTTTGGTTTGGTTTGGTTTAGTTTGGTTTACAGCATATCAATCTCAATGGGTTATTTAATGCCGACAAGATTTTTATTGATGGTAATGTTTCTTTTCAAAAATGTATTACTGGTAATATTTTTTCCCCAAAACGTATTGCTGGTAATTTTTTTTTCCAAAAATGTATTGCTAGAAATATTTCTTTTCAAAAATGTATTGCTGGTAATAACGTACTGCTGGTAATAATTTTTTTCTTCAAAAATTCATTGCTGGCAATAATTTTTTACAAAAATGTATTGCTGGTATTAAAACCTGTTTTTACACTTTCATAGTGTTTTGACCCCAATTTGGGGGTTAACTATTTGCCCATAGCTGGGACCCTAACATATGCTACCACCTCGGGTCAGGGTGGACCAGGGAACAGCAGCAATTAAGAGGTAATTCCACGCTCCTGAAAACCCTCTGATCAGAGGCCTTGCTGCCGGATGTAGTTTATCGTCATACCCAGTACGGGAAAGGAAAATTGAAATGTTTTTTTTGAATTGACATTTCGTTCATTAAAAAAAATTTTAAAATATCCATACAATCCGAATCTATAAACATATTTTGCAACTAGAAAATTTTAACGACAATTTAGTGAAGAATTGCTCAAGTTTTTTCCATATTTTTTGGGATATTGCGTAACATTTTTAATGATTTTTTTTTTCCCGAAGGAAAAATGCTGCCTGGAATAATGCCACCAACCCTTGGAATTTTGAGCTTAATATCATTTTGAAACCTAAAATTGTTGAATATTAAAATCAACCTGGAATATACCTCTGCCTTGTGTCACATATTCGAAAAGAAAGATCCACCCAGGAAATTTTTATAATGTACCATTCGTCCATGTCTTGAATATTGAACTGTCATATTTTGTCTTTATTAACTGCTATATATTTAGAGATCCTCAATAAAAATATAAAAGATTCTTGCAATGTTATTGTATGTTGAAAATGATTTGTTCTGCAAAAACTTTCCTGCTTTTAAAAAAGTTGAACTTTTGTCTTTTCTATTGATTTTCATGGTAATTGTTTTGATGAGTTTTCCTCTTTGTTACCTGGATTTATGAGATTTAAGCACAGTATTAAATTGGCAGCAAGGTCTCATCATTTTATATTTGAAATGGCTACATGTAACTATATCTATATGTTAACAGTTTCTTCTCTCAATTTTTTTCTACAATGTTATTGGAACTTTGGCATATTATAAATTTTTTGCCATTTCTTCAACTTATTTTCATTTTATTTAAAAAATCAGTGTCATTTCTTTAAATATTAAGATTTGATATAAATTTATAATGATCAGAATGTTCCTTTCATACATTTTACTTTATGAATTTTTAAGCTTTAAAAGCCTTGTCTTTTTAGAAGAAGATAATTCAATTTTTTATGTTAAAATACCTTCCAAATTAAAATTTATAAAAACGTCTTCAAAACTTCTAAATTTTAAACTTCCCATCTTTTTAACAAAATTTAAATATGAAATTATCAGTTATCCATTTTTATACATATAATTTTTGAAAAAAAAAATTATATAAAAAAAAAAAAAGAAAACTTTTTTTTTTATCTAAATTATTGAATTTTATTAATAGTTTTTTAATGTCGTTGCAATTTTTTTTAGAAAATAATTGTTTTCCATTGTCTATAAATATTATAATAATTTTTTATATTGATGATAAAACCATTACATGAGATTTATGTTAAAAAAAGATTTTTATAATAATTCCGATAGCAATAAATATATAGGCGGTGTAATTTTAAACATTTTTTTTGTTCGCTAGAATAGTTACCTTTAGTCTTATTTCGGTCCAACGGTTTGTTTTTTTATACATTCGTTCTTGTTGCCAACAAATTAAATTTAAAAGGCATATAAAAATATTATATATATATGTATTCTATGATGGAGTGTATCTTTAGAAGAGATAAAATGAATAAAAAGAATGAGTCTTCCATTTAGACTTAACATGATTTTTTCGACATTTGAGGATGATTTCATAAGAAGGCAATGGTTAAAAAGATTTTTCACACATCCTGAAAAACGCATCGGCTTTTCTTTCTTGTTTCATTTTTATTCCATATATATATATATATATATATATATATATATATATATATATATATATTTTAATAATTAACCTGGAGAAAAAGACAAAAAATTGCCTTCAAGTTATTTTTCTCTCACGATAATTAGATATTTTATTAGTAATATAAATTAAGAAAAAAAGACAATATAAAATTGTAATTCTGGGCCATTTTCGCGTTTTTTTAAATATGGACTTTTTTTCTCCAATATCACCCTTCCTAACAGAAACATTACTCTCCCAAGCGAACATTAATAGAAAAATATATCAAGAAATCTAAGGAAATATTTTGAAATTGAAAAAACAATACAAACAATATTTCTATATGTGAAAATATATAATATAATGCATAAATTTACATAATTAATCATTTGAATTTATAATGAATATACAATAGCGTTTCTAAACTAAAAAAATTTGCTAACGATATTTTGTTTAAATCTTATAGATACTTTTTGTTTCAATAAATTCATTTATTTTTTTATCTTAAAAAGTCCGTATATGGACGAAATTTTTATACTAAAACACATTTTTTCTATTATATTTAAGACGTTTTTATATATATATATATATTTGGGTTATTTATATAAATTTTGTAATCATCGTCATCCGTTGTTTCGACTAAAGTCAAAACAATGCGACTTTTAGACTGAAAGTTGTTTGTCAATCTTATCATTCCTCCAAACCTTCCTGTCATTTACAAACTTTAAAAACAGATTTTAAGTATATTGATATTTTTAATGATTGTTGTTCAATAAATACACTAATTTGTTCGTCAAAAAATGTCTATAGACGTTATTCTTCCATTTTCATTATGACAAAACCTTTTTCATATTATTTACTCTAGGAAAAACATTAGCTGTCAAATATTGTAAAAATGATATAGATCTTAAATGCCAATTTATAGAAATTTTTTATGTGCCGTGTCCTTTCAGGACGTAAACGATCATTTCTGATTTTCTATTCAAAGCTTCAATTTTATTTATTTCCTTGCTACCCCTCCAGACCATTTTCTGTCATTCATTTATTCAAGCGTTGAGGTATGTCATGCTTAATTTGAACTATTTGATCTTTTTAATAGATTCGACCTGTGAAATCAGATTCTCCAAGCATTCACTTTCTCATTACGTGTCCAATTAAACTTCAACTGTTTCTTCCTGATGTTAAGTATATTACCTCCATTGTTTGCATTTTAAAGTATTCATCGTTAACAAATTTCGGTCTATGATATCCCTAGCATCCTTCTGTAGAACCAATCTTAATTGAATAGGTCTCTTCATCATCTTTGAGGAAAACCGTCCAATATTATATATATAAATAAATGATATTTTTAGCTCAGTATTCTTTTCTTTGTTACCAAATATGATCTGTCTTTAATAAATTTAAAATGCAAATAAATATCCCAATGCGTCTACGGATATCTCAAAAAATTCACTAAAAATTCTGAAGTCAAAACACTTCCCAGATATTTAAACTTCCGCACCTTCTTGTTTTTTTAAAATTATGAAAAAAATTTTTGGGCTCATCTTTTTCCTGATGAACCATGCATTCTGTCTTCTTATAGTTTCATCATTTAGTCCTTTTTTCTCACACTTTCTCCAAAAATCTCTTCTTTTCATAGGAAAAATAACAGTTTCTTTCCGTGTCTGCTATCAAGTACTGACAAATCTGCGTATCTTATGTTATTAAGATTGTTGACGTTTTCGATTTTGAATCCCGGTAGGATTTCAATCAATTCAGTCTAGTTTTGCCTCACAAAATTCATCATGGAAAAGTTCATCCGATAAAAACCCATGATTTTATTTTTTATAAGAAAAGAGTGCAATGTAGCAACTTTACAATATGGTGGGGTTTTTATGATACCGAGGTTTAATTCAGGACCAATATATTTTTTTATCCTGTTGGGTTTAAATATACCAAACTGCGAAATGTTTACTATGATGCATTCAAAATTGATTTTAGAAAAACATAAATTTACCGCAGGTGATTCAGAAATTAATTTTTTTCTATAAATTTTAAAGTAAATGACGATTTATTCTTAATTAAAATAAATTTCACAGGAAAAAGATCAGATTGAACGATCACAAAAAATTGATTCTTTTGAAAAAAAGATTTCTAATTTTTTATGATTTTCTTCTATTTAAAAAATATTTTAAATGAAACCAGTGGTTTCATTTTCTTGTGGAATTTGAAAGAAATTTGATAGTGAGTTATGAATTTTTTTAAATAATTGAAGACACATCAATTCTTTTTTAAAAAGTCAAAATATTACAAGACTTATCCTGTGAGATCTTATACATATATTCTTATAGTTCTTTCTTCTTTTTCATTTTATACTTGTTCATGTATAAAACAATCGATCATTTTAAAATCCACACTTCTTTTCCTGTTTTGTTTACCATATATTTTAGTATTAAAAAACATTTATAAAACAACTGAACATAAACAGAATAAACACATTTATGAGTTATATAATGAATCATTCCTTCTTAATGGCAAAAAAGGTATGTGAAAGGCTAAATTATTCAGTGATCGGACAGTTCTTACATTTATTTGTCCATAAAAAGATTTGAAAAATACAAGAAAAATTAAATTGTCTTAAAAAACTTTATTTACCAAACCTTGTCTGTCGATTTTTAATGAAAATAATGCATTTAGAATTATTTTATAATTTATAAAAAATATATATATATATATATATATATATATATATATATATATATATATATATATATATATATATTGATGCATGTTTCATTAAATAATATAGACAAGTTTTGTCTATTTATTTTATGTAAATTCTTTCATATTGTCTGATAAGTTTAATAACATTATCATTAAAAAAGAAGAAAGAAAAATCACAATATTGATACATATTTTTAATCCTATCTAAGCTTTTTGGCTTACATAAGCCATTATCAAAGATGACAATTACATTTTCAATATATTAAACAATACACGGACAAAACAATAATGATAGTCTGTTTTTTTTTTACATGGAAAATTTCAAGCAACGACAATCTATAATATATGAGAGATATGGAAAAAAAATCAGCAACATGACGTGACGTCACATGACCACACGAGATTGAAAACGAGAATTATTAAGTATGGGAAGCCCATTGGTATAAACCAATGGCTTCTGTTATCAATTATAGGCATTTAAGAATATTTGTGGAGATTTCATAGTTTATTTTGTTCAGGTTAGGTTTTTCAACTGTTTTATGTATATAGCTTCAAAAATTTTTTTTTTGTTTATTGTTTTTCATGTTTAAGTATAGTTGTGTTTTCAACGAGGATCACAAAAATTGTGTATGCGGCCAGGCATGTTTGTTTTAAATTTAAAATTTAGAATTCAATACAAATGCAATATATATATATATATATATATATATATATATATATATATATGTCATATTAATATATATAAAATTAATCTAATATAATATATATATTAAAAAAAATTGAAGATAAATTAATTTTTAATTAACAAATTTAATCAAAAAGAAAACAAAAAAAAAAAAATAAATTTTAAAAAACATCTGAACAGAAATTTAAAATCGTTGGTCCATTTTTTAAATTTTTTGGTATTTTCTAAAAAAAACTTAAAAAATTAAAACAAATTAAAAAAAATTTTTTAAAATAATATTGAATTTAATGAGATAAGGTTTTTACCTGAAATTTAATTAAATTGAAACATGGGATCATCATCCTGATAATGAACATCAAATTATTATTTCATGTTTGGAAAAATTTAGAGAGTAGCTTCATTTCATTTTAAAAATTATTTATATATATCATATTATAAAATGTCATTTTTTTTTTGTTTGATTTCTTCCATAAATTCATAGTTTAAAATTTATTAATGAATAATTCTTAAAAAAAAGAAAATTGAATTTAAACATACTCAAATTCAGACTTGATTTTCAAAAAAACTTTTATTTAAATATGAATATACATTGTTAATCAGATTTAGAATTTTAAAAAATTTTAAAATTGATGGTAAAATCTTAATAACCTTTTTATTTGAAGTCTGGGGATAAAATATAATAAATGATGATATCATTATTTTTCTTAGATCAAGCCCTGTTATGCTAATCTTAAGCTCTTTGAAGTAATTAATGGTCCATTAAAAATTCCTAAAATTATCGAAAATAAATTTTAAAAAGTCATATTGGAATTTCAAATAAATAATAAGTTTGAAATTAACATTAAAATAAAACAAAATTAATTTTTTCTCAAGCTAAAAAAGTCAAAAATGCATTTTTTTTAAAACCACAATTGATCAAACAAAGTTTTCATAACCTTTTATTTGAAGTCATATGAATCAAATATCTTAATTATGTTTATTATTTTTTTTTAAGGAATCTTATAAATTATCCATACAAATGAATTGCTGTTATAGTCTTAAATTTATGGATGGCATATATTATATGGTATTTTTCTTTTTTGAAAATGATAGATTTAAAGCGCCGGTTTAATTTAAAAAAAATAAAGAAAATATAAAATTCTCTTATATGTGACATCAAGTTTCCATTTTTTCCCGGACAATGAATTAGAGCAAGAACGACATGCCTTTGATTACGTTTTGGAATCCATAAAGGGATATGAAAAAACACCTTCAAATTCATTTCATCTTGATGTAAGCCAACTTCGAAAGGAGCTACATGATCAAAACAGCAGTTTTGATAAGGAAATTTTTGAATATGATCCGAGAACTGACGCATCAAAATGAACGGCTGACAGACCAAGTACAAAAGGTATGGTTATTCTCTTTCAAATCTTTAATTAATCTTTTTTTCAAATGTAACAGAGATTTCTAAGCAAACATGGATAAAATGTGTTCGCAAAAAAAACGGAGTCTCAAAAGGAATTAAATATGATAAGATTTTTTTAACAACCTTCATCTTGGTATAAAATAAATATATTGTTTTAAAAAGCGATGGTTAGAACTGGAAAAAACCTTATAATAAATATTAACGTAAATTAAAATTAGAACACGTTTTATTTAAATTCCTGCTTAGAAGAAGGTCCAACTCAAAACAAAATTTTCATAGATTGAATTCATTTTAAAAAAAAAACAAATTTTAAAAAATTTAAATAATATATATATAATATATATATATATATATATATATAAAAATAAAATTGAATTTTTGTGTGTGTGTGTAAATTCCAGATTAATTCTCCCTTGTAACACGGTAATAGTAAAAAGAACAATAAAGAAGAATTCGAACATTATATGGAATAAAACAGATATATTACAAACAAGGAATATATAAAGAAAGTAGAAAATATAATATTACGAACAATCAGGTTTAGTAGGGAGAACAATGTAGTCTCGATCAGTATCACTATTCCAATGTCTTGTATTAATTGTCTGAATGTGACTCTGTTTCAGGAAAATCTAACTCTAATTATATAGATAGATAATTAATAAAACTATTGATATATTTCTGACGGAAAGAATTTTAGACTTCAGGGGTGAATTTTCCCTGTTTTTTGAGGATTTATATTTATTACATATGGAATAAATTTTATTATATTATATATATGGGTAAGGTCCCATAACAATATATATATATATCAACAAATATATTTATTAAACAAAAAAAAAAAATGGACATAGACATTAACATTTGTGTTCAAATAATGAACGTAAAGAGTTTGTATTTTGGTGAATGTTCCTAATTTAATTTCACCTGTTATTTAGAATGTTCATGGCGTCTCCCAAAAATGGAAAGATATTTGATTTTATATAAAGATTACTTTGTAGATCAAATTTATTGAAAATAAAAAATGAAAAAAGAACGAGGCAAGAAATAAATTTTTATTTATAGTGTAAATAAAAAAAATTAGTGAATAATTAGGAAATTAAGGAAAAAAAACTCAAACAACCTCAGAAAACATATAATAAAAAAGATTTAATTTTTTATTTTTTTTGGAATTTTTTTTATTTTGGGAAAAACATAAAAATAATAAACATTATTTATTTATTAGATTGAAAAATTTACAATATTTATTTATCAACTATTTGGATGATTGGCAAAACATCGGTTAATTGCCAATTAAAAAAAAATTTTTAAAATAAAATGGTAAATAACAAGGTTTTTTTTAGAACTAGTAAATATTTTAATAATTTAGTAACTATTTTTTAAATTTATGAATAAAAATTGTTTTCATTTTTTTTTATATTGGTAAATGATAAATACTGCATTGCCAAAAATTTTTTGTCTAATATAATTTTAAAATGTTCTAAAAATAAAATTATAAAAAAACAATCTAATAAAATAGTATAATTTACATTATTCGGACTATTGTCCTCATCTTTATCGAAAAAAATTTGATTACAACGTTTAAACTATTGTACGCTCCGACCTTTTTCAGGTTGGTTCAAAAAATGTCGAACTATATAAAAATTTTATTTCACTCATAAATTAAGTAAATTGTTCTAGTTTAATGGATGTCAGTACAAAGGCCGAATATTTTAATAAATATATCGACAATGGTCCAAATAATGTAAATAACAAATAATTAAATCTCAGAAAATAGACAGATACTAATAAATAATGTTTATTTTATTTATTATATTTATTTATTTTTATTTATTTTTTTTTTATTTTTTTTTTTAAAAATTCCCAAGAAAAAAAAATGTATAAATTAAATATTTCACCATTTTTGGATTTTTTTATTTCAAAAATCAACGCTTTTTAAACAAAGGTTTTTTCGATTGAAAAGTATGTAGTTAAAATATTTGTCATGATTATACCCATTTGTTGATATTTGCCGTTTTCTCTCTCTTAAAAAAAAAAAGGTGTTTTTAAGCCAATTTTTCATTATTCCAATTATTTTGTTAAGAGTCAAATAACACTTAAGGGTTTCTTATAATAAAAATATTGAAATGTCAAATACCCACCGATAATGGCCAAAGGGAACTTAACCGAAGCGTTGTGTCTATAATAACGTCTATCAAGACGAAAACAATATGGGAATACCATTGCTGTAAGATTGGATGTGCGGGTTTTTGAAATGGATAATAATCGTAATAAGAAATCAGAGAGCCGAGTTTTTTTAAGTTATTCGTAATATTCAATTAACCTAAATTTTTTGGGAACAGCATGAGTTTAGGAGGATCTCCCCAACTTTGGGTTAATTAACAGACAAAATAGTCAATCATTATTGCCTATAAAAAAATAAATTTTACAATCTAAAATTATTTTTTTTTTTAAAAATAATTGCAGCGGTTTGATAAGCCAAAAAAAAAAGAATTTATTCAAACGAGAACAATAGTTCGATTTTTATTTTTAGTGTTTTTCAAATGTTTACCAGCTGACCTACCCACTTTCAATATTATTGCAATGACTGTAAATCAATTGATTTCATTTGAAATTTAAGAAAATGATAAGGAGCAATCCTTTTATATTTTGGATAGAGTCATTTCCTTGTTCAAAATTCAGAATTTTTTAAAAAAAAATAGATGATCTGCTATTTTGATATACATTTAATGCAATACTTGATTGAATGAATTGATGAGCAGATTTCAACATTGATATGACAGTTGAACTGTCGCAGCAAATATGTATTATAACCCACTGATTGAGATTTCTTGCTCAACTTGACGCCCATATTGTCTAATTTTGATCTTGCCGATGTGACCTCCATCTTCTGGCTTTCTCCTTCTATATTTTGGATAGGAGTCATTCCTTTGTTCAAATTTAAATTTAATTTAAATCAAAGCGAAAACATTTTCATTGGGGTATTTGTGTCCCCAGAGATCCCCTTTGATCTAAATGAAATATACTTATCCAAGTACCCTGGGTAATGTAGTTTGAGAATATATCTGGTTATGGGGGTCTATCTCCAAAACCTTAGGAGAAGTTTGATAACAAACAGACAGAGACTACGATGTTATATGTATAGATATTTTTAATTTTTTCTGTACTTTAAATATATGACGATTAATATATAAAAAAAATATTTATCTGAGAAAGTTATAAAAGCAAAGCATGTAAATATATAATATGATATAAACCATGACGAAACTTAATTTACTTATCGGTTCCAGAGCCTACTTTTGCTCTGTTGTTGTGTTGACAAGGTGTTTTACACGATGACAATAAGTGAACTTTACTCGTTCTCCAGCACAACGGAATATCTAATTAGTAAGTAGGGAGGATCAAGCTGCTAACTTAATACTTTTTATTTCTTTTGTTTTATATTAATCATTGCTGGATATTTTTACTTTTAATCTATGTATAAAATTCTGTGACTTCCGTTAGTCCGTTTGTCTGTCACATCCTCTAAAATAGCCACACATTGACTGATCGAAACCAAATTTTGGTTTCGTTTCGTTTGGTCTGTTTTACGGCATATCAACCTCAATGGGTTATTTAATGCCGACAAGATTTTTATGATTGATAATTTTTTTTTCCAAATATGTATTTAATTAAAAAAATTAAATTCAAACTTTTAGCTTCCATTTTTGAAACATGGTTAGAACTAATAAAAGAAAAAAAAAACAGAAATTTTAAATCAATTAATTTATAATATTAATGCTCTGTAAATTTACAAATAGCACTATTTGAAAAATAAAAAAAAAAAATATCTATAAGAAAACCGGATTTTATATATTATATTGAATAAACTTTTTTCAAATTTATATATTTATATATATATATATATATATATATATATATATATATATATATATACACTAAATTTAATGTAGTCAAAAAAGAATTATACATTTACGTGTTGGGTGTTGTAATGAAAAAAAAATGGCGGGAATATTTGAGTAATGTGCATGGTATTTATAAAGTATCTGAAAATTTATGCCGCTCTGTATTTACATGTTTATGTTCCATATTATTACTTCTAAAACTTCTTTTCTGTCTTCTTTACAGGCTGCTGAGATGGAAGGACAGTTGGTGTCTGAGGTTCAAGGCTTAAGAACACAGGCATCAATGAGAACTTCAATGCATGATCACATAGACCAATTGGAGGCCCTTCATGCCAAAGTAAGTGAGGAAGGTTTTGATTGGCTACCATTTCAGGAGAAGAAAGAGGATGGGTGTATCTAGACACAGAGTTTAGGATACATTTAAACATCGAGTTTCAATATTAAAACCGAGCTCAGTGTAAATCTAGAAACAAGTACGCAGAAACAAACGACTTGGCTGCCAGATTTGATACTATTAATAATATTTATTAAGCAAATTTGTGAATATTTTCATTCACTCTAATTATGACATATCTTTCTATCTATCTCTCTCTCTCTCTCTCTATATATATATATATATATATATATATATACAAATTCATTCATACAAAAACAAATATAGAGATTAATGATTTAAATGGCGAGAATACATCATCGCAAACAATATAAATAACATACACCAACCCCGAACCTGTATATGAATGATATGATCCCTGTTTATAAATTCCAGTTGCATAAGGTCTTTTTAATTTTTTACAAGCTTTCGTCTGTTCCTACAGACATCATCAGGTATGGAAATAGATTTTGTTCTTTTTTTTACTTCTCGGTAATAAGAGGACAACGAAAATAGAAATGTAATCCGAAAAAAATGCTATGAGAAATGTGTTATTGTTTTGGAACGTGCGGTCGCAACGCTGAGTTTGAATTTAAATTTTAAGGTTGTGCGTTTTGTACAAATATAGCAATAAGAGAATTTTTTTACTGGTATTTTTTCCGTGAATATGGCATGAACTATATTGTTCAATAATTACAGTAATGTCACACTTATTATCCGAAAGTTGCACGTTGGATCAGTTATTTTAATTTCAATTAAAAGGTGCAATTATAATTTATAAATTCATGAATCATTCATACAAAAAACAAATATAGAGGTTAATGATTTAAATGGCGAGAATACATCATCGCAAACAATATAAATAAGATACATCAACCCCGAACCTGTATATGAATGATATGATCCCTGTTTATAAATTCCAGTTGCATAAGGTCATTTTAATTTTTTACAAGCTTTCGTCTGGTCCTACAGACATCCTCAGGTATAGAAAAAGATTTGTTTTTGTTTTTTACTTCTCGGTAATAAGAGGACAACGAAAATAGAGATGTAATCCGAAAAAATTCTATGAGAAATGTGTTATTATTTTGGAACGTGCGGTCGCAACGCTGAGTTTGAATTTAAATTTATATATATAAAGGGTGTTTCATTAAGAGGGATCAAAGTCAGCAGTAAATGAATGAAATTTATTTAATTCTCTATTAGATCATGTTATTTAAGTTATGGCAATTA
Source organism: Acanthosepion pharaonis (assembly GCA_903632075.3). Taxonomy (NCBI): domain Eukaryota; kingdom Metazoa; phylum Mollusca; class Cephalopoda; order Sepiida; family Sepiidae; genus Acanthosepion; species Acanthosepion pharaonis. Next base: position 177,036 of record CAHIKZ030001339.1, read on the forward strand.
TTTGTGAAAAATGATATTTTCATCAAATAAAATCAAACCCTAAATCTGAAAAAAAAGAAAAAATATATATATATATATATATATATATATATATATATATATATATATATATATATATAGAGAGAGAGAGAGAAAGAGAGAAAATAAAATCATTGGAAATTATTTTATTATAGAAATACATTGCAAATAGTTTATTGTATAAATATATTAAATTATAAAAAAGTTTGAGTAGATTTTCTGTCAAATATCCATTCGCATCTATCTATTTCTATTCATATCTATCGATCTATCTCGCTATCTCAGTATATATTATCTATCTATCGCATCTCATCAATTTCTATTTAAGTCTATGCATGTTTATCTATATCTATCTATCTATCTATATCAGTCTGTTCATATCTATCTATCTATCTCTGTCTGTTCATTATCTATCTATCTATCTATCTATCTATCTATCTATCCTGTTGTTCATATCTATCTATCTATCTGAGCCTGTCTGTTCATTATCTATCTATCTATCTATCTATCTATCTATCTATCTCATCTGTTTGTCTATCTATGTATCCTAAAAATCTATCATCTATCTATCTATCTATCTCTGTCTGTTCATTATCTATCTATCTATCTATCTATCTATCTATCTATCCTGTTTGTTCATATCTATCTATCTATCTATCTCTGTCTGTTCATTATCTATCTATCTATCTATCTATCTATCTATCTATCTATCTATCCTGTTTGTTCATATCTATCTATCTATCTATCTATCTATCTATCTTTTATCTATTTATCTATCTATCTATCTATCTATCTATCTATATTTGTTTGTTCATATCTATATCTATCTATATCTATCTATCTCTCTATTTCTATCTATTATCTATCTATCTATCTATCTATCTATCTATCTATCTATCTATCTATCTATCCTGTTTGTTCATATCTATCTATCTATCTCTGTCTGTTCATTATCTATCTATCTATCTATCTATCTATCTATCTATCTATCTATCCTGTTTGTTCATATCTATCTATCTATCTATCTCTGTCTGTTCATTATCTATCTATCTATCTATCTATCCTGTTTGTTCATATCTATCTATCTATCTATCTCTGTCTGTTCATTATCTATCTATCTATCTATCTATCTATCCTGTTTGTTCATATCTATCTATCTATCTATCTATCTCTGTCTGTTCATTATCTATCTATCTATCTATCTATCTATCTATCTATCTATCTATTCTGTTTCTTAATTCATCTATCTATCTATCTCTGTCTGTTCATTATCTCATCTATCTATCTATCTATCTATCTATCTATCTATCTATCCCAGTTTGTTCATATCTATCTATCTATCTATCTATCTATCTATCTATCTATCTATCTATCTATCTCGGTCTTTTCATGTCTAAGTTTTCTCATATCTATTTATCTATGTATTCTGCACTCATCACTGTTAATGGCAAGGATATGAAGTATATGAACTCCCTTAGATATGTAAGTCTATTCATATCTATGTATCTATACACCTAAATCTGTTCATATCTATCTATCTATCTATCTGCCTGTCTGTCTAACTCTATTCCTATCTATCTATTTATTTATCTATGTATTCTGTCCTCATCACAGTTAATGGCAAAGATCTGAAGTATATGAACACCTTTAGATATCTATCTAAGTCTATTCATATCTATCTATCTATCTATCTATCTATCTATCTAAGTCTATTCATATCTATCTATCTATCTATCTATCTAAGTCTATTCATATCTATCTATCTATCTATCTATCTACCTGTCTGAGTCTATTCATATCTATCTATTTATCTATGCATTCTACATTCATCCTTGTTAATGGCAAGGATCTAAAGTATGTGAACTCTCTACCTCATCTTGACAGCAAGGTGAACCACTCTGAATTCATGGAAGATGAAATTGTCAATCGCATCTCCAACTGTTGCTTTTGGCAGACTAAATCATCGTTTATGAGGTACCAGAGGTATATCCCTGAAAGCAACAAGCGTACTGACAACATTCTTATACAGTTCAGAGTAATGAATAATTTACATTTTACTTATCATTTATCAATAGTTCTGATGAATCTTTCAACAATGTATTTCACTTTATTTATTCCTCCTGCCAACAATCCACTAACTGTTTCATGCCTCGACGATAGAAATCACTAGGCTTTAATTCGAAAAATTAAGCCACGTTTTAAGCTCCACGTCGTTGTTGAACGAAACACCCCTCAAATAATTAAAAAGCAAATGAAAAGGCGTTAGTCTGAAAGCGCTAAATCAAAAGAATACGGTGAGTGTGGTAAAATTTCCCAATAAAGCTCTTTCCTTATATCCACGATTAGCCTGGTGTCGTGCAATTAAACTGTCGGTAATGAAGGAGCGTTGGAGTTTTTTTTTCTCTCGGTCAACGCGTGTGGCATCCATGGGCCGTGTTTCTGGACCTTATCCACTGAATGAAGATGAGAGCTTGCCAATTCCCTAGAGGTCTGGCACAGTTATTCTTTAATCATCGCGTGCAGTTGGTTCTTATCAAACTGAACAGGTCGGCCAGAACGCGAAGAGACCGTGAGTTCGAACCTTTCCTCTTGAAACGAGGAAAACCGTTTCTGTACCATTGTGTAGGTAATTATGTCATCTCCGTAGACAGCTCTATTTGTACTGGGACATATGCATCTATCTGTCTAGGTCTATTCATATGTATCTATCTTTCTATCTATGTATTCTGCACTGATCACTTTTAATGGCAAGGATCTTATTCATATCATATTTAACAAATTCAGCAAATTTTCTATCAAATTCCATTCGTATCTATATCTATTCATATATATCTATGTTTACCTAAGTCTATTCATACTATCAATCTATCTATCAATCTTATCATAATATTTTATTATAGAAATACACTGCAAATAAATTTTATAAATATATTAAATTATTTACTAAACAGATTCAGCAAATTTAATATATATATATATATATATATATATATATATATATATATATATATATATATATATATATATATATTGAAGTGGTTATAGTTGTTCCAACGAGAGAAAAGTGTATACAAACATTTTGATTGCAATGGGGATTTCTTTTTAAAGTATATATTATGCTTTAATTTCCATAATTTTACAACACGTGTTTCGGGTCTCGCGACTTTTTTTAGGCAAAGAGTGGATATTTCTACATATTATTAAAATAAATTAATGTTTTCCCCTTTTTGTGAGGTAGTGACACAAAGGTCTTTCTTGGACTGGCGGTGAGAAAGTTATATATATATATATATATATACATTATGGTATATATATATATATATATATATATATATATATTAAAATTTCCAAGAGGATAGAATTCAGGTAGAGCTCAATGTCCATTTTTTGTGTTTTTTTTTTTTAAATTATAGGTCTGATGAATTGGATTGTGATTACGATTCCAATGTAATAAATTATAACCATGGAATATTAGTATTTGAGATTTATATATATATATATATATATATATATATATATATATATATATATATATATTGCGTATATTTTGTTAGCATGTTTTCATTAAGATATGTCTCATGGAATAATTTAGACATATTTGGTTTACTTATTTTCAATAGGATCCTCTCATATTCACGGACATGCTACTTAGTATCTTTATTAAAGGAAGAGAGAAAATTACTATGTTGATACATATTCATTTATTCTGAGTACTTTCGATATTAACATAATGTCATCATCAGAGTGTTGTCTTTTTCTAAGACAAAATTTTTGTGTTCATCTGAATGTTAAATTTTTTAACTGTGATATGAAAAACTCTAATGTTATGTACTACACGAGCTAAAGTTTCACGATGTAAACGTCAGGGGAGTTAACTAGGTTTGGAATGTTCATATGTCAAAAAAAAAAGAATTTTGTCTTAGAAAAAAATATATCCTCTCATATTTACAAACAATTTCCTTAGTATCCTTATTAAAGAAAGAAAGAAAGTTACCAAGTTGATGCATATGTTGATATCTATTTTTCTGATACCTTGATCTTGTTCCCCGTCCTTCTCTTTATCCTTTTCTCAAACACGCCTCTTTACTCTTGCTCTCACCCTCTGTAACCTCTTGCGTGCTAGTGGTACTCCCGCTTTGATTAAGGTGATGGAAGGTGGCCCCCAAATCCGGTCATTTTTATTTGCGATCACTTTCAGAGATTATAGAGCAGCATCATAAGAGGCAACAGTCCTTCCACTCCTACAAGATTCTAATATGGAAAGTGCTCGGACAAAGTACATTTCCTGGCCCCCGCCAAGGCAAACCTTCATGGCAAGAACGCACAATGCTACTTACACAGTAGCAAACCAACCACATCCCTTCATCGGTGAGAAGTAAGTTCCACTCGAGCAGCCTCTTCCCGTGAACCACTGCCCTGTGGAATCGACTCCCAACTGGATGTTTTCCTGATCACTAAAGATTGTAGGCTAGGCTTAATCATTATCTGCATCATCTATACACACAAATGGTCTCCCAATGTAACCCTCTACCTGGAGTGGTCCCCGGACCTTGTAAAGGGTAACTCTCATTGTAAAAAAAAATTCCTACAAGATACTAGCATAGACAAAAGAAGAAGAGGCAGAGAGAGGGAAAAAATGAACTATATATTTATTATATTAAATATACAATTCTGGCACAAGGCCGAAGGGGAAGTGGAGTGAGGTGGTCGTCACTGAATATCCTAAACCTAGCTAATCTAATAATGATTTTCTAAGAGTAGCTTAGCTGTGGCACGAGGCGCGAAAGTATGGGGCACCTAACGAGTATCAAACTCACTACTCACTCGTAATTGAGCTAACGAGAGAAGTTTGCTAACCATTACATCACGTCGAAGTGCCCTGTGGTGATCTTCTACGCGTTGATTAGATGTGGCACAAGGCCCAAAGTATAGGGCACCCAATAAGGATCGAACTCACTACTCGTTTGTAATTGATCTAACGAGAGAAGCTTGTTAACCATTACACCACGTTGACGTGCCCAGAGGCAAAAAATGAACTGACAACGGTGGACTGGAGGATCATTCGCAGAGACTCAAACATTGGCACGTAACCGAGATATATGAAGGAAGCTGGTCAAGTTCTTAGCAGCGCGTCGATTCTACGACCACACCTGGTCATAGGATTGATAATGATGATGACGACGGTGGGCCCAACCCCAGGCACTTTCAGAGATGGTATGACCGCGTCATGTTTACTTGCAGGCACTTTCAGAGTCTAGGGTGCAAAAGAACGGAAACAAAGTGTTGACAAACAGGTTTTGTCATTTGATGACACTAAATGTGCTTAACATCGACATCAAACATTCTACAGCACTTAGCGTCGTGTGCTTATTTACCAAGTGTCGCCATTTGCCTCTCCGACACACCTTAGCCGTCAATTGTCCTCCATTTGATGAGTCACGCAAATTTTACTTCCATGACAACATGAAACACTGAAAAGGAAATATCAATTGCAGAATTAATTAGGATTTCCCATTAATAAACATGAAATCTACAATAACTATTATAATCTGTAAAAAGTGCGCATCGTTGCAATTTTTTAATCATTTCACTCCAATCGAGGCAATAAAGCCACTAAGACAGAAAAAGTATTAAACAATGCAAGAAAAACATTATTAAAGAGAGAGAGAGAAAGAATGGGTGCCTAGCGAGGATCGAACTCACTACTCAGTCGTAATTGAGCTAACGAGAAGCTGGCTAACCATTACACCACGTCGAAGTGACCTATGGTGATCTTCTATGAGTAGATGTGGCTCAACGCCAAAAGTATGTGGCACTCGGTGAGGATCAAACTCACTGCTCAGTCGTAACTGATCTAGCGAGACAAGCTTTCTAACCATTACATCATGTCGAAGTGCCTATGATTTTCTAAGCGTAGCTTAGATGTAGCACAAGGCCCGAAAGTATAGGGCACCTAACGAGTATCGAACTCACTACTCACTCGCAATTGGGTTAACGAGAGAAGCTTGCTAGCCATTACACCACGTGATGTGCCTTATGGTGATCTTCTTCGCGTAGATTAGATGTGATACAATGCCAAATGTATGGGGCACCTAGTGTGGATCAAACTCACTACTCAGTCGTAATTGAGCTAACAAGAGAAACTTGCTAACTATAAATCGGTAAAAAACATGAAATCCACAAGAACTACTATGATCTGTAGAAATTTTGCATCTTTGCAATTTTTTTAATCATTTCATCCCAATCGAGGTAATAAAGCCACTAAGACAGAAAGAGTATTAAAGAATACGAGAAAAAGAAAAACAGTATTGGGGGGGGAGAGAGAGAGAGCAATAAAAGAACAGGAATTAATCCAAACGATAACGATTGACATTGCATTTAGATTTTTGAAGATCGGAATTTGCTGGGAAGCAAGAAGCCGGAAAAGAGTTCCACAGGCGACAAGTGCTAGAAAAGTAGCTGTTGGTATAGAACTCCCGATTACACCTAGCTATTTCAACAGTGAAATGATGAGACCTTGCCGCCAATCTAGTACTGCACTTAAATTCATAATGTCCAGGTACCATAGAATTGTTCATCAGAACAATTACCATGAAATTATTTATAGAAAAGATATAAGGAAGCTACATTACGGCGGTGGGAAAGTGACTGAAGACGAGATGCTAGGTCAGGACCAATACAATTGCAGATTCTTCTTTGGATTTTATCAAGAATCTCTAAATATATAGGAGGAGCACCAGACCAGATGTGGCAGTAATATTCAAACCATGGATGAATGGTAGATTTATAAATATTCAAGATATATCCTGGAGAGATAAAGTTGTCTAACACGACACAGTGAACCAACTTTCCTAGCAGTAGATCTAGCAATTGATTCAATATAATCTTTAGGAATTAAATACAATGATATATCAATCAGCTGTGTACCAGAAAATATCTGACTCCACCTGCCATGCTTTCGCTTTATAAGATTCAGAACAGACCAAAAGTGAAGTATTGCTAGCATATCTGGGCTCGAGCTTCTTAATCCTCACTTTATAACCTTGACAGATTTCAAAAGCATTTATGCGGACCTGTGAGTGATGAATTACTTTCCATCATACAACCCTTTCCGACGGAGGAAACATTGCCAACATCTTGCTACTCTATCGTTATTTTCGTAGTAGATGTTCAGACGAGTTAAATTCCTTACTTCAACCGGTTCAGATCTTACAGCTAAGACCCACCATGCTACACTCACATTCGACTCATCCCCGTTTCCCTTGTATTCCATTCGTAAGGAAAAGTTTCATTTGTACTGCTTCTTCTCCAGGACTGTTAAGTTGTGGAACGGATTCCCAATCTCTACAATTCTAGGCTTACGGCCATATCACCTTGAAACATTGGTTCCCGTACGATCACCGGAGTTAAGCAGCGTCGAATCTAGTCACTGCCTAGACGGGTGACCGCTTGGGAATACCAGGTGCTGTAAAGAATGGATAACGTCTCGGAAATGAAAAGCCGAGATCCAATTCCAGTTGGGTTCGTTATATTCACTTACGTGCAAATATCCTTAGGAAAGTTATGCATCTACCTTTTCTCCCCCAGATATGGGTTAATTAGTAGGACTTGTGTCAGTAAAATTATTATTATCTAAAAAATAATTCTTACATTCTAAAAATGTTTTCTGGCTTTACATTGATAAATCCAAATAAGAATTTGCAATGTTATTGGTTCTGACCTGGCATCTCGGCTTCAGTCACTTTCCCACCGTCGTAATTTAGCTTCCCTGTGTCTTCTCTGTAAATAATTTCATGCTAATTGTTCTGATGAACTTTCTTATATGGTACGTAAACTTTATGAATTTAAGTTCGGTACTAGATTGGAGGCAAGGTCTCATGATTTTGCAGTTGAAATGGCTCGATGTAACCGTAAGTTCTATGCTAACAGTTTCTTCTATCGCACTTCTCACTTGTGGAACTTTCTTCCAGCTTCTTGCTTCACAGTTAACTTTGATCTTCAAAAATTTAAATGCAATGTCAATCGTTAATTCTTGTTCTTTTATTGCTCTCAACCCTTAATAATGTTGTTGTCTATTTATCCCATATTTTCTAACACTTAGTAATCCATTGAGTTTTAGGGGCTTTATTGCCTTGCATGGAGTGGAATTATTTTTTTAAAAATAACTTAAAAAAGGTTGATAAACCGTAAAAAACAAATCAATCAAAACGATCCATGCTATGCTTTTCATTCTTTTACCATGGTCATCGAAAAGTACATGCGTGATCCTATCTTTTACCAAGCTAAACTTTATAAACTGTTCACCTGCCATAGAGCGATTCCTAAAAAAAAAAAAGAAAGGCCGACTGCTGTTTATACGTAGAGAGTTTATTCCTCATATGGATGCTCTAATGTTGCGAACTTGTGCCAGACGAAGCTAAGCTGAGCCAATAACTGTAAAACACTCTTTTTCCAACTCTTGAATATACGAGTGACGTATATCTCCTACTTATTCCTACCGAATTTGCAACAGGTAGAGGATGCAAAGGGGAAACTAAAGGCAGCTAAAATTTCTGAGACACGTAATGAGAAAGGAAAGCTTGGAAAATCTGATACTCACAGGGCGGATAGAGGGAAAGAGGGACAAAGAAACGCAACGCGTGACATACTTAACGGGCTTGTAAGCAAATGGATGAGAGAAAAGGGTCTGGGATGAATAACAAAAAGACAAAACTTATTGAGAGCTGCAAGAGACAGGAAGAAATGGAGAGCCATGATCGTCTACGTCTTAAAGAGACAAGGCACAATGCCCGGCTTTAGTGAAGAAAGTCTCAATTTGACGTTAATATTTGAATTACAAAATCCTTGAATTTTAAATTTATGAGACTGGGGTTTTGTCCACTTTATGGGATAATTGGCTAAGATTTTGTCGGCTGTGTGCTAACTTTGCCCCGTTTCTTTTTTACCTGAATTCTATAAAGTAGGATGTATTATTTTCGGTGCAACGTTCGTTTATCTGTGTGTGTTAACCGCAGACATCTGTCTCAACAAGTTTTTGTCTCGAGCACAATATCGTTCTGACTCACACACATTCACTGCCTTCTCTCATTTGAAAATACAGCTACCCGTTTCTTTCTTTTACAAGGTCTTTCTCTAAGAGAAAGAGAAACACGTAACTGATCGCTAGACTTTATTTTCTTCAAAGAAAATACCAGACTTCGTAGTCTTTTTCTCTTTCTGCATTTTTACTCATTTCAACCTATTTATTTCAAACAAAAATTCTTTTCATTCCTTTTCATTTTATTACAACTACTTAAAAACCATTTTTGTTACCGTCTCTTCGTTATTCTTCGATGTTTAATACTGAAAAAAAAAACACGCGCTCAGAAAGTACAAAATACTTCGTTCGTTTCGACAATAGTTGGAAAATTCCATAACACTAAAATAGAACACAAAGGTGATTTTTTTTTTTAACTGTAACATGATTCATTCTGCTTCAGATTGTCTACCTACCTATCGAAACAAGTACCGAAAATGAGATTACCAATGATAGTATTGTCCAGCTCATTTCGCAAGAAATCGTTTCCTCCATAAAGCTCTTTTTTATATTTTAACGATAATTTAGAAGAAAATTTTCGTTTTAGCTCAGACAAATGAGCCTCTTGTTAACATTTCGGCCGACACATTCTTCAGCCCTGAGATTTCTCAAAGAATAAAATCCCTTTTTCACATTGATAACTAAAATTCTTTGTTCCTAATTTTCATCAGCAATCTTATTTTTCAATTAGTTACTTTTAAAAAAAAATAGACGCTTTCTCGATACGCCTTTAGAAAGTATGGAAAATGCTTGTTTTTAGATAATTAATTTAATTCTTACGATAACGGTAAGAAAGTTGATAAAATAAAATGTCACAGAAAAAAAAAAGAAACTGATTATTTGAAAAGAAGAAAAGAAGAATTAGTTTTACACTTGTTGGTCGGTTGCTCTTCTTGTCTCTTTCATGTTTTCCCCTCACTTTGTAAGTAAAAAAAAAAAAGAAGCCTAACCATTTGTGTTGTACTGAAAGCAAATATTGCGTAAAAAAAACTCAAACCACCTGAGGAGAACGAAAAAAAAAAACATGCTTGTTACTTTTTTTTTTTACTTAACTTAAATTGAGATGTGATACGGATTGAGTTGCTTTTTGTGTGTGTGTGTTGTTTTACTTTAAGTGTGTTGGGTGTGATCAGCATTTTTAAAGACATTTTGACCAGCCAGATAGAGGTGACAGGTAAGCTACTAAAAAAACTTTATCTAATTCTTTCTTTTTAATTGTTTATTCACTTTTCTTTTCTTTTTGTCGGTCACCTTAACAAATTTTATGTAAAAAGAAAAAATGTTTTAATTCGTCTTTTAATTAATAACTTAGCGTTTTTTTGTTTGTTTTTTTTTTTTTTTTTTTAAACGTCTAGAGACGAGCACAATTTTTGACCCGCTACTGAATTTTTCCAGGTATTCAATAGGTGTTTACTTTTTAGTTTATTGTTTCGGATTCAAGATTGCCTTACCTTTTGTTTTCTACTTTAAAAAAATAAATTTAAGGACTCACAATAAGTGTTGATTTCATTTTTCTTTTGTTGGGGTGTTGTCGCATATTTAAATGTATAACTTATTTTTTTTTTTTTATTATTATTAATTTTTACAACTTATAAAAAGATCGATATATTTTTTAATTTCAGTCCAAAAAAACTCTAGTCTATGAACTAGCATTATTTTATTTGTCCCTTTTTGTTTCATTTTGTGTTTGCTCTCAAAAATGTTATTGATTTCAAACATTCATTATTTTATTAACAAAATATTTCGACGATGCCTTAAAAATTACTAATTTTTGTGAATGAAATGTTATCTACTACTAAAAAAAAAGTTTTTATTAACTAAGGCACTACCGGGTCAGACACTTTCTTTGTCATATCTCTACGCTTCTAAAATTAAACATTTCCATTATTTCCTAATGATATTATTAGCACTAGTAGCATCACTAAAGTTAAAGTATAATAAAAGCTTACTTGCTACGAACATGCAGAATATTTTGGCAACTACCTGAAAATCTTGTTACTCTCCAAACAGTAGCAACCAACACATTAAAAAGTTGTACATGGCGCAGCTCAACAAGTAATAATGTTAAAATCCTCCTGTCGGTTATTTAGTTCGTGCCTTGTGGCATAAAAATAAATCATAAAAGGAAAAAAAAAAAAAAACTATTTTTCTCTGGGTGCAGACAGTCTTTGTTTTTTTGTAAGAAAAATATTATTTACGGCACTCCTCAAAACTCGTAAATTTTTAGAAGGCATCTTTTTAACTGCCTGTCCCAATCAACGAAAAAATTGAATAAAGAATTCAATTTTCCGTTGGTTATCGGAGATATTTCCTTAGGATTGCGTCTCAACTATAAGAGAAAATACTGTAGTGTTTACAGTTTGTTTTTGTTTTTTTTAATACCGCATCACCTCTCAACAACAAAAAAGTATTTATTTGAGCTTTATTGTGTTATCTTATGGCCTAAGAAGAGGAATAAAAAGATAAATACCGTACAGCAACCTACCTAACGATCCTCTTCTGTAAAATTTTAAAAAAAGAAATTATGGTTGGCAGAATAGGGATTTTATAGCAGAAAGACAAGCTACAAAAATTTTGTAGCTTGTATTTTGTAACAAAATAAAAAGGACAGGAAGTTGTAGAGAACCATGGTTTCCTGCGTCCTGAAGAGACACGGCACATAGAAGATCGATTGAAACTGCATGGTTTTTTGTTTTATTTATTTAAAAAAAAAAAATCGCGACTCAACCCTACAAATTTAAAAAAAAAAAAAAATGCTAATCCTGATTGAAAAACAAAAGTGGATGGAGTACTGACCAAATAAAAAGTTAAAAAAACTATTTTCATGAACTTTTAAAGGTAAGGACGTTCGGTATTCAATAACACTTTTTATTTATTCATTCATTAATAAATAACTATTGAAAATTTAATTTAAATGGAATATTTCCTGATTTGTTTTAAAGTTCTAAAAACTGTCGGTAACTCTTTTCCTTTCATTTATCGAAAACGCACACGCATTTCGATGTTTTTTAGTTTTTGTGTGTGTATTTAAACTCGAGCACTGATGTGCTGAAAAAGGCGCTATAAGTCGACCGCTGTAGTAAAAAAAAAAAAAAGATTTTTAACTAAAATTTCGAACGTGCTAGAAAGGATGAAAAAATTTAATAAAATAATCAAAAATATTTTGATCTTTCCCCTTAACAATAACATAATCGTTTTGACGATAAAACTTCTTTTTTATTAAGTTTGGAGCCTTTTTTCATCATGCTAGCTAGCACACTTTTGTTTGTTTTTTTGTTTTTAGTTTTTTTTTTCCGGCCATTTAGTGGCGATATGTACGTGGTAATGGTTAGCTAGTTTGTCTCACTAGAGATCAATTATGACTGAGTGAGTAGTGAGTTCAATTGCTGGGTGCTCCGTACTCCGTACTTGCAGCCTTGTGCCACAGCTAAGCTACGCGTAGTTAATAATTGTTGTCAGGTCTTGTTCTAGAATACAACTACAACCTTTTTATGAAATCTTATGTATTAGTTACTTTTATAATCGCGTCATTCATTTTTAATTAAAAAAAAAAAATCGAAGATTACGGAGTTACTGACTATATCTCTGAGATGAGGTATTATGATCAGTTACATTATTTATTATTCAGACTTTTATCCTCATCTTCATTGCCATAACGTTTCGGCCGTTGTACGCTCCGGCCTCGTTCAGGTGATTGGAATTTTGAACCGAACCCTTTATTTCGTCCACCGGGGTAGATTGTTCTATTTCCACGTACCATGCCTCTTCCGGATGTCTCAGTTATTTTCCCTTTAACTCAACTCTCCAAGCTTTTGGTTCACCATTGTTGTAGCTTGGTATTGAACTCACAACTCTTTGGGTCTAGTCACTGGATCTAACCAACGCCTATCCGCTGGGGCTTGAGGACATCTGTGTATGTATTTCTGGGACTTATAAAAATTCCAATCACCTGAAGATCGGAACGTACAACGGTCGAAACGTTGTGAATATGGCAATGACGATGAAGAATAATGTAAGTAATTACTGAGTTACTGTTTAGTGTTTACTTCCTTTATACTGGAGGAAGTTGTTCGTGTTTTTACACTTACAGCCAATAAATGACACATTGACAATAATTTAATTATCAATGTCTGTCATTTACAGGCTAAAAAACAAAGTAATAAATATTATTTATTATTATAATTTAAATTACTTTGTCTAAAAAGATGTTAATCGTGTTTAACATGCAAGGACAAATTGTACTGTCAGTTAAAAAAGATACTTGTTTCATTATTTCATTGTAACATTTTGCTAATCAAAATTGTGACTTTTCTGTCAGTTGTGACTTTATTTCCATTCATTTGTTTTTATATAGCAGTATTAATTAGGTACTAAAATGGATGCTTTTTTTTCCGAAATGAAGCAAGAATTCACTAACCCCTGTTTAAATTTTAAAAATATTTGGCAAAAATCAGGGAATTAACTGATTCAAACGAAATTTTAAGTGGTTAATGAACGAATTGTATATACTGAGAAAACTTTGAAAACATTGGGAGTCTGTTTCAACCCCCACCTATTCGATATCCATGAATGAGTTTTTAGCTCAGTGGTTCCCAACCGATTTTATTTCATGCCACACTTTGGTATTTCTAAAATGCTGGTACCCACCCCTCTGTAATACTTAATTCTTACATATTCAAAATTTTACTGCAATTCAAGTGAAGGAAGTTTAAAAGACCATTAACTTGGTCTTTAAACAAGCCTCAAGCGTCCATGAAAGAGAAAAACTAAAAGAAACAAAAAGACAGTTATAGTTTCAAAACATGGAGAACTGAAAGGCAGAAATATAAAATATTTGAATGAAACATTATTCTGTAATATACTTTGATCATTTTAATCATGAAATAATAATGCAAAATGAAATTTGAGTTCGCTAGAAAACAGTTCACTGGTAATAACTCATTCCCGAATTGCCCCCTTATTCTCTTGGTATAGTAAGCTGAAGGGTGCACATCATACGCATATTAAAATATTACCATGCGCCCCACGTTGGTAATCATTGGTTTTTAACATTATAGGGGCAGGCAAAAATTGCCTTGGTGGACCCCTTAAAAATGAGGGCACCGCGGCAATTTTTTTAGAATTTGCGAAATTTCATTTTATCTATTTGGTTTTTTTTGTTTGTTTTTTTTAAAGTAATATTAACGTAATTTTTTTTAAAGTTGATAAAATAAACAAAAAGCTTTAAAATCAAATATTTTTATTGACAAATAACATGTGATGACTAGAATTATCATCAATGATACATTGGAGTGGAATATTTTAAAGAAAAGAAATCAAACCTTACATTAGCTTAGAGATGTGGAAAGAACGGAATTTTCGTATTAGTGCACATTATAGAAAATATGAAGCTTTTTGTTTTTCAGCATATTTTTATTTTAAAAATAACTATTGAAATAAAAAAAAAACCCAAAAAACGATCCTTTATCTTCCAACATGAAAATTAATTAGTAATTTCTTAGATAAAAATATTTTCACGACTAATTTTTGTTGCCTAGCATTCAGAACAACTTCCTCTACTCAAGCAATTTCTCAGAATCAAAAAATATTTTCTATTATTTTAGATGGGAGTGTCCTGTTTACAATATAAATACAACGTTCAAACTGATCCCTGACTTTTTGATGTGCATGTAGTTTTTTTTTTTTTTTTCCTTTTTTGAGGGGACCAATCAATTTATTTAAGTATTATTGCTGTTTTAAAATAAAAATGTATTATTACTATAATGTGTGTGTCTACATATGATGATCATTTCATTTCCGGTAGGCATAAATGTTGCAAGAAGATTGAAATAAATTTGTAGCAGTTGTTGAAATTCCTTTCATCTACCTCTTTTCTTTGAAAATATATCTGCATAGGACTCTAGTCAATTTTTTTCTTTGAAAATCCCCACGACCACCTTACTAAGAAAAACGTAACATTTTTTGTTCTTAATTTAAAAAAATATATATTTTTTAAGGTATTTTTGCATTAAACAGCATTAAACTCTTACATTGCTTACATATGCACCACACTCTTGTAGGTTGACTTGTCAATTGTCAGAATTTAGTGCAAATTGCACACACACTATAATATATATATATATATATATATATATATATATATATATATATATATATATATATATAATTCAAATAGGTTTGGTTAAATAATTTAGACATATCATTTTGGTTGTGATCCTTTTAAGTTCACAGATTAATTTCTTGCTAGCCTTAGAAAGCTGATTAAGAAAAATACCAAAATTTCCTTTTAAATATTTTTTATTTTCCCCAAGTACTTTCAATCTCATCAGAGGCCATCTTCAGAAAGCTATATTGTCTGTGAATGTGTGTATATGAATTTCTGTAAATTCAAAACATTTCAACTTTTACTGTGTTATGCAGTGTTCTAGATTTCAAAATTCACGTTTTTTCCCATAGTATAAGGGAGGTAACTCTTTTTATTTATGTATTTATCTTGTGTGTGTGTATATATATATGTGTGTGAGTTTTTGCTGCTTCAAACATATAAGTACTTTGTTGCTATACTCATAGTTGACTATTTTAGGCTTTAATTCTCTTATATAATGGGCTTTTTTAGTTTTTGCTTATTTTTTTTTTATTATTTTCAACTAATATCTGTCTAAACTGTGAGTGTGGGTATGAGTGTTCCTTTAAATGCTGTGATATTGAACTATGCTCATCCAAAGCTTGTTTTTAGCATCATTGTAGTAAAACCAACATACATATTAACATTTAAATTGATATACAATGTTGGCCTTTTGGAAGATTCTAGTCGACACAGAAAAATTGTTTTGGACAACTCGGAAATTTTGGTATTTTTCTTAATCAATTTTCTAAGGCTGCCAAGAAATTAATCCATGAACTTGAAAGAATCACAACCAAAATAAATCAACATATCTAAATTATTTCATCAAACCTGTTTTAATGAAAATGTGCTGTCTAAATACACACATATAATATATATTGAATAAGTTACAAACATTATGTCTGCTTATTTTTATCATAATCCTTTCATATTCACAAATATTTTTCCATATATTACAACTAAATGAGGGAGGCAATGCACTGTAACAGTGAGAATCACTTTTATTTCCCCAAGTACTTTCCATCTCTTTCTGAAATCATCATCAGGGGTGCAACTGGTAAGAAAGAAATGGAAAGTACTTGGGGAAATAAGTGATTCTCACCGTTACAGTGCATTGTTGAGTTTTATTACTTAATTGTAATATATGGAAAAATATTCGTGGATATGGAAGGATCATGATAAAAATAAGCAGGCATAATGTTTGTAATTTATTCAATCAGACATGCCTAAAAGAGAATTTTCTGCCTAAACACGCGCACACACACACACACACACATTTGTTTCCCTAAAACACCACATTTAATCTCTTCAAGTGCTAGCTAATCTACTTAGCCTTATAATCTTAACTACCTTCTACTTCATTCAGTAAACCCTACCTTGAGAGGCTCTCGACCTTGTATTGGAAAAATGAGACTAGTTACTCAAGAGGAAAGGACTAAACAGTAATTGTAAGAAGGCAGAAAAAGAGGACAGCCTAAAAAATGTGTTAAACACTGTGGATATCAAAAATCAAGTAGGTGTAGAAATTCATCTATCTGGGTAGTGTAATAATGGATGATAGAAAGTGTGACAAGAATAATGAAAGATACTTTTCAGAAACTAAGTAAGGTATTAAGGAGTTGAAAAATGTCCTTAGGAACAAGGAAAAGACTTGGGTTACTATGTAATGTCTGACCTAGGAACACTGGGGAATTTCCATTACAAAGGAAGAAAAGATTTACTCATTTATGGAGCTCCCTTCTGGCACTATGCTTTTCAGCCAACTTTAATCTTCAAAAATTTAAATGCAATGTCAGTCACTATCTACTGTCCTCCTGATTACTCTTCTTTTGTTCTCATTCCTTTGTAATGTTTCTGTTTCTAACTCTTTCACACCCAGTAACCCCTTGTGTCTTTACTGCCTTGTTTGGGGCGAACACGATTTTCAAAAGAAGCAATCAGGACGTAGCTTTAATGATGGATGTTGAGAATACCATGGAGAAACCACATGACAAATGAGGAAATTCTAAGAAGAATAGGAACTACAAAAAAAAATAATAACCAGGAAATGATAGCTGAAATTTTGGGGACACCTAATGAAAAAAGAAGGCTTTGAAAATTTAACACTTAAAAGGCAAAAGAAACAGAGGAAAACAGAACGGAACCTACTTAACAAGATTGGATAGAGGAGCAAGTATCAGAATCATGGCTGTGGAAATAGTTGGAAGCAATTAAAGGTTCACTGGATTCAGTGTCGGTAAAACTATACTGACACCAGTTGAATTTACACTTTATACAAAAAGTCTAACATTATCAAATTTTTATTTTAATTGTTATTTCTTCTATTGTATATTTACTGTTTCCTTTAAAGAAATTCATCTCAACTTCTTTTAATACATTAGTCTTGCTGGTCTCCCATCATCTTCGATGTCTTTTATTATACTGATGATTTCCGAACCTAACAGTGTATGGGATTGTAGGTCACAATGGCTAGTTTTTAGTTTTAAGAGTCAGTCAACTAAACCTGAATAACAAAAAATTGAGTGAGTTACAGCCAACAAACCAACACTTAATCTACAAGTTTGGTGCATAATAAAATTAATGGATCATTAAGGCTACATTAGTTTGAAATTCCCTGAAGGTTACTCAAATTAATAAACCCTGATGAAATCTGGAGGGTACAATGGTCGCAACCTTGTGATAATAGCGACAAAGATGAGGACAATGGTCTGCATGTACGTGCGAATAACTCCACATCCCAGAAATTATTCTGGCTACTACTGAATTAAGTGCATTGATAAGGAAGTAGAGTTCTAAAATAAATATCAATTTAATGATGAATCAATATAACTCATCTTTTTTTATATGGCGTCTCCCTTCAAGATGTAGTCATGGCTCCCTACAGTTTCCTGTTTTTTATAACTCTTTAGAGATTTAATCTTTTTGTTATCTCTCTTAAACTCTGTTCTACCATCCATTTACCCTAACTTGCTAGATAGGTTATATGTTGTTTTCCTCTGCCTCTCTTGAAATATAAAATCTGAAGACCCCTTTTCTGAATTATACACCCTAGAAATTTCAACTGTTTCTTCCTGAAGTTAAGTATAATTGTCCTTTTTGCTTCCATTTTCTCTAAAATTTCGCCATTGCTCACATATAAAGTCCATGGTATTCTCAGCATCCTTCTGTAGAGCCACATTACTGTTGCTTCAAGTTTCTTTTTCACAGTGAAAGAAAAACATTAGTTATGCTGGCCTCACATAATCTTTTTTTTTTATATACTGATGACTATAAAAGCTAATAGTATACTGGATTTTAGGTCACAATAGCTAAAGTTTCAGCTTTAAGAAAAGTTTTGGTTGACTAAACACGAATGACAAAAACATTGAGTGCACTACAACCAACAAACCAGCACTTAGTCTACAAAATGTTTGGTGTAAAATAAAACTACGGAAATGTTAACCGAGGCTACCCTGTTTATTTCCCATTGGGGGAGGTGAATTCTGGTTATCTTTGAAACTGAATGCAAGTAGTAATAGTGTTGTGTTAAGAAGGAAAAGTTATTAATCCTCCTCTTCTTCCCCCAGCTATGGGTAAATAGCAGGACAGACAGAGTTCTATAGCCTTGGGTGGCAAATGGTCTACCGCAAAAAAAAATAGCAACCTACTGTGGAAAAAAAAATCTGCCTTGTCAGTCCTGTATCTTTCGATACATGATTGCCTAAGCATATATCACGCATGGCACATAACTGACTGACTGATAGTGATCCTCTTTATAGATGTCTACAACTGGGCATTGTTGACCTCACAAGTCTACAACTGTACTGTTCATATTACTGACTGTTAAAATTGTCATTAGGTGAAGATTTATTTATTCATTTCTTTCTTTAGCCAGCCATTCAACAGAGTTCAAATGGCGTCATTATCTGAAACAAAAAATAAACATCCTTTGTTAACCTTGAGAGGACGCTAGTCAGACTTTTTGTTTTACAATTAAACCTGAATAGAAATTATAAGTGTGTGTATATATACATATATAATAAAAGTACAGTTTTAAGGTATGCTATATTTATGGTTAAAAGTGCTCAGCATCAGGTATAGAGCTTATGTAAATGTAAAAGTGGACTCTGAGGTCAACAACACAGTGGTTTGAACAAA
The DNA here is from genome assembly GCA_903632075.3 of Acanthosepion pharaonis. Classification (NCBI taxonomy): domain Eukaryota; kingdom Metazoa; phylum Mollusca; class Cephalopoda; order Sepiida; family Sepiidae; genus Acanthosepion; species Acanthosepion pharaonis. Next base: position 196,391 of record CAHIKZ030001339.1, read on the forward strand.
ATCTTCTTCATTGACACTCTACCTTGAGTTGCTCTTCGGCCTTGTATTAGGTGAACATTAGTAAAAAAAAAAAAAAAAAAAATATATAAATTTTCCAGTCTCGCAACCTTCATCAGGCAAAGAGTTGATATTTCCACATATTATTAAAAGGAATTGATTTTTCTTGTTTTTCAATGTTAAATATTCTCGATATTAGACATTCTCTTTTTTGTATGTTAGTGATCCAAATGCCTTCCTTGAACTGGCAGTGAAAAAGTTCTGCATGAAGGGTAATAAAACAATTAAGATTGGTCCAAGAAACTCCCAACAAGACACAGCAGAAATATTCAATGCACAGACAAATTTATAAATGTGCAAGATGGATTCTGTCAAGAGAAATTGTTCTCTGTGATGATTAAAACATAGCAATGTTTATATATGTTACGTTAATGATTTTGTGACATCCTAGATTTATTATTTACACTATTTATATTTGGACTATTGTCCTTATCTTTGTTGTTAGAATATTTTGGCCATTGTGCACTCTGGCCATCATCAGATGTAAATTGATCTGGGTAACCCACAGGAAATCCTGAACTGACCCATTTATTTTATCTATGGCGGTAGACGGTCTGTTTTGTTTTTCATCATAATATATGCATGCATATATTCCTTGATGCACAGAATACCATGATTATTTGTCCTTTTAGGGGTTTGTAGCACTTTGCGAAAGTGAATTGTGCAAAAAACTTGCAAATAGCACATATTGCACCCATATCCAAGGAATTGATAGGAAGAATATTTAGGGCAAAACCTGAAATGACAAATGGTACTTGAAATATGAATCTTAAAAACTGAAATATTCAAAGAAACATGTAATAAGGGTACAAAAAAGAGGGAATACAAGGAAAAAGAAAAAGGTTATCATAATTCTGGAAAATTGAAAAGAGAAAAAGAAAGGGGAAAAATAAAAAATAATCATTGACCAGTTGTCATTCCACATTGTTCAGAGCTCCAATCACTAAATAAAAACTTTGTACACAACAATTAAAATAAAAATAAACTGGAAAAATGGGAAATAATAAATAAGTTATCATGGAAGAAATATAGCCTCTTTTCATGAAAAAAGTAAAGTGGAGGTTATAAGGTTTACTAGGGCATATTTGATTGGTTGATCTATGTTAAATTTAAACTAAGGGAAGAAGCAAAAATAAAGATTAGAAACACTGTATACACATTGAAACACAACTTCAATTGTGTAACGATTTTGACATATTTTTGATGTAATATCCTAAAATAAAGAATGTTGCTCTACTTTTAAATTAAATGTTATGAATGTTGGAATTGTACTCTATTTGTTCTCATCTTAACTGGATAGATAGATATATATAAAGTCATACACAGAGAGACTGTTTCACTGTATCACAGCTCATGTGATGTCACCTAGACATATGATTGCTTCAAGCTGGAATCAAAACCCGACTGATGTCAAATAAGTCAGAGACTCACCCATGGGCCATCAGTACACACTATGGAGAAAGAGAATTTTTAACACAATATATATGATATATAAGCATTAATGACTAATATATATATATATATATGGCCTGATGATTGCATTTAGCATGAAACAGTCTGTCACCTCTGAGTTCACTTTGATAATTATATAGGCTCTATCTCTGATATTGAGTACTGTATCCCATAAATATAGCATAACTTAAGACTGTATTTCTTCACATATATATATTTGGTTGGATTGATGTGAGTTTGTGACCCTGGGTTTCAAAAGCGTGAAATGATTGCAAAATCCAACCAAAAACCCTGATATTGGGCTTTCTCATAAGTACCGTCATATAATATATAAATTTTATATATATATATATATATATATATATATATATATATATATATATATATATATATATATGATATTTTATATATAGAAATATATAAATATATATATATATATATATATATATATACTATTTCTATATAATTATATAATATATATATATATATATATATATATATATAATAAATAATATTGGCAAGGACTCTCTGTTCTACTTTTTTTTTTTTTTTTTTTTTTTTTTTTGTCAACTAAGTTATTTTATGTTAGAATGAACTTTCGAAGTTGTCAAGGTTACTAGTTTTGTGTGTTAGTAGGACTGCGTGTTTTACTTATAACACACAAAACTAGTAACCATGATGATAATGAAAAGGAGAAGTGAAAGATCATAATTCCGGAAAAAGGAAATGAAGAAAAGGGAAACAAAAACAGCTGGGACAATTTTCCTTCCCACTCTCTTCAAAAGTCTAATTAATAAATAAAACACTGGACACATCACTTAAAATATATAGAGTTGAAGAAAAACTAAACTGGGAAAGAGAGATGACCAAATTCAGTTATCATCAAAAAATATAAAAAAATTATATATATAATTCTTTGGAAAAAAAAAAAGCATAACACAAAAAGAAAATCCTATCTAGAACAAATTTTCTGCAATTGCAGAATCATTAATCTTAAATGGAATCTGTGTTTTTAATGTAATTTTCAATAATAAATAACAATTATTTGATTTTAAAAAAAATTTTTTTTTTTTTTATTCTTTCAAAATTTGATAACTGTCTATTCAATTTTGTTAAACATTTTAATAAATATAAGAATAACATAGTTATTTCCTTAAAATTTGTTTTTACAAATATTTGCAGTTATTTTTCCTTTTAAGACCTGAAAAAGAATTAAGAACAAAAATATTTATGTAAAAAAAAAAAAAAGAAAACTGGTTCTTCAATTTTTCTGAGAATATGTAAGCTAGTCTATTTTTAAATATTTTAAAACTTTATTTAGCAAACAAGATGAAAGTTGGAAGGTCACAGTTTGGTTGTGGCCACTGAGATCCATTGCTAAGATGGAAATGGGAAGATAGACACTAGTTGATATCAAAATTGGATGGGGAGAGAGTCGAGCACACACACACACACACACACATACATACATACATATACACACACACACACACACACACACTTTTTGAATTTGTAGGTCTGATGAATTGGATCATGATTACAATTCCAATGTAATAAATTATAACCATGGAATATTAGTGTTTGAGCCTTTTATATTATATATACACATACACAATTCTTTACTTATGTTCTTGAGAATAAACACAGCCCAAGAAGAAAATCCTATCCGCTTTGTATGTCAAGTTTGTACTTGATGCTGTTGGGGTCATATGTCTGATGGAGTTGAACAATTCTTCAGGTTTGTACCTGAGAATTTGTTTAATTGTACAGTACTATTGAACTTGTTCTTACCTGACACCCATAACTTTAACCTCAATCTTGTGACTGTGCCATTTGGTTTGTGCTAAGCACTTGGCTCTCTCTCTCTCTCTCTCTATACAACTGATGATAACTTGGCGTCATCAAGCCACAAATATACTACCTCAAATTACTAGCCTTCTCTACCATGTCTTGTAAACAACAATCTGATCTCCTGCACTTTGGAAGATACAACTGGAGGTTTTAGTTCAATTCACCTTGGATAGAAGGAAGCTAGGGTGGGGGGACACAAATAAAAAATATGTATTTCTGTGAAAAATTCTATTAAACTAAGTTTGGATATTGTGCTGTGAGCAAAGTCATCCCATTTTCTTTCCCCGTTTCTGTCTCTATTCTGCTTTAATCCCCTATTTCGTTAAAGCACTGGTTTGTGAATTTGGTGACATATTATTTGTGAGTTCAGTCCCTGGGCTGGGTAGTGTGTACTTGAACTCAGGGATGGGGTGGCGGGAACAGGGCAAAGAATAATTGAGCGGTACTAAAAATAAGCACTAGATGAGATATTCCTAGATATGGGCAGTGAGATGAGAACAATCTAACCCTGTAAATTAAATAAAAGGTTCAGTTTGAAATTCCCTGTAGGTTATTTTGTATGTTCATATATAGTGTGTGTCTGTATGTATATATGCATATCTGTATTGTATCTGGGCTGGACAGTATGTACTTGGATTCATTTAAACAGGGCAAGCAATAACTAAATAAGACAGTACTAAAAATAAGACATATCCCTGCACAGTGGAATGATAATGGTCAACTCTCATATATTGAATAAAGGGTTTAGTTTGAAATTCCCTGTAGGTTACATTGTATGTTCATATGTAGCGTGTGTGTGTATATCTGTATTATGTATGAGTATCTTACATGTGCTGTTGCCATTCAGTACAAACCTACACTATTTGACTTTTTCTAAATAAAACATTGGAATAATACATTCCTTTTCATCTCAGCTTGGACAACACCTACCCTTAGCTAAGCAATGAAATCATAAAGTCGAAGACAAAAAAAAAGAAGAAATTTTTAAACCCTAAAAATAATCTGTTATTTCAAAGATTTGAACTTGAAATTATCTCCTAATAAATGAAAATTATTTTTAAGGTTACTTTTTTTCTTTTCTTTTTTTAGATTTTGTAGAAATATTTCTAGGTTTGTCATTGAATTAACATATACATCTGCACCCACAAACCTGATAACATGTACAATTTGAATCTGAATGAAATCTGTGTCATGCGAGTTAATTTCTCCTTTCTGTTTGACAACAACCTTTGGGTAACAGGAAAAGTGTTTAAGCCGGGCCTTGGAAGCCATTTTTATGATTCCTGTATTTAAACTGATTTTCTAATAGACGTAGTATTTTTAAAGGGCCCAGCAATTTGGCCATCAGTGGAGTGGTAGATAGCAAACTATTTGTAATAATAATGAATAAGGTATTCACCCAAGACATTTAGATTAAAAAATATAGTAATATGATGGAGTAGTAATAAAAACATAATCTAGAAATGGTGTCCCTTAGACAGTCCAATGTTATGTTCAAGCTGTATTGGACACTACTTTTCTCTTAGACAACATCAGTGTTGCCTCACCATTATCGCAAAACATGGTAAGCAACAGTCTACTGATGGGAGGATTCCAAAGGCCCCTCTGTATGGACATCGAGAGGTGGGAAGACATCGCCAACAATTGCTCATGCTGGAGGCAGTTTACACCAATGGCTGGATTGAGGAGAAAAGAAACAGAGGCTTGCTCAAAGGAAAGAAAACATGACAGCGACATTGGAGGAAAGCGTTTTTATATGCATTGGTTGCAATTGAGACTGTCACTTGTGTGTTGACCTGTACAGCCATAGTGGATGCTGCACCACCATCAGCAGCAGCTGAAGCATAACTTTTGGGAAACAGGTCCATGGCCTCACAAGACTGACAGATGCCACATACAATAAAAATATATAAACCCAGAATCTTATAATAAAAAGCTACAATAATATCAAATTTTCTTGCACAAGGGCAAGGTGGACAATTTGCACAAGTGTTTGATTGCAACAGGTTCCTCAATAGCTGAACTGTTAATAAAAAAACAGTGATGTGCCTAGTCCAGTTGTTCTCAACTTGGGGTAAATTTATCCCTAGGAGGTAAAAAATTATATAGTCGGGGGTAAATAATTGAAGTACCTGATAATTAAAAAAAATGCCTGAAAGCCGATGATGATATGAGAGTAGCATTATCAGAAACAACTCCTCGCATAAACAAACTGATTGACTCAATGAATCAGCAGTGTTCCCACTGATAATGCTTCTGCTGTTTCGGTTCATTATTTTTTGTAATACAAATTAACTTCATAATTTTCTATTTAGAATAGGTTTGATTTTCTTTTTTTTTTTTATACGAATGTATAATACTATTTTTATACAAAACCTAAAGTCCTAAACAATAAAAAGGTTCTTTCTGACCTTCTTGTTTTTCTGTCACTTTATGACATTGATGTACAAATGAATGATGGATTACTAATTTTTGAATCAGAATACTGAATTTTTACTAATTTTTAGTATTTGTCAGTATTTTTTATTTCTGTTTTGGTATTTTTACTAATGACTAATTTACACAATTTTTAGTCACAAATTAGTCAGTACTAATCATAATCATTCATTCAAAAAAATTTTTTTTAGTATTTTCCAAAAATTTTTTAAATTGCCAAAAACAAAAATACTAAAAAGAAATTTTTTGAATGAATGAATGATTATGATTAGTAATTATTTGTAGATCCACTAATACAGTGGATAAAATGAATAATTTTTTATTAATGACTACAAACATTAATAAAAATACTGAATTTTATACAGAATACTTATACTAAAAATTAGTAGATTAGTACTAAATAAGAAATCAGGATTTTGAGTGTCACTTAGTATTTTTTTTCTGGGCACAATATTTTGACTAAAAAAAACCTTAATATTTTGAATGAAAAAATCATTCATTCATTTAGTCACAAAATTGTACATCAATGCTTTATGATGGCTATGAATTTTTTGTATGGGAGTAGGGGGTAAATGGAGAAATACATAAAGCCGAGGGGGTCAATGATGGAGGAAAGGTTCAGAATGGCTCGCCAAGCCATGTTATCAGTACTGAGCAAGGCTAATTTTGAATTTAATTTGAAAGTGTTGGTATCTGTTGATAAGTTCTACCAGAAGGAATGGTTAGTGAGTTTAAAAATAACATTTTGGGTGTTCATTTTTATTCATGTTGGTATCTTTTATTTTTTGTTTTTCTCATGTTTACCCAATACAAGGCCTAAGAGCCACTAAAGGTAGAGGTTTACTGTGTGGTGTTGTATGAGTATAAAGTGCAAGAAGTGAAGTTCTTGGGGCTATGCAGGAAAGACAATGGCTAACTCTAGACTTGAAGAGGTCAAGATTTAATTTATGAATAACATTTTCAAGCTCAGACTGTTATACAGCAGAAGTAGATTAGAGAAGGAACCAGAAAACCAAACCTACAAAGGAAACAAGGAATAAACCTCAACTCCTGTTCAAAAGACCGAGTAGGAGTGTGAACCAGATAAGAGGTGAACGTATTAACTCCTATTGGAAGAGAAGAAAAAATAATTAATGAATAAAATTTCAGAGCTCAGTCACAGACATTAGAAGTATAGAGTGGAAAAGGAATCTGGAAACCAATCCTAAACATTTGTTTATAGTAAGTCTTACCTGCCATTCCTCTTTAAGCAGAAGGAATAGCTGGTGTGCTTAAAAGTAACTTTTGTCTTAGGTGTTCATTTTTTATTCATTGTGTATGTTTTCCTCTTTGATCTTAGCTGCAGTGAGAGAGAAATGATAAACTGGTTTAACAGTTAATCATGTATTTCAAAATTGACATTTATGGTAATATTTTCTTTGTTAACCTCATTTTTGTTGGGAATTTCCTTGCTTTAACATATCTGTTTTTACATCTTTCATTAAACTTTGTATTCTTGCAAAAATATTTATGGTACTTCAGGACCAGGTACACTCTGGTTTTAATTCCCAAGTTGTATATAGGCACAGCAGAGTAATGAATAGCTGCTTGGATTGAGGAACTGGAGAGCCAAGTTCAAATTCCAGTAGAGTTTATGTTCATTTGGGAAACATATGCATCCATCTCCTCTTGCTCCAAGCTATGGGTAAATAGCAGGGCAGATTGGATCCTATAGCCTTGGATGGCAACCAATTTAGGAGAAGGACAACTTCAAATTCAAAATCAGGGGAGACTCATTTAGGGACATTCTGGCATGCAGTGCACCATTTTATTTGGCTCTTCCAAAAAGTGTGACTGGTTCAGCACAGACTTTCAGCACTATAATCAGATCATATGTGCAGGTAATTTAGCTATTATTTATATGAAACTCCTATACAGTGAAAAATGATGGGAGGATACTCCATATATATATTGGAGGCACAAAACTTTCACCATTTTAATCAAATGTCATGTGCTGGTGTTGGGCTGTTGGTTCCTAGGAACTGAGCTGCTTGACCCTTGTACACCAAATTTGCCAGTAGAGTCGAAATATATATTATATGATTCCCTCACCATTTTTTGATATATGAGGTCCAACGGCTCAGTTTTTAGAATGAAACTCTCTCTCTCTCTCTCTATATATATATATATATATATATATATATATATATATATATATATATATATATATATAATTTTAATTAATTCATCGAGTCTGATAGAAACCTCAACAGAATGCAGAAAGCACTGGACGGCCGTTTCGTCCTATATTTGGGACTCATCAGCAGGGCGCATCCACTACCAAGAATTGAAACCCTGACAGTTAGGTTGTCAAGCAAACATCATACCAACTGTTCTAATGGGCCTCAATGGGTTTCAATTCTTGGTAGTGGGATGCTTAAAAATGATGAGTCCCAAATATAAGATTTAAACAGCTGTCCAGTGCTTTCTGCATTCTGTTGAGGTTTCTATCAGACTCGATGAATTAATTAAAATATAATTATCAAATCCTCCTAATATATATATATAATATATATATATATATATATATATATATATATATATATTAATGTTGGTTTCTTTCAATTCAGAATTCTTCAAAATGTCCACAAAGATACAAGGAACATTTTTTTCCCCACTGTGTTTTTTTTTTTTTTTCATCTAAATTTCATTTCTTTGTTTTCTTTTTTTACTTCTAACTTTTATATTTTTACAGATTAGTGAACTGAATGAGAAGAAAACAGACTTAGATAAAAGAATCGTTATTCTAACTGAAGAACGCGACTCCTATGCGTG
>CAHIKZ030001339.1:210000-541775 GCA_903632075.3 Acanthosepion pharaonis
ACAGTCTTTCAGCAGGCACCCTCTTGACCCAGGGCAGTACTACTTTCTCATGGCACTTGATGTAGGCCTCTATGTTGAGTTTAAGATGAATGGTGACATAATGTCGCCATCACTAGTAATCACTCCAAACACCTTTGTAAGCACCATTAGACTGAGACATCTGGAAGAGGCATGGCACGTGGAAGTAGAACAGTCTACCCTAGTGGACAAAATAAAGGTTTCTGTTTGAAATTCCACTAACATGAAGAAGGTGCGTACAATGGCCAAAACATTGTGAATATTGCAATGAAGATGAGGACAACAGCCTGACTAGTGTAAATAATGTAAGTAATCATCAGACCTCATCTCAGACATGGACATATATAAATTCAGTTACAAATGACATCATCTTGAATCACATCAAATTGGTTCCAGCAAATGAGGAAATGCCAGCATTTGACAAAAACGTGCGTAAACACAAAAAAATAAATCCTTGAAAACAAATGTAGCAACATTCAAAAGTTCTTTGGTGTGGGGAACAAAAAGTAAAAATGAACTTTGGTAAATTTACCGATTATATAAAAACAACTAATTTGAAAAAGTTAATAAAAAATTGGATAGACAGATTTAAAAAAAAAAAAAAAGTTCCAGGGGAAACCAGTAGCTGGTAATCTTAAAATGAGGAACGGGAATGGTCTTTTTAGTAGCGTTAAAATAAATTTAGGCAAACAGTTTCTGTAGCGCTGATGATGAGTGGTTGGTATATTACACTGAATGAGTTGAAGTGCACAGATGATAAATCGGAACAGATGATGTGCACAGAAGATTGGTATTACACAAAAGATGACCAGAACAGTCGGTATTGCACAGAAGTTAAGCCTGAAAAGTAGGTATAGCATAGAACCGTTAATATGCGCAGAAGATATGGGCAATTTACCATCACATATTGAGATGGTTTGAATTGTTAGGCCTGAAAAGGTGTTTAAAGAAAATCCTTAGTTTTGGTCCTGAAAAAGACAGTTGCTGCATACCATGTAGATGGGAGAAAGACTCTGTTTTGGTTGTAAAAAGAAAGTAGGATCTTACTGTTTGGTAAGAACAGGATCTCTAAAATCTCCCTGACATTAGAAGAATCAAGTGCAGTAGCAGGATGGCACATTAACACTACCGGGGTGCCTTCCCAATATTTATCTTTGACCCAACATCGAGTCAGAATGCAACACAAGATCATTTTGTTTTATCATGGTAAATCCGAGTGTCACCACTTGGACTTCTGGTCTTAGCTAGTCATAGCCAGTCAATCACCTTGCTACAGAATGGATCTGAGGATTCTGTTCAGGCAGCGGGGGGATGGGGTAGCCCGGCTTGGAACAGATACTACAAGAGCATCTCCCCCAAGGCGAACCATCCAAGGAGTGGGGAGGGAGCAGCACATAACAGATACTACGGCAGCATCTCCGCTGAAGCAGGATGTGCTTTCGCAGTATTTACCTATAATCCACCACTGAGTCAGGATGTGACACAAGGTCAGTTTATTTTAATATGGAGTACCCAAGTGTCCTTACTCATGCCAGAATATCATTGCTGGTCTTGTATAGTCTTTGCTCACCATAGCCAGCCACCCCGCTATGGAACAGCTCAAGGATCTGTCCAGGCAGCTAGGAGTGGAGAGTCCAGCACAGAACAGATGCTAAAGCAGTATCCACTCTGAGGCAAACCATTCAAGCAGCGGTGAGGAGAGCCCAACATGCATCTGAACCATGGCAAGACATGGCTTCTACATCCTCCCCCACCTGAGCAGTTACTTGATGCTGCTTTTATGGCATAGGGGTGTTACAACATTCACAGGGTTTATAACACTACTTCCAGTTAATAAAAAAAAAAATAATAAAATACTCTGTTATGAATTATACTATGAAAAGCATAGAAATAGTATTTATTTTATATAATCATAATCAAATATCTTCTAAAACAATTCAGAGAATTACTAAACTCGAACAAACTGTTCAAGGTCACATAGAAAGAGTTCATTTGCTGGGACAGAATATCAACAGAGCAGCAAGATGCTATGAAAAAAATTATATATTAATAAATAAATACAGAGGCTGAAATTTTCTTAACAACCTGTCATTGGCATGAAATTTAAATTGACATTAACCAAAATAAGTTAGTTTCGAGCAAATCTGTATGCATATAACATTTTCACACATTTTGGAAAAACAACAAATTTAAGTGGTATCGTGAGGTACTGCTGGGGTGTCTTGGGTTATTGATAATGACTCTTGTCACAAAACCATGCCTGCCTCGGAGTTATCATCAAATGAAGGATTTGTTGAAAGCATTGCTACTGTGTTCATAGTAGTAACTGTGTGAATTTATCATATATACCTCAGATATGGGTTAAACAGTAAGTGTAGACTAGGCTCTAGCCTTGGATGACAGTCCTTCTCAGAAAAGGACAACTCTGAATTTAAAACTGATGAAGACAAGGAGAAGCCACTCCATTATCTTCCCAAGAATAATAAGGAAACAGAATGTGTGGAGAGCCATGATTCCCTACATCCTGTATGGACATGATTTGACATACATATCTTACTCTGCCTTCCCCAAGTTAGTTATATCACTTCATAAAGAAAGAGAAATTGTGGAGAGCCATGATCCTCTCCATTCTGAAGGGACATGATTTGACATACATATCTTACTATCGCTTTCCCAAGAAGTCAAAGCAACTCACAGAGAATAAAGAAAAAGGAATTGTGGAGAGCCATGATCCCCTACATCTTGAAGGGACATGAATTAACATACATAGCTTATTCTCACTTCCCCAAGAAGTCATGGCAATTCACAGAGAATAAAGAAACAGAAAGCGTGGAGAGCCAGTAACAGTCAAAGTGAGTGAGATGACATCAGAAAAGCATGTTTCAAATTTTTTTTTTTTTTTTTTTTTTTTTTTTTTTTTTGTATGAATATTAAATATTTTAGACACACATCAAGATACCATCTCCTGTGCTGAATGAAATTTTATTTGATGGATGTTGTTTCTTTTGTATAATAAAATAGTCTAGAATTTTGTGTCATTTTTTGCAGTTAGTCTTGTATCATATTTTGTCATTATTTACCAATATTTGTTTTACATTGATAGTTGTATTTTGGTTGTTTCTCATATGATGATTGATGCATGTATAAATTGCAATAAGTTTCAACAAGTTAACCTATGAGAGAGTGTAGTGTGTCTGTGGCCAATGTAAGATTCAATGTTATTTTTTATTGCTAATACCGGAGACACAATTTCCCAGAGGGCATAAGGATTTATCAACAACCTTTTTTTTTTTTTTTTTTTTTTTATTATGTAGTGGGATTTTTTGGGGGGGCCTAAATATTATATATCAGTTCTCTCCCTATTGTCACCATCATTAATATTATCATAATATTATTACTATTTTCATTAATTTAACTTATTTTTATTTTTTATTAGCTTACAAGCTGCCCTTAGGCTAACTCCTGCAGAGGGATTTTGGGCCTTTTTACCTTCAGCATCTTATGTACATAAAAATTATGAGAATTTAGAACTAATAAAATTATTTTATCTTTATTTGACACCTTATTTCGGCATAATCTTTCTTCATATACACAACCGATCTCCATAGTTGGTTTACATTTATTTTGCATGCAATTTTTATTTCCCTTTCAAAATCACCATTCTTTATGATCATTTTGCATAAAGTCACTCTTAAAAGACATTAGGGAACCAGAACTATATCATATTTCAAAAACATCACAGTACACGTGCTAGAAAAAGGAAAAAAAAAACATATATATAAACGTACTGTTCCCTGCTTAAGTCTTAATTACAACTTAATTAGATGATATCAATTGCAATAAGTGAAATTAAAGTTAAACCTTTAATAAAGATGCTTTTTTTTTTTTTTTTTTTTTTTTTTTTTAAACCTTTGACTTTGTTCGATATTTAAATTAACTTTAAATGAGTTACTTATATAATTTTTAATTACATGTAACTACAGAAGTTACCTGTTACTTCAGGTTGTTTATGATTCACCGAGATTGAAAAACAGATGAACAGACACATGTACACTGCACTTTATTTATAAAAGTCATAATACCAGCTGTGGGTGCATTTTCTGAATGAGTGTCTTATTGCTTCTTTTTCTGCTTAATGATTGTATGACTCACATTAACCAACTTACGAGTCCATATGAAACTTTTAATTGTGGGTAACAGTAAAATATAAGTACTATTTTTTTCTTTATATATTTTATATTTGCTCTATATTTTATGACATTTTATATATGTTTATACATGCAAAAACACTTTGTAGTGTTGTGAACTCATATTTCTTATATATATATATATATATATATATATATATATATATATATATATAACATAGAAACAATTAAATTTACCTCATTCAAATACCTATTTATTAATAAAAACAGGGATTTGTTGTTGGCTTTGTCAACTAAGAGGTAAATTATATTATTCAATTCGCTTGGATTATATACCAACGGATTATTACCTATATAATATATATATGTGTATAAATATAAATATATATATATATATATATATTATATGGAGGCATAGTGGGGTAATGGATATAATTTTTTGGATTGAGGAATAAACAGAGCCGAGTTTGAATCCAGGTTGAATCCATTACATTCATTTACGTGCTAATACCCTTGGGAAAGGTGTGAACTTATTCTTCTCCCTCCAGCTATGGGTAAAATAGCAGGACAGACTGGGTTCTATAGCCTTGGATGGCAACTGGTCTAGGAGAAGGACAACTCTGAATTCAAAACCTGAGGGGTTGTTTGGGAACCTTGTGGCATATAGTGCACCAGGTTTCTGTATTCGTCCCCTTCAAAAATTGTGGATGGTCCTGCATATAAAACCTTCACCACTATAATCAAATCTTATGTGCCGGTGTCGGGCTGTCAGTTTCCTGAAACTGATCTGCTTGACCCTCATACGTCAAACCCGAAAGTTGGAGAATCGATTTTATATATATATATATATATATATATATATATATATAGTAAAGGTAACAAATCCCTTGGTATATAATCCCTAGTAATATAAAAAATATTAAAACTGATCCACAGAAAGAGCTCAGTGTATTTATTATTACAGAGCAAATAATAAACAATAAAATCCAAAATTATTTCATGTGGGGAAATAGACTATTTCAAGAGACAAAGATATCAGTTGTCATCTTGTCTTATCAACCCCGGTGTGGACTGTGTTCATGTCAGAAACAGAAATTTAACTGTGAAAGCTAAAAAAAAAAAAAAATTAGTAAACTAATATTCACACACATTAATTGATTTAAAATATGGAAAAAAAAAACATATTTTAAATCAATTAATTTATAATATTAATGCTCTGTAAATTTACATTGAGCACTATTTTGTAAAAATAAAAATATCAATAAGGACACCGGATTATATATCTTACTGTTCTTTCTTTTTATTTATATACATTATAGGAAGGGATGAATTTTTTGTTTATTAATCTGACAGATTTTATTACTTAAATGTTATTTTTAGTGGATACTCATATTTGAGTACATGCTCAATTTATTTATGAAACCGTATATTTATTTCCTTTCATCTACTGGCCTGAATATTTGAGAAATGTTATTAGAGAAAAATATAGAAATAGAAGCACATAAGATCTAATGCCAATTTTCCATGCCAAGGGGAATGCATGTTTGAATCCTGCCAGATAGTGCATATTTTTCTCTAATAAGATTTCTACTTTACTTTAAAGATGAGTTTCTGCAATGTAGAAGGTGGGTTTGTTATCTTCTGCTTCTTCAATTGCAATTTCACTCTGCTTGTATCGGGGGACAAAGGGTATACTAACCTAGAGAATTTTTTTTTTTTTTTTTTTTTTTTTTTTGAAACAATTTTTCTCTTCAAAAAAGAAATTGCCATATTTGTTGGTATCAATGGCACAGTTTTTTTTACTGAAATATGTCTTGAAAATCTGAATAACTTACAGGAATTCAGTTTACCATCTGGCATAGATAACCTTCCTCTGAGATTAGCATAGACCTATAAAACTCCTAACTTTTGCATGGCAAATTTCCAAGACTTTTTTTAAGGAAAAAATCCTTGTCCTTGATGACAGTAAATATGGTAGTTTATATATCTCCATGTCCCTCGTACAGTCAACCACTGTACTTGGTTGTATAGAAGATCTACTGATTTACATTTCATAGTATTACGGAATTCCTTGTCAAAATGTATATGAATTGCTAGTTAGTTTATGATATACACGTGTCACCAATTATTTTACTCTACAACTGTGTCACCAATTATTTTATACCAGATTATAGTTATAGCGTTAGCTAATGTGCAAGTATTCGCATTGTGTTTGCAGTGTCTAAGTAAAAATTAGCCTACTAGATACCTTATCTTCACATATACAAATTGGACATTTTTTTTTCTTACCCTCTTTTTGGCAGTGGGGAGATCTTACATATAATCCAAGTTTATTTTTGTATTTTACAGGTTTTTTTGTTTTTTTTGGGGTTTTTTTTTTAATGTTTTTGTGGAGAACATTGCTGTTTAAAATGCTTTTTAAAATGTCATTCAAATTTTTATTGTTTCTTCCATTTTAAAATCTATATGGTCCTTACTTTTTGTGACTTTCTCTTAAAGTTGATGATTATATTTACTATGTAATTGAATTACAAACAGATGATTAATGCTTTCTTTGTTATTGTAAACATTCTGTCTTTGACTTAATGCTGTTTGTATTAAAAAAAAAAATTTTAAATTGATTTTTTTTAAGTTTTTGCAAAACGGAGAAAAAATGTTGAAAAATTGTATGTAGGTAAATCAATAAGACTATAACACTATAATGATGAAAAAGTTCTTTGTCTTTCATGACAAATATTTGCTTTTCAACATAATCTCCTTCCTTGTCAATGCACTTAATTCAGTGATTAATATATAGATCAAGCATTATACTGTGATAAATTACATATCAAAATTCAATTGATATGAGTATGTACCAAAAAGTTTTCCAGTCAACCCAATTCTTAAAATCAATATTTTAAAAGCATCAAAATATGTTTTGGGAAATGAGTCAGATGAAGATTTTTTTTTTCAACATGCCTTATAACTGTATTGGGCTACAGACTTATTGATCAACTCTTGCTTTTAGTTATTTTTATTTTTTTTTATCCTCTTTGCCCATGGCAGGAGATAATTATTTCCTAAGAGATCTGGTTTTCAGTGGCCATATTTATTTTTCCTCTGGTTGCATGAAACTCACCAGTCCAAAGCTGCTAGAATAACCCCCTAATTTCCACTGTCATATCAGACTTGGATTGTTAATTTGCTTTCCTTTTTTGATGGTAACAGTTTGGAGGCAGCTCCCACTGGACTGGAAATTTTTGTTTTGACATCTTTTTAGTTTCACTTGCCTACTCTTCCATGTTGGCATGGGCAACCTGGAAGAGGGTGTCATGCCCTGACACCAGTGTTAGGAAGATTGATACACAAACAGGTTTAAAGAAGGCTTTCCTCCTCCATAAGGTGGCTTTGCCTCTATTCATTAAAGTACAATGTAAAAGGTTTTGTATTGGAATTAGAAACCAAAATGTCATCTGGGATTGCATTACACAAAAGTACAATGTTTTGTAGCAAGATTTTGACTTATTTAATTGAATGATATATTTATATCAAAGGTTTTATATCTATTTATCTCTCTTTCTCTCACAAATGAATATATATATATATATATATAAACACACACACAGTGTAACCCGGATATAAGAGAGCTGTCGGGACCGGAGAAGTGGATTATATCCAGGTTAAGCCTATTTTATATACATTAATACACTCTAATTTGGGACCAGAGAAAAATCTTTTTATATCCGGGTTTCTCTAAATCAATGGTTAACATATATATATATATATATATATATATATATATATATATAAAAGAGAAAGAACAAATGGTGTAAAAATCCACAGTCCATTTTTCATTTACTTTTTAAAAAAATGCTCCTGAATTTGCCATGTCTAAGCACCATTTTTATGACATGAAAAAATAACTCACCCACCCACCATGCTCTGACGTTATTTTTTCTATTTAATGTAGATCTGACATTTAATTGGTTAACCGAGACATACCCACAAGTATATTTTTAATTCTGACCTCATACCTCCCACTTTAACTTTCAGAAAAGTGATAACGATTTGTTTTTAAATTTCCCTAAAAAATAATCTTTATGATCAGTTACCAACCATCTCCTGAGGAAGTACAATCATAGTATTGAAACATGAAAGCTTTTGTGTATCAATTTCAAAATGTTTTTATTATAATCTCTTATAATAAAAATATTATGATAAAATATATAATAATAGCTGGCCATTCGAGGATTACCGTCTGCTAGGCTGGCTAGCCAATCCCTATTGCAGACGCTTGCTCAGACACATTTGTGTTTGCTCAACACCCATAGAGCCCACCTGTGGTTTATACTGCAACTATGCGCAGAACCTTAATTACAGTTTCTGGGAGAGAGAGAGAGCATGTTATCTAGGGTGATCAACAATTTGAACAAGGACAGCACACTCAAGCACCTGGCCACGATGACTTGTGACTTTGTGCTAGCACAGCTATTGACTGCCTAATTTCATTGACAAGGCTTGGGTCAACCCGTGATATGGTTTTCAGGCACTTTCTAAAGGTGCCGCATGCTGGGATTGACCTTGATCCAGTCCAATAACATCAGGAAGTCACCTTCCTGACAAATCGACCATGGTGAGATTTGAGCATGGGTCTCGTGATGTATGTAGTCATCCAAAGACCATTTGCTTCACTGTATCACAGCTCCTCAGTGTGGCTAGATATCCAATTGCTTCAAGCCAGGACCAAAACCTGACTGATTTGACATCAGTCAGATACCTTACCCCTGGGCCATCATCGTACAGCAGAAAGGAAGGGAATTTAATGGGTTTTTTTTTTTTATATGAAATATGCCAGCCATATATATATATATATATATATATATATATATATATATATATATATATAAACCAACTTTTAAAAATTTTATGTGTATGTTAAAAGTTTTTATCTTTTTCTCTCTCTCTTTGTTATATATAATGTGTGCATGTATATATAAAATTTTTTACCTGTCATTATTTGACAAGCTTTTGGCTATTTTTTGTTTTTTCAAATTATATAAAAGTGTTCAAAAAATTATTTTTTCTGTCTGTATATTTTGATAATGATTTTTTTTAAAATGTCTATGGTCATTATAAATCTTTTATAAATCTTTATTGCATATTTTTGTACCTTTTTTTTATATATTTAAAATGTCTTAAAACTTACTGTTTTGGGGGGTTAAACTTCAAATATGATGTCATTCTTTACTGCTGATGTTTTTAATCCCATTCTTTTCATTATTTTGACTTATTCAAACTGTTTTTTTTTGTTTTGATCTTTGATTGTTATAGATGTTGTTGTAGATACATTTCACACAACTACCCTGTAGCTATCTTTTGGTATCTATTATACGGGATTATCCCATATGTTGATTCTGTATTATTTATTTGTCTGTCTGATGCCAGTTCTTGTTTGTTCCTGCTAAAACAAAGGATAATGATTCACTACCTTATTCCAGCGATTGAACAATCACTAGATGACAGTGACGCATAATTAAGCAAAATGTTTATATCCACTATACCAACATTAGTGAATGAAGCCTATTGCTGGGAAGTTTATCCCGGCATTCCCACATCAAAGGGTTGAGGTTAAAAATTGCGAGAAAACGGGAATAAAAACAACAAGATCAGAGTGGACAAACTCTCTCTTTTAGGTGCAGATGAATAAAAAAAAAACTACCGCTCGATGTGTAACAATAAAAGAAGAAAGTGTTTATTTACATTTACAGAAAAAAGAGGTAATGGGATAAAAAGACAATTAGGAGAGAAAGATAGGGAGAAGAAAAAGGGAAGAGAAAATGCCTCATAACAGAAAAAAGGCTTGCTCAAAATATTTCTCTGCGTGTCTAAAAAGTTCTTTAAGCGAGTAGAATTTTGTTAATGGTTAGAAACACTCACAGTTTACCTCAAAGTTCGTGCAGAGTAGGAAAATGTTAGTAGATATAGGAATTCTGCAGTTGAATGAGTTCGTAGGTCAATGACAGTCTTGTAGGTGAAAGGAAGGCAGCTTTCAACTGGTCTTTAATTGTGGGCCAACTTACGTTCTCAACAGCCCTTTAGTAGTTAGTTCTTCTTTGCTTGAAAGTGGTTCCAAAGTTGACTGGTGCTCTCTATTGCCGACCTTAAAAACGGTGGGCTGAATTCTCATTGCCAAATAGGCAAAGATTCTCCAAATTTATAGAGATTTGAGAAGCTCAGAGAGATTGGGGACTTTTCCCTCCTAAATTGTTATACAAATTTCCTGGCCCCTCCATTGGTCAAAAAACACATTCTTATCTCTGATAAGAATCAAGGCTTTGAGAGCCAGTTTTGCAAGTAATGAAAAAGGTTGGAGTGAACAAGCTATGAGGTTTCCCCTGGACTTTATGGCACCATGAAAAGAATAATGGTAGTGGGATTCCTTTTTATATTTTCCTGCTCTCTCGTTAGTCAGAAAATATATTCTTATCTCTGATAAAAATCAAGGCTTTGGGAGCCGGTTTTGAAAGTATGAAAAAGATTGGAGGATTAGAAAAGTAGGCTAGAATGTGAATTTGTAAAACATTGTTCTCAAATTAAATTCCAATACTATGGGTCTTGGTGAAAATCATCCTTCTTTAAGCCTTGTGAACTGGTGCTACAGAATCAGACAAAGAACTGTACCAAATAAAAAAAACAACATCACTTGAGGACTTCCAACAGCAGCAAGATGTAAAATGAATATCACGTGTAACTCAAAGCAAAAATAATGATATAATCTAGATGTTGACATTCCACACAATTGCAAGCAAAAGGTTAAGAAGGAAACCCTCCATCAATACTTGAAAGAGCAATAACAGCTATTGGACTTGAGAAACCTGTTTTCCTGAAAAATTGTTTATAAGAGAAATTTTATAAATTTCACCTGACAGTAGTACTGGCTGCTTGGTCATGAATGCCAAATGTTTCCTTATAAGGAAACCACTAATATTATTTACTTCTTTTATGTGATGTGTCTCTTCAGACCATAGCTGATCATGGCTCTCCACAACTTCCTGTGTTTTGTTGTTTTCAGTAGCTTTTGCCATCTTACCATCTTTTGTTGTCACTATTGTCATCCATTCACTTCTTTTATATGCCATATCCTTTCATGACATGGTCGATCATGGCTCTCCACAACTTTGTTTTTTTTTTTGTTTCTCTCCGTAACTGATTACCATCTACTATCTTTCTTTGCCTTAGATCTGTCATCTATTCACTTCTTTTTTGTGGCTCTGTCTCCATAACTTCTTTTCTTTTGTTGCTCTCAGTAACTTTTGACTGTTTACAATCCTTTTTTTGATCTTGTTCTACTACATATTCAGTAGGTTACTTTCTATTGTTTGCTGCTTCTCTTACCTTGAGTGTGTTCTGTTGAGTGTCAGATTCCCTGTGCCCTCTTTCCTCACTACATATCTCAGAAATTTCAACTGGAAAGAGCAATAACAGCTACTGGACTTGAGAAACCTATTTTACTGAAAAATTGTTTTAAGAGAAAGATTTTATAAATTTCAACTGACAGTATGGCTGCTCTGTCAATGAATATCAAATGTTTCCTTATAAGGAAACAACTAATATATCCATTGTTATTATAGTCACAACACCAGCTTCAAATATTTCCTTGCTGGTCAATCCACTTTATTTTTACTGATTACTTTTTTTTTTTAATTTTTATCCAATTTTTTTATGACCGTAAAGCTATTTTTTTCTTGCCATAATCTTGGCAGTGTTTCCATATTTTTTTTTATTGTTCTTTTTTGCAGTTTCCATCATTCAATATTTTGTTTTGCTTTAGAATTATATTTTTCTCATAACCCTTCAAAATCCTTTTTATATATGTGAAATTAGAAAACGCCAATCAATAACTACATAATCATGTTTATTTATAATATAATAAACAAGCCTAAGTTGCATTATAAAATCTCGCATTGGCAAAAAAGTAATTGTAAATATTTCTAATAAAAACAAAATATTATGAGCTAAAGTTCACATAGTATATTTAACAAATCGATTTATCCTGTAAATTTTACCATCATGAGTTTAATAATAAATCTATTGTGAAAACATTGACTTCCATAATAAAATCTGATATAGTGTGTGTACACATGCATAATATATATATATATAAAGAAATGTAGTTTTAAGGTGTGCTGTATTTATGGGATAAAGTGCTCAATATCAGAGATCGAGCATATGTAAATATAAATATAAAAGTGAACTATATATATATATATATACTTTCTGGTGTACAATGACCAACCACTATTAACAGTTTCATGTATTTGCATGCAATCATCAGGCAGTTGGTAACCTTTCTTTTTTTTGTGAAATGGACTCTTTTAAGCATTATTTACTTAGTACATGACTTATATACACAACAAAATGCATGTTTCCGATATCAATTTTGTGCCAAAGGATTTTAAAGTTTGTCTGGCTTAGTCCCATCTCTATTCAAAACATTAAGTTTTACAATATCTTGTAAGGGACTTGACAACAAGGTGGCTTATCACACACACACACACACACACACACACACACACACATATAGTAAAGGTAATAAATCCACTGGTATATAATCCAAATGGATCCTAGTAATATGAAATATTAAAACTGATTCACAAAAAGAGCTCAATGTATTATTACAGAGCAAATAATTAGTACACAATAAAATCCAAAATTACCTCATATTGGGAATAGGCTTATACATGAACTCAGTCTATACCGGGGTTGAATAAGACCGACAAATTTTTCGTTGGTTGAAATAAGCCTATTCATCAAACTTAAGCATGATGTGGGACACATGGTTTGATTCAGGTGCCTGAATGTACAAAAGGCTGTGTGGGCTCTGAAGTAGATAAATAGACAGGCCAATAGAGAGCGCGAGGAGAAGGTGTCTAGCATGAATTTGAAATAGATTCTCTGCATCAATCCTCATAAGAGAGAAGGTCACAGTGTTATTGTTACCAAGCAGTTTACAAGTTATTTCAGCTGCTTTTTTCCTGAGACAGTAAGGTGCTGATGACAGTATCCATTATTTGGGGTACCACATTTAGCCCAAAGCTCAGCCTAATTAGGCAGTAATTTCTGCTATTGAACATCAGTCTTGAACAGTCAGTGATTCACAGATCCTGATTTGCAGATAGACATTGCAAAGATCTAGAAGAGTCACATTTGATCCCTGTTGACACCATTCTCACAGCTTGCTGGCACATGGCTGCATCAGCCGTAAAAGCATCAACATGCTGGTTAAGCCCTCAGTAATCCAGCACCGGCTGCACCTTTTCCTTGTTCTGATGAACTACAGCCAACAAAGTGATCAGACCCTTAGGGAGACCTAGTTTGCATTCTGGGTATGGAATCAACCAGCCACCCTCTATTCAGGCACAAAGCTCCCACTTGGACACAGGCTTCATACGATCAGGCATATGGCATTCCACCACACAGTTCTGCAACTTTGGTGGTACCTTGTTTTCTGCCCACTTCCATTAGGCGGTCCATGCCTTCTGGTTTTTGTCAAATTTGACACTCGCCTAAAAATGAATTTTAAAATAGATTAATGCTCTTCAGGCCAGAGAGACTTTCTCTTCCTAAAGGGTTTTATCATATATTCAATTATAATAATGAAATTAACTCATTACCTTATAAAGTTTCCTTAAAATTTTAGCTGTTTGCTGAATCTACTTTACTGGGTAGTGATAATCTTAGAGCTGGTAGATTTTAACTTTTTCGGTAAATCGCCTCTCAAAAAAAAAAAAAAAAATTTGGTACCATTTATTAGTGGGTTAAACAGTTTCAGCATGATAGATTAATAGGAGTTAATTAAACCAAAGAAAGTATGAAACTTACCAATTATTAAATCTAGAGGTTGGCCTTAAACTATTATCCTATCACACACACACACACACATATATACAAGCTCTCTTTGGATTAATGTCCTCCTTGGAATTATCCCTACTAATTATCAATTGATATTTTTTTATATATATATATATATATATATATATATATATATATATATATATATAAAAGAAAGAGGGGTGGTAAAAGTCATGCACCATAGGAAAGTTTATTTATTATACATGAAAATTTTATTCACCAGTTATTTACTAGTTATATTTGCTCCTTCTCTTTTTTTCCTCCTTTTTCAAAACACATTTCAATTCTGTGATTCATTAACATGTCAGGGAGTTGCCTCTGCCATTTTAATGCATTCCTATTTAATTCTTTCTTTAAGTTCCTCAATATTTCTTGGGCACAATTGATAAACAACTGATTTAAATGGGCCGCACAGAAAAAAAAAATATTACATACAATATTTTGTTATACAATTCAATGTTTTCACTATAGAATTGGCATTGACCAATCAATTTTGGTAAACTGTTCAGGATATACTTATAGTTATATAAGTATTCCCTGTCACTTTAAGTTTATAATGTCTGATTTTGTTAGAAATATCTGCTATTATATATTTGCTAGTAATCTAAATAATAATATAATGCAACTCAAGAATATACAGGGTGAGGCAAAACTTGTGTACTATATGAATAATTGATTAAAAGTCTAATTTCACATGAAAATTTTATTTACTAGTTATTTAATTGTTATACGTGTGTTAAAAATGTCCTCCTCCTTTTTCAAAACACATTTTTGTTCTGTGCCTGCATGATTCATTAACATGTTGGAGAGTTTTCTTCATCATTTTACTGCATTCATATTTAATTTTTTCTTTAAGTTTCTCAATATTTCTTGGGCACATTTGATAAACAACTGATTTCAAATGGGCCCTACAGAAAAAATCCAAGAATGTGGGGTCTGGTGACCTTGTTGGCCACTCAACAGGATCTGTTTGACCTTTCCATTATCCTTAATCTTTTGTATAATAACATTGCTTGTGTCTGACTTAATTTGTCAATTTTTATATAAAAATTTGTATTTTTTTTTTCTCAAAACATCTGCTGTGGTCTAAAGAAATTTTCATCTTAAAAAAAATTAAAGATTTTGAGAGTTTTTAAAAAAAAAAAGGAAAAAAAAGAAAAATTAAATCATGCATTTTTTTATTTTTTTTGTTTCTGTTTTATCTTATGGTTATTTTTTCTCGTTGATTATATATTTTTATTTATTTTTTGGCATTTTTGTATTTTTCTGTACATTTATTTTTTTTTTTTTTTTTTTTTCACTGGTAGTTGTTCTGGGTGCAGTTACCATTTAAGTTCTACAAGAATGGGATATGACAAAACAAAATATTTTTATAGAATGAATGGACAAAAAAAAAAAAATTCAATACAGTGGGGAGATACTGCCACAGGAGATCCCCCCCCTCCCCCACTCTTGAAGCTGAGCTATGATGTTTATTAAAGCACTGGTCACACAAATGACTGTAGTTCTGCCTGGGCCAAAAGTAAGCAATAAAATTTATGCCACATTTTCCTTTATTGCTTTCATTTGTCCATTACTCATTTCAAGTTAAATTTTTTATAAACTGTAAAAAAACGAAATCAATCAATTCACTGAAATTCAATCAACAATAATAATTCTGGATCATTATGTATTTAAAGAAATAAATATTTAAATGAACAAATTTATTTTACTTAGAATAAAAAATTGGTTAATTTGCAGTGTAAGCAACAAAAGCCCATGGTAATGATAATGTTCCATTATGGTGTGAAATTGCCTGATTATTTTGAAAATGACATTAAGTTTGCACTCCATGACCATTTAGGATTTATCGACAATGTAATTTCGATCACTTTGCATTGTCCGGCTGCCATTACTGGTGTTGTTTACATGCGTTTTCCTGGCCTCAAGTAGTAAATCACTGAAGCTTACTTAGTTAATGGCCTTTTTACTGCTTTTTGTATCTTATTTGTCTTGATTACTGCACAGTTTTCATGAAAGTTATTTTAAAATGCTGAACACACACACACACACACACACATATATATATATATATATATATATATATATATAACTGTAATCCCAGCATAATATATAACTATGCCAATATTGTGATAACCAGACATATTACAATTCAAATTGACTAACAGTCAGTCCATACGAGTGTGAGGGATCGTATGCACAACCATCGATGATTCCCCAAATAGTTCCATCTGCCCATTTTTACCCACAAGACTTGGCTCAAGCCATGGTATGGTTTTCAGACACTTTCCATATGTGTCACACACTGGGATCACTTCCCCAAGCCGATAACATCAAGAGGTCACCTTCATGACAAATCGAATCTGTTGAGATTCAAACCTGGGTTTCATGTGTTCTATAGCCCTCTTGTTCTGGGAAGCACTTGTGCGACAGAATCAATTCATTAATAAATTTGCATTCTTCTCTCTTGGCTGGTGATCACTAGTTGTTTTGAGACCACAGATAAAAGAACCTCAACACAAGCAATTTTAACTTTAGTATTTTATCAATGTTCATGTCGACATGTTCTATCTATCCAGTGGAGTCACTATCCTTTGACTGGGAACCCATTTCAGACATGAAAGAAAACTCATCTACATTGTTTGAGAGTTAAGACTCGACTCCCTGAAAACCCTTTCTCTATCTCTTGTTCTCACACTGGCTCAGCCAATCAAAATTGACTTCATTGTTTTGTCTTCCATCTGACTTCCAAGGTCAACCTCAGAAAGTTGGAGCAGTGATACACATACCCCTAAAAATAAGTTTGCTAAACTATTATTTAACATCATGGTTGGAAAGTAAACATTCTAACCACTCGGCCATATGAAATATCTGGACAAGTATGTAAGATGGTATATGTAAAAAAAAAACAGCTGACTGTTTAATTTTTTTTTTTTTTAATTTGTTGTCAACATTTTATTTATCATTTGCAATGGTTTGATTTTTCCTTAGTTTTTCAGTTGTTCAGTTGAAACATTAAGATTAAAAATATATACTAAACATTCAACTGGTTTTTCTATATTTCATCTTACATGTATATAGTTAGCCTGCCATAGGGCTGAAGTTAATTGCATATTTACTGCTGACACTTGATGGTTGCATTTGGACCCTGGTAAAAATCTAGGATTTTGAATGCTGACTTTCTAGCATATAGGCCCTCCCCACTTGGAGGATTGATGTAACTTCTTTGCTCATTTCCATCCTTCCATTTGACTTTCTGTTGCACTAAGTTTATTTAATATCAAAGGAGGAGTTGATTCTAAAATTTAAATAAAAGAAAAACTTAAAGCAAACCCAAAGTTGTTTACAGTACACGCTACTATTAAATATCTAGACATATCATGAAGAGTCAAATCGCCCTCATTTCCTCTGTATTCCAATTGTAAAGATGTTCCCCTTGGAAAGCTTTTTCCCTAAGAACTGTTACTTTATGGCCGGACTTTCCCCCATCTATGGGTTAAATAACAGGGCTAGAACCTGCACAAAAATATCATTATTCCACAAAATAAAACTTACATTCCCAAATCCTCCAAATAGTTGATAAGCCATAAAAAAAAAACAAATCAACTCCTGTGTGTATACTCCCTGAAAAAACCCTGAGCAATACAATCTTAACTGCTTCAAGTCAGTGATTATCTATCCTCCTTATTCTGATAATTTTCACTTTCTACCTTCTCTTAAATTCGTATCAAACAACACATTCACTAACCCTATACCTTGAGTGTCTCTCAAGCCTTATACTGGATGAACTTTAGTAATTACAAAAAGCCCCTTACTTACTAAACTTGTCTTAGTCTTGCACAAAGACACAAATTATCCAAAGTACCTGGTGTACCAAAGTTACCCATCTCAGTACTGCTCAAGTTTCATGCTGCTTAACTTCAGTGATAAGGCAACTAGTGTCTTTCTAGTATAAAGCTCATAAATAGTTGAAGATGCAGACACTAGTTTTGAAATTTATTAAAATAAAAATTTTACTGAAAACCAAGACAAAATATTTTTTAATTAACATTTACTTGGCTAAGCCAATGCTGGCACATGGATATAATTTGTAGAGCATCCTGTTTGAAAGTAGCTTACTGATGTTTCAGAAAATGGCTTGTTAACTGCACATATTTATTTTTCTTTTTTTTTTTTTTTTTCTTTTTTTTTCCTGATTTGTTTTCTACGGCTTATCAACCTTTTGCAGGTTATTTAAAACCAGAAAATACTTTAAAAATTTTTTCTAATTAGCCCATTTCTTGGGGGAGAAGTGAATTCATACCTTTCCTATAAATATAATGAACCTGACTGGAATTGAAAGTTTGGTCTCCAAGTAACAATTCCAAACCCTTATCTACTACACTACCTGTATATCCAAGCTTACAGCACTTGATATTCCCAAGTGGTCACTTATCTAGATAATGACCAGGTTTGATGTTGCTTAACTTCAGTGATTGTATGTGAATTGGTATTTCAATGTGATGTGGCCTTAACCTCATTTATTTGTTAAGTGCTGTAAATATCAAAATCTATGAAGATTTCTGTAATTCATATTATGATTGTTAAGAGTCTTAATCCCATTCTTTTTTTTTTTTTTTTTCCCACACAAGATTTGGACTGGTTCATTCTAAGTTCTGCTCTAAATTTGAAATGCATTATCATCTTTCTAAGAGTTTTTTTAGACTGCTGAGCCAATCCTTGTTGTTGCTTCTGTTGCTATCACAATGTTTTGGCCAATCTGTTCTATGGCTGTCATGTCATTTTGAGATGAGTCATTATTTCAAGAATTGTTCAAATTACTGCTGATTTCATTTTTTCTCCTTTTTTTTTTTTTTTTTTTTTTTTTAATTACTATAAATTCCTTGCCAATCCATTTTATGGCCTTCGTGTAATTTTAAGATGAGACAGCATCATCCAAAGATTTTTCAAACTACCAATCTTGTTTTTGCTACTCTATTTCAGCAGAACCTTCTTTAATTGTACAATCTGTATGGAAAGACCATTTTAATTCTGTTCTATATTATTGGTTGACACAGCATGACACAACTGGTCAACTCATGAAAAATATTCATGAGAGGATAATTTTTGTTGATTAGCATTCATTAAAATGACCTCTGTGACATTTGCCTGAATCAAAACATATTGATTTTCTTTTTTCCTAATTTACAAAGGAGCCCTGTTCATAAGATAAGCACAGTGTCAAATTGATTTCTGATTTTTTTAAAGAGTTATCTGTATTTTATTTCTTATTTAGAAATATCAAGTTTGTTTACATCATTGATAACTCCAAATTGTGAAAAAGGTCAACAGCAGGGCACAGTTATCTGTAACATCACAGTTTCAAACTTGACATTTGTAAATAAGAATAAAGTACAGATAACTCTTTAAGAATTCAGGGATCAAGTTTACACTGTATTTATATTTGAACATGCCCCCCCCCCCACACACACAGACATTTTTAAAATAAGAAATCTGTTTTTTTTTTTTTTTTTTTTTTTTTTTTTTTTTTTTTTTTTGTTATTTTGGTCAGTGTTGTGAGTCGAGGAAGGTTCAGTGGATGCAACATGTAAGTGATGTAATGGATATCAGCCGAGAATGAGGAATTGGACAGCTGCTTTCAAATTCCGGTTGAGCTCCTTGCATTCACTTACATGCAAATACCTTTTGGAAAGGTATGAATCTATCTCTTCTTACACCCCCACCCAAGCTATGGGTAAATAGCAGGACAGACTGGGTCCTATAGCCTTGGTTGGCAAGCAGTCTAATAAAAGGAAAACTCAAACCAGCCAGAGAGTTAGGCTCCATCAGATTCATCCCTGCTGCCACAGCTGCAGTACATGTGGTTTCTCTACAATCTTAATGGGTTATGGGACTAATTGTGAAAGTAGGCATGCATAAAACTAACATAGCTTTTAAGGAAAATCAGAGAAAAGAAATTTTGTTTAATTTCCATTAATATTTTTTTTTTTTTTTTTTTTTAAAGAAAAAAAAGAAATATTTTATTAATGTAAACACTGTTATAAATCATTTATTTAGTATTAGTTGGTGCAAAAATAATGACGATAATGTCGTTTTTTGACGTTAAAAATACGTCAAAAAACAACATTATTACGTCATTATTTTTAAACCAACCTAATAGAAATTGAATATTTAAGATTATTTGTTGTTTTGTTTGTTTTATAACATATCAACACATTGGACATTTAAATTTTTTTTTTTTTTTCCAAAATAAAGCCTTGTATTTAAACAGTCAAAATTTTTATTTTTTTTTAACTAGTAAGATTACTGTTAGTCATATTTTTTTTTATTTTATTATATTTTTGAGATCAGTTTAATTTCTCTTAGAAACTGGAATATATAAAATGGATCATTATTTTGAAAAAGATAAGATTATTTAACAAACATGAAAGCAACTTAGAAATATTACTCTTTCTATTATTTCATTATATTGGCAGACTTTCTTACCCAAGACACGCCACAGCTGCTATAGTTGCATTACATGTGGTGTCCTTATGACCTTAATTCTTCTTCCCTGATTTTTATGAGAGAACCATTTAACTTAAATATTGTCATTGGGTACGACCTAAAAAGAGATCATTCACATGATTTTGATTGTACACCTGAAGGAAGTCACTGTATCCATCTGCTGATATCTGGAAAAAAAATGAGATTAATAATTTAAACAAATCATGGAATGGTAAATACTCAACAAAAAGAAAATTAACAGAACCTCATGCAATAACTTTTTTTCTTAACTTAAAAATTTTTGATATCCAAAGCATATCTGTGTTCTCATCTGGATATTTCTCTACCATAAGCCTCTTATGGTACAGAGAGATAGACATGGGCCTGGAAATATGCTATGTAGCCGAGTTATTTGAGCCACCTTGTTTGGGTCATGCTTCATGGGCAGAGACATGTGGAAGCCACCCGGAAAGCAAGTTTTCATCTGTAATTCTGTTAACCCCTTCCTGGATCAACCAGCCATGAACAAGAAGAGGGAGAAAATTTCACAGGTAATATTGGGTCTTCTACTGCAACCTCTGCCCTGTAGCTGACATATCCATACCTGTTAGAATATCCCTGCTACCATTAGCTTAGTATAGAGATTACTAAGTACTGATCTGTTCAGCCATAAGCTTATTTAATAAGACCAGGGCCAGTGCAAGGGTCTCGTGTCCCCCTCCCCCACTCTACTATATCTCAATTTTCATAAGGTAGTATTCTTAAAAAATACATATTTTATTGCAACCTACTTATGTACAATAATGGATGAACAATTCAACTAAAAAATTTAAAATAAATACAATGTATCTAAATACAAATTAGAGACACGTCATAATTGATCATTCCATTTTAAATAAATCAATGTTTCATGGCAATTTTAACATCAACTTGAGAGTTAAAATGTTGAATAATTTTAACACAGCATGGATAAAAAATAGTGAATTTTATAGAATGTTTTGTCTATATCTCTGAGATGAGGTATTATGATCATTTACATTATTTGAAGTGTTATGGCAATTAAAATGAGGATAACAGTCTGAATAATCTTAAATAGAATGTTTTTCCAAGACTTATAAGCAAAACACAGAGACAAAAAAAAAAAAATAGGACTCCAGAATGTCCCACAAAAATACTTCATCATTTAATAGTCAGTTGTACTTAGTTTAATTTGTAATGTACATAAATGTAACACTATTTACATTATTCAGACTATTGTCCTCATCTTTGTTCATCACAATGTTTCGGTCATTGTACACTCTGACCTTCTTCAGATGGTTGGAATGTTGAACTGAACCCTTTATTTTGCTCACTGGGGTAGACTGTTCTAGTTCCACATACTATATCAGTTCTGTTAATTCACCTCTCAAAGTTCTCCACTGCCTTAACCTTATTGAACTCACAACTCTTTGGGTCCTGTCACTGGATCTAACCAACGCCTTTATCCACTGTGCCATGTGTCCTTAAGAACATCTGTGTATGAATTTCTGGGACTTATAAACCTTATGTCTTCAGCAACCAAAAATATAGACAGATATAAATGTAAGTAGAAAAAAGCAAATATTGATAAGATAGCAAGGGCCCAGGGTCCCCAATCAGGTTTCCCCTACTCTAGTCAGTGTTTGGGGCGGGGTAGTACACACGGACCTGACCCTCTCATGCATGCTGATCTTAGATGAATATATTTAGTTGTTGACAAACTGTGCAGGTAGACGCTAATCATGTCCACTCCTTTTTAGTGAATTCCTCAACCAGTCTGCTGTGTAAGTTAGAATCGCCTTCAAGCTTTTTTATTTAACAAGTGTGATTTTTTTTTTTTTTTTTTTTTAAATATATTTGACAATATTGTTTGTTATTCAGTGTATATTTTTTATTATTGTTGTTTGTTGCATTTGCTACACTGTTACTATTTAATATTTTATCATCTAATTTTTCCAATAACAATTTAAAGTCTGTATTTCCAAGAGTTTCTTTTTTTTTCTATTTTTTTTTTTTTTGGTCAACATATCAAACAGACACAAACGCCATGAGTCAATATAAATTTCACACTCCTTTCCTTAGCCACATACTATGCACTTCGCCAGGGCTACATACAGTTTTAAATTTAGAGTTTTCCTTCTTCTAGACTGGTTGCCAACTATGGCTACATTGCCCATACTTCCCTACTATTTACACACATTTGGAGGTTTTGAATACAGAGTTGGCCTTCGCCTGGATTGGTTGACACCCAAGACTCTAGGACCCAGTCTGTCTTGCTATTTATCCATAGCTGAAGGGAGAAAGAGATGGATTCATACCTATCCCAAGGGTGCATAAGTGAATGTAATGAACTTGACTGGAATTCAAACTCAGCTCCCCAATTCCTCAATCCTAGCCATAATCTATTACTTCACCATACCTTAAGAGTTGCTTAGACTGATTTAATTTTTAAATAATTAATGGATCTTATTTTTTAATCCGACATATTTTTATTACTTCAAACGTTTTATATTTACTGAATACATAGGAAACAAGAAACAAATCAAATATGCATTTCAGGAAATTCTGAATGTGTAAATGTGCTTTAAATGCAAAATAGAATCTTGCTTTATTATGAAGCTCTTCCTAGCTGAGCAGTAAAAGCATGCTAAATTAGACAGTGGTTCCTCTTGCAAAGGCGGGCACAAGTTTGAATCCTGCTGCATTTTCTTTATTCGTTTTTCTCGAGTACACCGGTCAATACATGAAATAAATACTGTTTAAATAAATGGAGCATCTACTAAAATACAAGTATCCACTAAAATTAACATTTTAAGTAATAACATTTAGACTAAACTCTTCATCTACACTGATCATTGAAATACTGCTTTATGTATGATCACTGAAAATTAAGCAAATTTGACCTAGTTGGATGACCACTTAGGAATCATTATCATTATCATCATCCTCCTCCTTTGACCTCACTATGATTGGTCAGAAATCTATTGACAGTCACTTTCCACACTGTTTGGTCCTACATTGCTGTCTCTGGATCCCCAATGTCCAACCCTGAGTTCCAAGCTATGGTGTATGGGAAAGTCAATTTTCATGAAGACACTTTCAGAAAGATGTCGTAAGAGTAAGGATGAGACGATTTTCCTGTCCACTCAGTGACAGCAGCCGGCAATGGAAGCTTGAAGAGAGTTACACATCTATTTGGATGTATGTAAGCGTGTGTGTGTGTGTGTGTCTGTCTGTGTCTGTGTATATATATATATATATATAGAGTGAGAGAGAATAATATCAAATCTTGTAAGTGTTAAGGATAATCCAAGTAGGGTTTTTTAATATAAAATATTAAAAAGATAAATCTATGATGAGAGATCATTGTGTTTATATACAAAGCAGTATGATATACATCAAAGGAAAAACACATCAAAGAATTCGGTAATAAATTTATTTTGACAGATATGTTTTTAATATCTGCATCATCAGACCGAAATTACAAAATGGTTTAAATTTATCCCGACAATAAATAAAAATTATTTAAAATTAAATCACAAGACAACAGGAAGTAAATGTCTAAATTACTCGAGCAAGAAAAATTTTTCTGGGGATTTACATTATTGAAGAGAGGAGTGGGGCAAAAGAAAAAGGTGAAGCAAGGTATCAGCACAATGAGCAGGGGAAGGAGGTGGAAATACAAGTGACAACTAGTGAAATACATTGAAATTAAATCAAAATTTATATCCTCATCTTCTAATTTACATCAGTAAAATAAAAATCATATATATATATATATGACTTCGTTGTCAAGTTTTTTGAATTTTCCTATACTTGTATTTTGATTGGTCCATCTAGATTTTGTAACAACGTTTTCCCCTTGTGAAGGATTGTTAATTAATTCAAAACTTTTAAAACCATTTATTTTACATTCAACATCATCACTTGATAAGACACTGAGAGTGTTGAAACAAAATGGCTATTTTTGTAGTGATTTTTTAACATATTTATGTTATTTTTTTTTTTTAAATAATTATATTATATATATATATATATATATATATATATATATATATATATATATGATTTAATCATGCTAGAGGTGTTTTAAGATAGTCCAAAATATATAAAAAATATTTTTTTTTAAATAAAATCTAAAAATTAACCCATTGTTGGATACATACCCATCTTCATTGTATCTTATGAATATTCTCTTAACTGGAAGCAATGGTGACATGTCTAATCTAGACAAGTATAAATAATATACCTGAACCTAACCTCTAACCTATGTTATTTCACTTTTCTGTTTTAGCTTAGATCTGTCTTTTCATTCATCAAATATGTACATACCATAATATTTTGAAATCTTGTTCTCTCTCCTACTTAAACTCTTCAATATTATACCAGTCTGCTTTAAAATGTAAAAAGTAAATCATTTTCTTCAAAAGTTACTGAATATCGCTTGATAATGGAACAAAATTAATGTTCCGAAACACGGAAATTTCCATGTAACAATGAAAAAAATATTTTTGAATGTTTATATAAATCATGTTATGTATATATAAATCATTTCACCCCAAACAAGGTAATAATGCTACTAAGGTGCAAAGGATTACTGAATGTGAAATAATATGAGAGAAAGTGAAACATTATGAAGGAGAGAGGACAATAAAAGAACAAGAATTAAGAAGAGAGAAGATAATGACTGACATTGCAATTAAATTTTTTGAATATCAAAGTTGACCAGAAAGGAAGAAGCCAGTTCCATAAGTGAGAAGTGTAAGACAAAAAATCATTAGCATAGAATTTAAGGTTACTTCTATATTTAAAGAAAAACACTCCACTTTAAAGCTCCATTTGTAATAATTTATTTCACCAGAGAATATTTTTCTCTGGATCTTCAGACTTCACTTTCAAAAGGTGAAACGAAAAATGAATTTAAAATTTACACTTTTGATGGGCAGTATTAAGCTTATATAATTTGATATAGAAGGTAGTGAGGAATAGTGTGAGAGACCTGGTCAAGTTTAGAGAGGGAAGAGATAGTTTTAAAATTTATTTTTACATTTCTTTTTATTATAATACTTACTATTGAGGAAGGAAGAGGTAAGGATCAGACATTGACCTATTATATATATATATATATATATATATATATATATATATATATATATATATATATATGGGAAATTTTATGACAAAGCAGAAAAGGTTTACTTGTGACGTATTTCATCCTTCAAGATAGTTGAGATTTCTCAGGCACATAATGAGGGAAGATTGCTTGGAAAATTTGACACTCACAAGATATACTGAAGATGTATTCATGCCTTTCTCAAGAGTATTTACATTAAGTGAATGGCAAAGAAGAGAAACTCATTATAAGCTGAAAGAGAAACACATATATGAAATGATATATATATTTTTATATATCAAGAACAGTATTCAGGAAATTGTATGATAAAGTGGAAAAAGCTTACTTGTGACACTTTTCAGCCTTCAGAACATCACCAGACTAAATTTATGTTGCTAAGACTACACATGCTCACAGAAGAGAGATACTGGGAATTTTAGAATTTTTTTATCAGTCAAATTCATTTAGAGTCTTTTTCTTTCCATCACATTTGTAAGTAGTATTTCAAAATTTAGAAGAGGAAAGGATAAAGAGAAGAACAAGGATCAAGCTCAAGGCATCAGATGTTGATTCACGTTACATTTGAATATGTGAAGATTATAGCTATTAGGGAAGCAAGTAAGAGGAAGGAAGTTCTACTGTCAAGAAGTGTGAGAGAAGAAGCTGTTGAATTAGAAGAGGCAGTTACATTTAACTGTTTCGACAGCGAAAGGGTGGGACCGAGATGCTAACCTAGTAGCATACTTAAATTCATGCAGTTGGGATACCAATGAAAGTAGCTCATCAGAGCAGTTGCCATGAAAATATCTGTAGAAAAGACAGAGGGAAGCCACATCACGTCTATGAGAAAGTGACTGGAGTCAAGATGCCAGATCAGGACCTTATCACATTGCATATCGATCTTTGAATAGATATATATGATCATTCACATACGGGACTGTTTTGCTGTATCACAGCTCATCAGTGTGGCTAGACATCTGGTTGCTTCAAGCCAGGATTGAAACCCTACCGATTTGGCATCAGTTGGAGATCCTACCCCTAAGCTATAGGCGTATGGCAGAGAGGATGGGAAATTCTAATGTATTGTATACAAAATATATTGTTGTTCTTGGTCTTCCCTTATTTGATTTATATCCCAAAAAATGTTATTTTGTCTGAGGAATTATTTGAATCTTAATGACCCACCTGAAAACTATAGAAAATACCAAAATATTCATTGTTTGCAGGGATATTTTTATCTTATCTGGAATTTGACCCAGTTATTCCTATCTAGCCTCCTGTTTTGTTTTGTTTTCTTATATATGTTCTCTTTTGAATATTTTATGGAGTGGGTAACATATGTTGAAATACATTTTTAATATTCAAAATCCTATATTGCCAACCAAAATTTCCAGTTGCCCACCATTTTCTGTTGAGTTGCTCATCACACAACCAACATTTGAAATCCCCCACTGGTGAACAATAGCACCTAGGTTGGAAAACCATGCACTATAATGACATTTGAAGTAATAAAAATGTGAGATTAAAAATAAACTCATTAATTCTATAGAAATTAAAATTAATGTTTAAAAAAACAAAAACAGTGATGTTTACTCAAACTCATGGACTCATTATACATGTCTATAGTAGGTACCTCCATGAAATCGCTAAAAATCAGCATACCATGATGAAAACATGCTCCAAAGATAATGAAAACAATTTTATTGTCAAAATCATTGATATTATTAAAAAGGAAGGATCAAAGTATCTTTGATTATTTAATGAAATTTTTTACTCCATTTTAGAGCATTCAAAATTTTGATTAAAAAAAAAATTGTATCAGGGAGTTGTAATTTAAGCATAATGAATTTTAACCTTTTTTTGCAGTGATAGAGATATTAATTTGGAAATTATTGCAAAAATAAAATAATTGTCAAATTTTAATGAAATCTTCAGGATTTATTCACAAATGAATGAAATTATTTTTTAAAGGTCTTTTATTAGAAAATCTTGGCAAAAATTTTTTTTTAAAGGTGATTCAGCCCCTTAATTTTATGAAAACTTGAGAAATTCAATGTGATAATAAGTGACTATATTAGTTAAAAGCAGAAATTTTTGTATAATTTTAATCACCAAAATTTTAAAACACTGTTTTTTTTTTTTTGTTCTAAACAAACAAAATTTGTCTGAATTGAAAAAAAATAATATCCCAGAAATAACACAATAAAACTCAGACATTATTTAATTAGAGAAGCTTTTAAATGCTTTTATGAATAATATATATTAAAGGCAATATTGTCTGAAGAAAAAAATTTTTTCTTCAAAGATGAATTTTTACAAGATCTGTTTTCATTTGTTTTTACAATTTTAAATTGAATAATTTATAAAAATTTTAAATCTTTTAAAATTCATTTTCAACATGATAATTATTAGGAAATATTGTTATTAAGTAAAACTATTTACTAATCATATATTGTAAAGTTTATTACAATCTGATGACCCCCCCCCAAAAAATATTTTTTGAAAGAATTTTGATTTTTTTTGTGTGTGATTATTATTATTATTATATAGTAATATTTGTTTGAAATCAAATTAATTTAACTTTAAATTTGCTAATTTTCTTCAAATAACATTTCAGAAATATCTATTTTATTGCAAGATTTTTAAAACCGAGAATTAACTTTTGTTTATAAATGTGTCAGAAATGACCAATCTTTTTTATCAATTTTACTGAAAAGAAGAATCAATTCTGATCAATATAATTTCTGTCTGAAATACACCACAGAGTATTTTGCTTACTGGAAATAGTAAATTTTAATTAAAGCTAAAATGAAATTTTTTCCATTTTTACAAATTCATTTTAAACCTTACGTATACTGAATTAATGGCAGTATCTTATCTATAGTAATATGTATGGCAACATAAATAATTTTGATATTACTGAGATTACTGAAAATTTCTTGGCCTGAACCACTTCTCAAAATCAGTATCCCAGTGACCGAAGCT
This sequence comes from Acanthosepion pharaonis, assembly GCA_903632075.3. Taxonomy (NCBI): domain Eukaryota; kingdom Metazoa; phylum Mollusca; class Cephalopoda; order Sepiida; family Sepiidae; genus Acanthosepion; species Acanthosepion pharaonis. The sequence goes on from CAHIKZ030001339.1 coordinate 238,660, forward strand.
AAGATAATAAAACAGTAAAAAAATGTCTTTGGAAATAACTCCAGCTAAACAGAAAATGATGCCTTGATTTATTACTCTGAAAAAATTTATAATGAGACTTATGAAAAAATGTATTACTATGAAACTTGTATTATGAAATGTATTATATTATGATGTATTATGAAACTCATGAAAAACATTTTAATATGTTCTCACAAACATAATGAAGTTGATGTAAGATAAAACCGTTTAATTTTAGATCTTTGTTTTCTCTGGTTGTTAACACCTGACTCACTCTGGTGATTAATTCTATGTCAATTACTATTCATATTTAATAAATAAAATGTATATATTTGTGTATCTATAAAGAATACATACAAATTATTTCACCCCAACCTCTCTCTTTCTTTGTCATATGTACATATTGTAATTGTTTGAAGATCACGGCATAAAACTCAAAGTAACAGTTATAGATTGGTTTTCTTAGATAGATTCCTAGTTATTGTAATTGATATGGCCCTTGTTTGGTTTGGTTTCTTAATTCTATAGAGATTGAGTTCTGTTGATTTTTAATAAGGTAGGTGTTTTTTTTTTGTTTTTGTTTTTTACTGTTTTTGTTTCTTTCTTTGCAAGTTTTGTGTTGGTAAAGTTTGTTTTTTTGGCATTTTCCCTTCAGCTTTTACTTAGTTTATTTGGTGCTACTTTGGCTTGTTATCTACAAATGAAATAAATAGATATTTCTCCCTTTTGTAGATAACATGCGAAAGGAGAAATATCTACAAAAGATGAAATAAAATACCATTTGGGTGTAGTTATTGTACAAAGGAAGAAATATTTTTCCTTTGTAAATAACAATCCAAAGTAGATATTTCTTCCATTGTAAATTAGTCAAAATTAATTCTTCCCTTGTAGATATCATACCAAAGTAGATATTTCATACTTTGTAGATAAAATGGCAATGTTAAAAAAAGGAAAGAAATATCTACTTTGGCTTGTTATCTACAAAGGAAAAAATATCTATAATGTACAAATTTTATTTTGGAATGATATCAACATAGTAAGACATATCTATAACTGTTATAACCTAGGGGAAGGTTACCGATTAGAATAATCACACAAACGTTGGTAATGAACAATAACACTTAGGACACGAACGACACATAAGATTCGCCAGCGGTGCATAGAAGAAGTAGTCAGCTGCTAGAAGTAAGTCAAGTGAATTCCACAATGAATCTCCAACTACAGGATATCTACCAACTACCCCATGCAGTCAGATGTGGCACAAGGCCAAATTTAATGTGGGGGATTCCGAGCCCATAGGCTTGGTCAAAAATTCCCTGTAGTCCCCATACAAAACAGGGTCGGATAGCTGTTTCCTCAGATGAGACTCTGCCCTTTGACATAGCCTCAGCTGGGGATCCTCTCTGCCTGGAGGTAGAGTTTGACCAGCACAGCTGGAGATGAATCTCTAACTGCAGACCAACATGCAGTATTTACTACTGTCTTTATGTGAATGGGGACATACCCATTATCACCCATAGGTATGCTACAACAATAACATAAAGAAAATGTAATTAAAATAGGATTGTATGCTGCTGAAGAGAACATTTTCTTTAAGTGCACAGACTGAAAGATGTAATGCACATAGATTAAAATAAAAACATCTATTTCAAACACTGGTATCGGCTAAAATTAATATTTGAAGTTATATACAGGAATCCTTCAATCAGTGCAGTTAATATGTACATTAAAAGATATATACTAATTGAAAATATATTAATTAAATATAATAACTTATAGGATATTATGTAATCTCATTTACAATTAATTTCTAATTTGCCAATTATTATTATTATTATTATTATATTGGTTTTAGCTTTATTGCCATCAATGGTTGTAAAAATGTAAGTAACCATTCTTGATTTTCGATACATTTCAAATTCTAATTTATTATTGAATCTGATTAATAAAAAAAAAAAAAAGGTCATGAGTCATTATTTTTTATTTCTAAGATAAATTCAATTGATTTATGAGGTAGTAAAAATGTACCAAAGGGAGGTAATAAATGCCAATCTTATCTACAAAGGAAAAATATCTACAATGTACAAATTTTATTTTGGTTTTAATATTAAACTAAACAAATTTTATTTTTGCTTTTAAAAGTAAAATGAAAAAAAATTCTAATTTATTATTGGATATGATTAATAAAAATAAACAAAAAAAGGTCATGAGTCGTCATTTTTTTATTTCTGAGATAAATTCAATTGCTGTTCTTTTAGTGTCCTTTCTCCTCAGCAATGTTTTCTCAGTTTCCTTAACTGTAAAAACCCTTGCACCTTTGTTTTGCTTGGGATGTAAGGATTAAAAAGAAAATGCTGGGTGAATTTTGGAAGGTTTTTTTTTTTTTCCCCCTCATTTTTGTTAATTATGAACATTTTTCTTGGCAAATGATCTTTGTTATTCCAAAATTATTATGTTGCTGCAAAAGTTTTTGAGCAACATTAATAAAATCTCAGAAATGTCTTCACTCACCTTTTATTTATTTATTTATTTATTTATTTATTTATATATATATATATATATATATATAATATGTGAAAATATATAGAAAATAGGAAGGAACTGGTTAGGTAAATAATCCAAAGTCCCTTTAGTATTTTAGTTATTATTTTTAAAAATAGGTCTTCGAGACAAAAGTAGAGCATAAATATAATTATTTATTTAATTAAAAAAATGATTCCAAATCGCGATTTGGAATCATATTTTTAAATAAATAATTATATATAGTCATCCATAGACAGACTATTTTGCTGTATCACAGCTCATCAGTGTGGCTAGACATCCAATTGCCTCAAGCTGGGATTGAAACCTAACTGATACATATATTTTTGACATTTTTTTTTTTTTTTTTTTTTGTATAAATTCATATCATTATTCAGTCATCAAAGCATTCTTCCCAATTTTCAGATAACCTTTTTTTTTTTATCTATATTGTAACAATATAATTTCTCTTTGTGGGTTTGTTTTTATATTTTTCATACTCTGACAGCAAAAATAGCACATTGTAGCATAATTTTTATTAGAGCAATACTGTTAAAATGCTTTTGACTTGAAAAAAGCAATTTCCGGACCAATTTGCAATTTTATAAGTGTGTGCAGGGGGTGGGGTGGGGGGCTCTTCATTCAAGTTGAAGAATAAAGTAAATTCTAATTCAATTTGTCATTTAATAATAATAGTATAGGGTCTGGATTAAGAGCATGCCACCTGCATAGAGAAAGAAAAAGGTTTCAGTAAATACACAATAGAAAAGGGTGTAAGACAAGGTTATATTGTCTCACCAGATTTATTTAACATTTATAGTTAAGCAACCTTGAGATAATCAGTCCTACAAGGATTGATTATTGTCGACCACAATCTTAACAACATTAGATATGCAGATGACACAGTGTTGATAGTAGACATAGAAAGGAAACTACAGGAACTTCTACAGAAATTAGTAAAGGAAAGAGAGAAGAAAGGACTAACATCAATTGTAAGAAGATAGAATATACAGTTATTAGCAAAAGACATGAATTACAAATTGGAGAGTGTCCTGGGTATGACAATAAACTACATCCAACAGCAAGGCCTCTAATAATACGTTTTTGAGAAAATAATGTTACCAGTACAATCTTCAAAAATTTAAATGCAACATCAATCACCATCTTCTGATGTCTTTAACCTCATTCAGCTTTTACCCTTTCCTCATTTTGGAGAAAAAAATATTAAGAGAAATGGATTTTTGACAAAACAAAATATTACCAAGAAGAAAAAAAAAGAAAAGTTGTCGGCATTAAATGACCCATTGAGGTTGATATGCCACAAAACAAAACAAACAAAATGGAGATGCAAAAATCAAACAAGTACAAAAATTTAAATATCTTTGATTAGATAAGTGTTTTAACAGAGGATGGAAAATGGGATACTGAAATCAGAAAGATGCCTTCTAAAAGTTAAAGTATTAAGAAACAGGAAAATTTTGCTAGAAGCACAAAAAAAGAGCGCTGAACCTTTATGTAAGTCTTTCTCTATGGCAGTGAATGCTGGATGATCTCCTCACAGTTGAAGAAGAGACGACAGAAATGTCGTCCTACAGAAGGATACTGAGAATATCATGGACTGAACACGTGAGCAACGATTTTAAGGAAAATGGAGAAAAAAAAAGGACAACTACTTAGAATCAATCAAAATTGTTTGGGCACATAATGAGGAAAGAGGGCTCAAAGAATTTAAAACTCACAGGACATACTGAAGGAAAGTAGCAAATAACCTGCCCAACCAGCTTGTGTAAATGGTCGACAGAATGGGGACAAAGAAGGATAGCAAAAACCCCCTTGAATTCAAAAATCCTTGTTTCCAGAACATGTCCAAAAGTAGAAGTTTATCCCTTGTTTCCTGTTTAGGATTGAGTTTCCAGTTTCTTTTAAAGTCCGTTTCAACTCTTTACTTCTAATTATAGTTTCATTCATTAATTAATTAAATCTTGCCATCATCAAGTCCAGAATTAGCCGTTATCTTTCCTGCATAACCCAAAGAATTTTACTTCTTGCCTTTTTTATGCTAATATAACTTCCGACAGAAATCCTCTACCTAGAGTGGGCCTTGGGCCTTGTAGTGGATGAACATTAGTTAAAAAAACAAAACAAAAAAACAATAGGGCATGGAGCTGGCAACACCACTCCCTTAAATCTTTACTTGTTACAGAAACTGCAAGCTGCAACACCTAGTGAAGTGAGGCTGTGGCCCTATTTGCTATACAACTTAAGTCATATCACACTGAAACACTGATTCTTGTATAATCCCTGATGTTAAGCAACATAGAGCCTGGTCAGTATGTAGAAGGGTGACCACTTGGGAATACCAGGCGGTATAAGCTTGGATAATGGCATGGAATTGGAGATAGGTTTTTTATATTCCCTTATTACAAATGCTCTTAGGAAAGATATGAATCAACCTCTTCTCCCCGCTAGCTATGGGTTAATTAGTAGGACTTGTATTAATAAATTATTATCTCCAAAAACTTGTTAAAATCTATTTTCCAGGCTATAAATAACCTGAAAAAGGTTAATGTTTATATGATATAATGTAACAAAGCACTCAATCAGGCAAACCTATTTGCTACCAGGAAGTTTAATAAGGAGGAGTTTAACATAAAAATGAATAAATTATTCGTTAAATTATATATGAAAAAACAATGGAACATCAAGAAAAAATTTATTATTGTTGGATGTAATCTTAACAATATTAAGATATATAAATGTTACTACTACAGAACTTCCTAGAGAGGATAGAAGAAAGCAAGATAAAAGGACTATCAACTGAAAAGAAGAAAGTATGATAATCAGCAAGACGAAAAGCCCAAGATATGAGTTACACATCTGAGATGTCAACAGCAGAGGTTTAAATATCTGGGAAGCATTTTAATAGACACTGGAAAATGCAACACCAAGATCTGAATACACATTGCACAAGTGAAAGAAACATTCCAAAAGGTAAGCAAAGAGCTGAGAAAATGGAAGAATTTTGTTAGAAACTAAAAAAAGACAGATTGCTATGTGATATCTATCCTCTTACATGACGGTGAATGCTGGACAGTCTCCCCACAGATGAAAAGAAACTGGTAACAACAGAAATGTGGTTCTACAGAAGGATACTGAGAATTCTATGGACAAGGCAAGAAAGCAACATGGAAGTTTTAAAGAAATAGCAACTGAAAGAACACTTATACTCAGAATCAGGAAGAGACACCTAAATTTCTTGGATATAACGAGGAAGGAGGACTTGGCAAACTTAACCTTCGCAGAGTATATTGAAGGCAACAAGGATAGAGGAAGGCAGTGAGTCACCTACCTAATGAGCTTGTGTAGATGGATAGTGGAACAGGGAGCAAAGGGTGAAAAACTGCTAAGGGTCACAAGGGATAGGAAGTTGTGGAGAGCCTGTAGAGACACAGTGCATACAAGTGAAGAGAAAATCTGCTTGACATTCAAAATCAGGAATAGATTTTATTTGAATGTGGAAAGAAAAAAGTATGAAAAAAAAACTCTGTTGCAACACACCCATCTTTATTAACTCTTAATAAATATTCAAGTGCCAGTTAAAAAAAAAAAAAATGATCTTCCACAAATGGGGTAGTTGCCAATTTTCTCAAATCTGCCTGCTGCACTCAAATCATTCAGAGGTCAAAAATGCTGTTTGTTTGACCTTGAAATATCACCCATGTAAACCTGGCTTAATCTCTCTTTGCAGTCCAGAACAAAGACTGGCTCAACTATAATCTATTTTGTAATGCTAGACTTTGAGCTGATCTGCTTCTCTTTACAAGGATAATCCAAAGATTAGTGACTGACGTTATCTCTCTTTATCTTCCAAGGTTGGGTGGGGGTATTTGGTCAAAATATTACAAAGCATCAGACAACATAAATGCATGTTTCATTATCATTCCTCCATCCAACCATAAATATGCACAAACATAAATGAATATAATCAATGTTCACTTGCCAAACATCTTTTCAAAAAATTATATGATGGACTTTCCCATCATCTTTGAGGGTCCAACATTTCAGCTCTTAGAACTGAGCAATCACACTACTTAATAGATGTGATTTGATTATATTAGTGAAAGCTTGTGCTGAACCATCCATGCTTTTTCTAAGAACTGAATACAGGGGAAATATTATATATCTATAGTAGGTACCTCCATGAAATTGCAAAAAAAATCAGCATATCACGATGAAAACATGCTCCAAAGATAATAAAAACAGTTTTATTGTCAAAATCATTGATAAGAAAGGATCAAAGTATTTTTGATTGTTTAATGAAATTTTTTACTCCATTTTAGAGCATTTGAAATTTTGATTAAAAAAACTTGTTTCACTTGCATCAGGGGTTGTACTAACTTTTAGCATAACAAATTTTAGACTCTTTTTTGCAGTGATAGACATTAATTTGGAAATTATTGCAAAAATCAAATAATTATCAAATTTTAATGAAATTTCCAGGACTTATTCACAAATGAATGAAATTATTTTTTAAGTGTCTTTTATTAGAAAATCTAGGTAATAATATTTTTTTTTACATGTGATTCAGCCCCTTACTTAATTTTATGAAAAATTTATAAAAAGCTATTCTCCTCAAAGAGAGGTGCTATAAAAAAAATGCAACCTGATTAACCACATAAAAATGATGATTAATTTGAAGTATAAGCACCAAAATCCTCTGGTATTGAAAATGTACCATTCTGGCATGAAATTGCCTGGTTATTTCAAAAATGACATTAAAACATTGCGCTCGAATACTGTTTTTGATTTATCGTTAATGTAAATTCAACCTCTTTTGCATTGTCTGGCCACCATTACTGACGTTTTTACATACATTTTCCTCTAATAGTAATGCATGTAAGCTTACTTAGTTAATGGCTTTTTTACAACTGGTCTTAATTATTGCACGATTTACGCAGATGTTATTTTTAAATGTGCTTATTTTGTAAAATGAAGTTATTGTTCTTAATAAATTTCCTTATAGCTAATGAAACAGAATCTCACCCTAAAATATAACTTATGAAACTTTCATGGCACATAAAAAAAAAACATCATTGAAAAAAAAAAAGAAAAAAATTCTTTCTTTACTTTTCAGGCACGTAATTTTTATTTTATTTTAATTGCCAGATTTTACGTTTTTTTCACACATTATTTCATGCATTCATTTCAAACTTCACACAATGCACACTAATCAAGACAAGTGAAGCTTCCGCGCTGCATGACTACTCAAGGAAAACATATGTAAACAAAACCAGTAATGGTGGACGTTCTTTGTTCGCGACGAGAAAGAAGTCGAACTTACATTGTCCATAACTTCTAAACAGTAATCAAGCACAATATTTTAATGTCATTTTCAAAATAATCAGACAATTTCACAGCAGAATGGTACATTCTCATTACTGGAGGTTTTTGGTGCTTATACTGCAAATTAACCAAATGATTTTCTCTTAAGACAAAAATTCAAAATGTCTAATCTAATTCTTAGAAATAATTCATCACCTCAAAAATCTACCTTATATTAAAAAAATGTTGTTTATAAATTCTTATGTCCTTTAGGAGATTGTATCTCCATCACTAATAATCAACAAATGACATTAAATTCTTACATTGGCCACACATGTTCCGCACTCTCTTATAAGACAAATTTTAATATTATTATTATTAAGGTTTTTTTATTATATTTTTCTTGCATGCATACAAGAGTTTCTTTTTTGAAGATAATGTGTGTAAGAACTGTCCAAATGATCTTTGGGTCCGAGTGCTTTCAGCTAATCTATTAGCCATTATCAGAGATGTGCTGACTGTTTTCAGGAATTTAAACATTGCTATTGCTAAAAAAAAAAAAATTAAAATCACAATCTCCATATTAAGACAAACAAAACCATCCTTGACAATGGCTAATAAATTATATATATATATATATATATATATATAGTTTACCTTTCCTTACACAGCTTTAAGGTTATTTTAGAGCAGCGTTTCCCAACCTTTTCTCAACCACTGCCCCCTTTGGACACAAACTTTTTGTCAACGCCCTCCTGTAAAATTAAATTTTGAATATTATACTGAATTCATCTTTCATAGCAAGATAACACTTAGATATTAGTGCAAATATATTTTAATATTGTTTTCATTTCTATTATAAATGCCAATGATTAAAATCCTAAAAATACCTTTACTTGATAGCTTATCTCAACATTTTCAAAGTGATGGTTGACTTTGGTGCTTACTGGCTAAGGCTCCTACTTTAGGTCCCATGCTTCTTGGACATAATTATAAATCACCTTGTTTTGTAATCTTTGTTTAATAAGAAGCTCTATAACTGTTGAAACTACATTCAGCCATATAGGAAATTGAAAAAGCAATGAAGAAAAGTTTGATAGCTTTCCACAGCACTTTCAGAAATTTCTTTTTGTAGCCAATACTGAATCCACCTGAGTATGTTCACTGCCTCCCAAATGAAATAAAAATCTCCCAGTGCCCGCTTTCAACATAACAGGGCTCACAATTTTACAATATTAATTAAGTGACATTATCTAATAATATATAATTAATAGAAGTAGGTTTGTCACTTAGCTGATTTGTGTTACCTTCAGCATCCTGATTCCAAAGTTTAGTAGATGGATCCTTTGGTAATCACTCTGTCCACTCTTCAGAGTGTATCGACAATTGAGTACTTGAACTTCTTGATTTTTTTTTTTTTTATATGCACTTTTCATTGGTGCAAGTTTTTTTTTTCCATTATGCATGTGTTACCATCTAGCTGGCTCCTCACTCATTAATGCATTGTTTGTTTGTCACTAGTATTGTGATGATGAGCACAGTTTTACTTGATCTAGCTGGTGTTTATTTCCTTCATAATCATTCACTCCTCTTCCATGTTTTTTTGATCTCAGAGGGTGGAGAGATCACTGATGAAGTAAACTGGACTGAAAAACAGGTTGATGGCTAGGAGCTACACAAAAAAGAACTTTTTGGAACAAAGAATTAACTTGGGTTAAAAATGTAACAATGATTTTGTTTATATGTGATTTTTTACGTCTTCCCGCTACTGTTATAATCAAATGACATGGGGATCCTCTTTTGAAGTTTAAAGCATTAATAGTAATATAAATTTGTAAGTTCTGGTCTTCAGGGCTGACAGGAGATCTTGGTGAACTATGTGCATTCCAGTAGCAGTAGTGTGGAGTCCTTCTAAGTTGTCCAAACCTCCAGCTTATATGGAGTCCTGCATCTAGCAGGTGTGGGGTTGATCAGGATCTGGGGTTTGGTTATCTCCCACCTTTTTCTAAAATCTCATATTTTCACAATATGTTTACTTGAGTAATTTTCCAAGTTTAGGGGTTGTCTAGCCCCCTTTTGAGAGTGGTGAGAGGAATAAAGCTGCCCATTAACTCCAACTTCCTTCACTTTTCATCTTGCACCATTGCTCCATATAAGTGGTGATGGTCTCTCTCTCTTCTCTCCCACATTCTCAGCATCCAAACTCAGCCCATTTCCAGAGGTGATACAACTCTCTTTGTGACGGAGACCAAAAGGGGGTTTCCTGAAATTAGTCTTTCTTTATCAGCTTGTCTCACTCTGTTTTAGGTGATTTTTCAAGCCAGGGACTTGGCCATATTCTAAGATAATCAGAGCCAATCCAGATGGCCCCTGTCAGCCAATCTCAAGGCTTGTTTTGTTCATACACATTTGTCATGAGTGGGGAAAAATACTCCTAATATCTTTAGTAATTAGTAACAATAAAAAAAAAAATATATTGTTTTTCTATTTTCCCAGGACTGACATTTCCGATGATACTTTAACTGTATCCTTCTTAACAGAAAGTGGGGAAGGATTGGTGGTCTTGGTTTTGCTCAGTATTATTGAATTATGTCTAGTTGGGTTTGATTCTCCTTGGAAATGTTCTTGATTTCATTTTATTATTTTAAAACATAATTTTTAACGGATTTTAATTTTCTCTTAAACTTTTCAATCCACTTTCCTGAGAATTTCAACAATTATCATCCAGTTAGTAGTCTCTTTTCTCTTCCTTTTTCTAGTACTTTGAGTAACTTCCTGAGGCCCCAGTGCCACATGTGTGCTCACACAGTTGTATGTGTGTACACATAGAATGTCATATTTGTTTGTACTTTTCAATATTTTTTTCACTTTACACTCATTCTTTAAACTTTTCTCACATTTTCTCTTTCCTCTTTTCTTTCTGTTGTTATATATAATGTAATATTTTTGCATCTAAAACTTTTCAATATTTCTAAAAAAAACATTGGTGACAGCAGGCAATTCACAAATCTTATTGGACTATTCTGGTGATATAGAAGAAATAGAATTTTGTATTATTTGAAACTCTGTAAATAAAATTCCATAATGCATTTGTAATATCTGAAATTATTTTGGATCACTGACTAATTTAATGCAAAAATGAATAGTAATTTTTATAATATGTATATAAATAAAAAGAAAGAACAGCAAGATATATAATCCGGTGTTCTTATAGATATTTTTATTTTTACAAAATAGTGCTCAATGTAAATTTACAGAGCATTAATATTATAAATTAATTGAGCGAAAAAACCATATTTTAAATCAATTAATTTATAATATATAATAATTATAGCCTGATGAAGTAATTTTGAATGCTGAAATTTTACAATTTTGTCATTCCATTACCGATTATATTTCTAAAAGATTGAAAATTTAAACATGGCCTCATTTTTTTTTTTTTTTTTTTTTTGATAGTATAGGTAAACTAGTCTTATATTTCATATATATAACTTTAAAAATCAGGAAGTCGGTGTAATCTGCTAACTTGGTTTCAACCTTACAGTATCCTCAGGTGATTTTTATCAAATGACTTAACTTTATTTTTTTTAAAAACTAATGAACGCTATAGTATTATTTTCAAAAATAAGTAAACAAATACATGATGTTGGGTGTAATAGAAAGGGAGGAGGAAGAGGTGAAGAAAGAAGAAGTGGGAAGAGGAGAAAAGCAAGGATATTGTAATGGTGTCGGGTTAATTGAAATGTACATTTTTTTTTTTTTTTTTTTTATCCAGCCTCATATGTACTTAAGAGGAATTTTCTAATATGCAAGCAAGGACATAAGAGTTTGAACTTCTGGTTTAAAAGGTTCTTTGGATCCGGAAATGTCATAATCACTAATTTTTCTTGTTGACAGAGATTGCAAATATATGATGAAATATTGTTTTAATATATATATATATATATATATTAAAGTGCTTGATATCAGGACTAGAGCATATGTAAATATAAAAGTGGGCATTGAGGTCAACAGTCTCTTTCATGTTTAAATGAAATCATCATGCCATATATACATTTCTAAAGAAGTAATGGATTTTTTTATTTATTAAGTGGACAGATTTTATTATGTAAAAACATAATAAAACCTGTCAGATTAATAAATTTAAAAAAATCCATTACTTCTTTAGAAATTGCTTTGTTTACATTAAGATACAAAACTGAGCAGATCTGAATGTTTTGAGAGTCAGAGAAAGATTTGCATTTATAAGGCACTGTTCAACTTTACTTGATTGGTGATGCACCCTGTGCCTGAGTCAGTATAAGCACACCAGATCTAATGACAGTTTCTCCTGCCAAGGAGGATACAGGTTCAAATCCTGTTGGAGAGTGCATATTTTTCTTTTTTCTTTAATAAGAACTCTCAAATGTTCAGACTGGTAGATGAAAATAAATATACTGTTTAATAAATTAACCAAATAAATTAAATTGAGTGTCTACTTAAATAAGGGTATCCAATAAAAATAATGTTTAAGTAATAAAATATATAATGTCAATATTGTAGGCCAAGGAAAGAAATTTGAGAAATAAAACATTAATAATGATAATAAAAATAGTGGTTGGAAAGCAAACATTCTATTTTTTTTGGGCCACATGTCTATCACAACCATAATAATGGCTGACAATCTTTCATCTAATAAATTTCCAATATTATTTCTAATATCTGTCTATATCTCTGGGATGAGTTATTATGATTACTTGCATTATTTACATTATTCGGACTGTTATCCTCATCTTCACTGCCATGTTCACCGGCTGTTGTATGCTCTGACCTTCTTCAGCTGATTGGAATTTCAAACTGAACCCTTTATTTCATTCACTGGGGTAGATTATGTGGAGAGTTTTGTTAAAGGGAAATAACTGAGACATCCAGAAGAGGCATGGAACTAGAACAATCTACCCTGTTGGTGGATGAAATAAAGTGTTTGGTTCAAAATTCCAATCACCTGAAAAAGGCAGAGCATACAACGGTCGAAACATTGTGAATATGGCAATGAAGATGAAGATAACAGTCCAAATAAAGTAAATAATGCAAGCAAAAATAATATTTATTGTATTTTATTAGGTGTTTAGAAAAATAGCTTTTCTTTATATATATATATATATATATATATATAAAGTTTCATTAACAATGACTGGCAAGGTACTGCATTTAAATTTTTTATTTAATTTTTCTTGCATTCAGGCAAACGTTTCCTTTTCTGGACACAAAGTGTGTAGAAAAAATACATGTTAACTACAACCAAGATATATTTTCTCTTAGAAATATAAACAAATACAACCCCAGTTGATCAGAACAAGAAAATTAAATTAATTATCTATTACAAAAACTTTAAAATGGATAACCTTATCAAAAATAACACACCAGCAAAATCAAAACTACAGAAAACAAATATTATTTACAAGTTCAAATTCCCCTTAAGGAACTGTGTTCCGGATCAAACCAAACCCATAAATAATTATATTGGTCATACCACTACATGCCTATCTAGATGACTCACGTTACACCTACCCAACCATAGCTAAATTAGGATTAATTTAAACACACATGAAAACCTACCAAACTCCATCTGAAGCATATGAGTAGAAAATACAAGTCTCATCCACATGTAAAAAAAAATAAAAAACTAATGGAATCACTAATAATAAAAAAGGATTAACATTAACTGTGAACACAGCCACAATGTGCTAAACATGTTTGAAAAATAAAATATTCCTATAATTTCAGACACATTCAGTTAAAAATAAAAAATTCAATTAAAAATAAAAATAAAAATCACCCTTAGTAATGGCTAAAAGAATAGCCGCAAGCACTTGGATATTGTTATATACCATACCTATGAACACTAATGGGTATGTCCCAATCCTCATAAATACATTGTACATTATTGTAAGTGGTGGGTAATATGGTGTCTAAGTAGTCCACCACTACCAGTGGTTTACCTACTTCACACCACTGGTGAGTATTGTATTTTGTTGATGTTATAAAGATTACCATTTCATTTCCAACCTCCGTTTTGGTTATTCCTCATTCAGTAACCTTTTCTAGATTACATCAGATATAAAGAACTTTTGGACAGTTTTTACACACTTTTTGTCCAGAACAGAATACACTTGTATGAACACAAGAAAAATTAAATAAAAAGCTTAATCGCAGTACCTTGTCAGTTGTCTTTAACAAAACTTGCATAAAAGAATTAAAACTGCCCAAAACAATATATATATATATATATATATATATATATATATATATATATATATATATACACACACACACACATATACACAATGTATATGGCATGCCAGATCTTAGGCTTAGCTGTGAAGGTTAGAACTGGTGGAACTAAGGAACGTAGTTCATCTGAGCACTTTCCATAGAAATCATGATAGAACGAGAGGCTTACAACATTTAATCTGTTGAAAGCAGTTGTAGGGTGGATGAGCTTTTTTCCCTTGTGCTCCGGCTATATGAATTTAAGTGGGCTACTAGATTGTCATCTAGGTCCCACCTTTTTACCATTAGAATAGTTAAATGTAACAGCCACTTCTACTCAAACAGTTTCTTCTCTCGCACTTCCCAGTAGTGAAACTCCCTTCCTCTTACTTACTACTTCCCTGATAACTACAATCTTCAAAAATTTAAATGCAACATCAATCATCATCTCCTGTTGCCTTGATCCCTGTTCATCTTTTATCCTTTCTTTATTCCCCCTATACACAGTTTTCTCTCACCTTGACTGTATATAGTCCTCCCCCCACCTGTAAACCAGTGGCACTTCCACCTTGTTTAGGGTGAAATGCTTAACAAAAAAGAAATAGGTTAAATAACAAGACTGTCTAATTTTGGTTGGCAACCTGTCTAGGAGAACAACATCTCTGAATTCAAAAATCCTTGTTTCCAGAACATGTCCGAAAGTAGAAGTTTATCCCTTGTTTCCTGTTTAGGATTGGGTTTATCCTTACCTCAGTCTCCACTATAACCAGTCTTTTCTCTCACTTTCACTCTCTGCAACATCCTGCATGCTGGTGGGCACACCCAACTTGCTTGGGGTGAAATACTTTTAAAAAAAAAAAAAAAAAAAGAAAAAAGTTAAGCTTAGTCAAAATCGTGTTTCTATAATCTTGCTTAAAAATTACTACTGAAATGAGTTTGTGACTAAAATGTTTGGACTTCAGTTGGAATATAAACACTTTGGAATAAATTTTTTTTATTTTTGTTGTTCTTCATTTGTTTGATTTGATTCAATCCCTGGATCTTTTTCATTCACAGAGAATTATGATGATGGATATGACTTTTGAAGATGATATTGAATGTGATGACGAATGTGCTCAAGTCCCTCTAGCTAATTCCACCATGTCAAGTGAAGCTCTTCATACGCCACGGTCACAGTTAATCGAAGAAGTAAGTAAAACATTTTTTTTTTTACTCCATCTGCTTGGCTGAAATCTTCCCTCATAAACTAGATAATAAACATTATAATTCTACAAATGACATAAAACTTCTTTTATTCAGCAAATAGCTGTTGGGTTGAACTAACAGATGACTCCATATTTGTTGTTAGCTTCAGGAATTTTTAATTTTAAACAACTTTATTCGAAAAGATTTCAGTTGAGCAGAAGGATATGCTGACTGTGTTCCTGTGAAGAGGGGCAAACCCACCCAAAAAATGAGCCACCTGTTTATCATACCTATGTCTACATTTTTGATTTTCATGCAGACCAAACCTCAATCCACCTTTTTTCCACTTTCATTCTAACATAACCACTGTATATCTTTATACCACCATCATCATTCAGGCGTGACCTCTATCTTTATACCACCACCATCATCATTCAGGCCTGACCTCTATCTTTATACCACCACCATCATCATTCAGGCCTGACCTCTATCTTTATACCACCATCATCATTCAGGCCTGACCTCTATCATTTTACCACCATCATTTTTTGACTCTCCTGTTTGCCTTTCTATTGTTTATCAAAGTGACAGAATCCAATAGTCCATATGTAAATAATGACAGAACGTGATATTCAATAACTTGGAAAATATTTATAAGCTGTAAAACAAACAAAACCAATCAAAAAGATCACTTTTGTTAGTATTCGGACATCTATCATATCGGAGTGTATAGTTGGCAAACCGTATTCAAGGTCACTTGTCTATTAGGGCAGCTAACCAATCCCTATTGAAGATGCTTGCTCAGGTGCATTTGTGTTTATTCAACACCCACTGAGCTCAACTGTTGTTTATACTGCAACTATGCTGAGCAGACCTTAGTTACAGTTTCTGGGAAAAAGCGTGTTATTTAGCGTGATCAACAATTTGAACAAGGCCAGCACGCTCAAGCCCTCAGCCATAATGACTTGTGGCTTCATGCTAGTACAGCTATTGATAACCCCCAAGGGTTCTGTCTACCCAATTTCACTCACACGGCTTGGGTCAACTCGTGGTATGGTTTTCAGGCTCTTTCCAAAGTTGCCGCACACTGGGATCGACCCCTCCAGTCCAATAACATCAGGAAGTTTTCTTCCTGACAAATCGACCATGGTAAGATTTGAACCCAGATCTTATGGTCAGAATGCGAATGTTCTAACCACTTGGCCATGTGTCCATATATATCAGCATGTATTTTTTTTTTTTTTTATTAAATGACCCAAGATTATCATATCAGTTTTTGGGGTTTTTTTTTTTTTTTAGGTCAAAATTATAAAATTATCTGAAAATTGACAGAACAAAATGGTAAATATGTGATTCAATAAAGCTAATATCATGACTGGGTGTGGCCGTAGGGTCTCTTCACAGATGAGACCCTAACTAGTTCCCTCCACATGTCTGGATTGAAAGTTAGAGAAGCATTCATTCATGCACAGCATGTCTTGGGCAAGTAGACCTGACAGAGTCCATCCCTCTCTAGGTTAAACCCCAGCTGATGCCCTTCACCTTACATGCTTACCTTATTCACACACAAGTAGTCAATGATTCCTTTGAGGGAAGTCTCCTCCCTGACTTTTGACTTCAGTCTAGGAAGCCCTCTGTCTAGTGATATAATGTCATATTAAAATTTATTAAAATTTCAAAGAAATTTTCTAATGACTCTAATGTTAAATTGCATTAAAATTTCAAAAAAATTATTAATGACTGTTAATTTATTTAAATTTTCAAAAACATTAAATTTTATTAAAAAATTCATAAAAAAATTAGTAATGGCAATGATGTCAAATTTTATTAAAAATTAAATAATTGCTAATGAACATCACACTATTTTTTATTAAAAATTCAAATTTTTAATAAGTCACATTTTAAAAAAAAAAAAAAAAAAAAATTCAAAGAAAAAAAAAGCTGAAGCAATGCTAGTTTTTACAAAAAAATATCATTGTTGGTTATTATTTTACAATCATTTTTTTTAATTCGTCAGCTCCAGAAGGAAATACTAGAAGTCTATAATCAGTTATGAAATTTTATGATTTTAAAATCCGGTCTCAGCCTTCCCATAAAGAAGAAAGTAGTAGTGTGTATTGGAACAAACAGGTGGTGATGAACATCAACAAACCTGCAGTTCGTTTGATGACCTCCGTCCTGGTCAATTGACATCTGTTTTACAGGAGCTGCAACAACTTGTACACACCCAGCTTTATCCTAGTAAATATAAGGTGAGTGGATTTTGCTTTTCTTTGTATCTGTCTGTTCTTGTAATAATGCCATGTCTCTTCAGTACATAGACAATTATGACTCTCCACAGACACCTTTTCTTTATTAGCTATGAATTGCCATGTATTCTTGGGGGAAGATAGTCAATTGATCACTCATTACCATCTCCATGATCTGGATTCTAGAGTTTCCTATTTATTAGACTGTTTGCCACAGTTTGAGAGCCTAGTCTATTCTACTATTTAACCCATAGGAGATGGGGAGAAGAGATGGATTCATACTTTTCCCAAAGGCATTATTGTGAAGGTGAATATAAAAGACTATGCAGGATTTGAAATCAGCTTGCAAATTTTATGGGACATACAGGATCATGGCTCTCCACACAGATTCCGTTTCTTTTATTTTCTGTGAATTGCCATGACTTCTTTGGGAAATATAGTGGAGTCATTTTCTGTTACCTTCCCCATGGTTTTGAATTCAAAGCTATCTTTCCCGTAGACTGGCCACCACTGAATGCTAGAAAGCTGACTCTACTCTATTTAACCCACAGTATTAGTGTGAAAGTGAATGCTAGAAACTAGCCCTGAATTTGAACTCTGCTCAGTGATTCCACTTATTGTGCCAATATAATACTTGTAAGATATTCAAAATATACTATTAAAAACATTGTTTACTTCCTTTTACTCTCAATCTGTGATCTAAATACTTAGACAGTTACCACTTTCAGAGTAGAAAATGGCTTTATAACTAAGCAATTCTAAAAGCTATCAGCAAAACAATTGTTTATTAACAGGGTGACTCGGGTTTTGTCTGGCTCCTACTGACCTGTGTGGCAAGGTTGGACCTGCCAGGAGATAAACCCACACCAGCATAGCACTCTGGGTCATGGTAGCATGCAAGCTACTGTATCACTAAAGTTTATTTTTTCATTTTATTTATTTTTTTTTTTTTTCTTTTAACAATGATGCAAATATAGAGATATGTGGGGAAGATAATGGTTAAATTTAATATCAGTATGAATAAATTTGTTGCATATTTTAACAGGATTTAATTTTATAACACTCCAGAAGCTATTTGGTTTCAGTCTGTTTATTTCTGTTTTGTTCAAGTTGCATTGTTAATTTGTTACAGGAAACCTGGAAGCATCTTTCTCTCAATGGTGATATCAGAAAAATTATCAATTTTTTTGATTCAATGGTAAGATCCTGGAGTCTGTTTCCCCCCACACACACCCTGCATTTTGTTATCTACATATATAGCATTCCTTTCTATATTTGATGATGGTGTTTTATTTTTCCACAGCACAATTGTTTTTTTAGCACTACTTAAATTGACTGGTCTACTTATAAAAATAGGGATCTGTTTTTAAAAATTTTTGTAGATTAGCATTCATTAGTCCATCCTCAAGCAGCAACATTTGTAAGTATAAAAAAATATTGATTTTTTTTTTTTTTTTCATAATTTTAGAAGTGGGGGTTATGTTCATAATATAAACACAATGTTAAATTTGTCCCTGACTTCTTAAAGAGTTATCTGTACTTTTTTTCTTAATCAGTATCACCCCCATGCAAGGTAGTACAGCCACTAAGACACAAGGGGTTACAGGGTGTGCAGGAATTAAAAACAGAAACATTAATAATGAGTAGAAAGAGAAAAGAGCAGTCAGGAGGACAGTAGATAGTGATTGACATTGCATTTAAATTTTTGCAGATTAAAGTTGGCTGGAAAGCACCGAGCCAGAAGGGAGTTCCACAAATGAGAAGTACGAGAAAAGAAGCTGTTAACATAGAAGTTACAGCTACATCTCGCTAGAACAACTGTAAAAGTCTAGTATTGTGCTTAAATTCATACAGTCTAGGAACCGTAGTGAAGAGCTCTTCCAAACAACTACCATGAGAGTATTTATAACAAAAGCACAGAGAGGCAACCTTACAGCAGTGGGCAAGTGACTGAAGTTGAGCTGCCAGATCAGGACCAGTAATATTGCTGATTCTTCTTTGGATCTTATCAAGGAGCTCAAGGTAAAAAGCAGGGTCACCGTGCCATATTTGGCAGCAATATTCTCGGCACGGAAGAATGGTAGACTTACAGATATGCAAGATAGATTCAGGAGAGAAAAATTGTCTTGTACGACACAGTGAACCGACATTCTTAGCATCTGATCTAGCAATGGACTCAGTATAGTCTTTCCACTTCATGTCAGCTGAGAACGTTATCCCAAGAAGGTGCAATATTGGGATTCTTCCTCTTTTATGTACTGTGTCTTTTCAGGACAATTTTCTGTCCTTCGTAGCTCTTAATAAATTTTGTCTTTTCATCATCTTTCCTAAACCTTATTCCCCCATCTTTTTACTCAAGCTCACTAGGTAGGTTATGTATTGTTTTTATCTGTCCCTCTGTCCTGTGAGTATCAAATTTTCCAAGCCTTCTTTCCTCATTATGAATCCTAGAAATTTCAACTATTTCTTTCTGATGTTAAGTATAAACGCCCTTTTTGTTCCCATTTTTCTATAAAACATTGTTGCTCACATGTTCAGTCAATAGTATACTCAGCATCCTTCTATAGAACCACATTTCTGTTGCTTCAAGTCTCTTCTTCATCTGTGAGGAGATTGGCCAGCATTCACTGCCATATAGTAAAGCTGATATTGCATAACAGTTCAGTACTTTTTTCTTTGATTGTAATGAAATTTTTTTGTTTCTTAATACTTTGCTTAGCTTTTGGAAAGTGTCTTTTGCTGTTCCAATGAACCTTCAGATTTCAGTGTCATACTTTCCACCCTCTGCTAAAACATGTCCCAGAATTATTTGAGTAAAAGGATATCAGTAGTATTTATATTATAAACAAGACCGCTTCTAACATGATTTAAAAATAAATGTTAATGTTTAACCTTTGTGCCCATAAAAAAATAGTATCAAAAGCACATTTCTTTCCCTTGACACTGCTATTATTTTAACTACCATCACTCCTCAGCAATGGTTTTGTTTTTAAGAAGTGACAAAAAAATATTATTTATTATAACTTTTTGTTGGAATGATTGGTATAGCATCAGCCAACTGCCAATCAATTCAAACTTTCTAAAATGGTAAATAAAATTTCTCTTATGGTTGGTTCACATATTTTAATAATCTAATAAATATTTATAAATTTATGAATAAAAAATGTTTTCATATTTATTTCTTTATAAATTGGTAAATGATAAATATTGCATTGCATTGGTTTTAATACAATTGTATTAGTTTTTAGAATGTTGAAAATATAAAACTATTCTTGTCTAATAAATAATGTTTAATATTTTTGTTGTAAATTCTCAAGAACACAAAAAATGTATAATTTCACTTTCGTCATATGTTAAAGTTTTATTACAATTCTAATCATCTCATAGCAGTGTCAAAAGAGAAATCATCTTATTAAATATTGTCAAAAAAAAAAAATCATTATTTCAATTCTAATCAATATTGTGGGTAGAAAAAGTCTAATGAATGCAAAATGACAAAAATTATTTCTTCACCAGAATTTTTCTTATTTTTTATTTTTTTTTATGAGCAGACCAGTAAGAAAGCTGTTTTTTTTTTTTTTTTTTACAACTCCATCTTTGTAGAAAGTCACATCACTGTAGGAATCTTAGTAATTTTCTTATTTAGTCATTAGCTGGTGCACTTTTTGTAAAGTGAACATATCCACTGCTTTTTAAAGATCAAGATCTAAAATTATATATAAAAAAAAAAAAATCACTACCTCCATCCCATAATAACTGCTAAATTTGCACATGTTATGAAAAACAATGTAGTAAATATCAAGAATGAAGACTGTGACTCGGAAGATAAGTTCATCCCAGTTTTATTTGGCAAAATACAAGCAGGGTTCACATCACGTGTGCTCTTGGTATTTTCAAATATGGCTGACTGCTATAATCCAGAGAAGGGACCATAAACGATTATGGTATCATAGTCCAACAGTGAAATATAAATGATATAAACTATAAATGCTAAATATATAAACTTTTACAAAATTACAAGTGTATTATCAAAAAAGGAAAAGAAATAAGACCACATGCTCAGTGTATAAAGTTGAAAATTTTATTTACCATTCACAATTATGGAAGAATAAAAAATAAAATATGTAAAAAGAGAATAGCACTAAAAGTTCAAAAGGAACTTTTTAGAGACTGAAGAAATATTTTAAAATTGTATATAAAATCATTCTTTATGCATAGGTTTGTATCTCAACACTCTGATGTGTTACATCAGCTGATATCTTCACACTGCTGTTGAAAAGCCTTCGTAGCCTAGTATTTAAGAGAAACAAAATAGGCTCCAAAACTTGTGTGTGAATTTCTTCAGAAATTATTTTTAGGCATGCAAAGGATTTATCAACAAATTGGGTTGAGTTTTACAAAATTTCAGGTGAGTTTTGAGATTGTCAGATTTTTTACTTCATTTTTGCTCTTCCTTTTGTACAGATTTGTCAAAAAGGAAATTATGAATGCAAATGGGGTTTTTTTGGGGGGGGTTGTTGGTGGGGCAAATATTTAATACCCATTTCCTTTTAAATTGCTGGTGATCCATTTTTATCAGAATGTAGAACAAGGAGAGCTTTCAAATGGTCTAATTAAAACAAGATCTCTCAAATAAAATATTTTTATTTTTCAAATACATATTTTTTCTTTAATAATATCTTATAATATATCTTATACAGAAAATGTAAGAACTTTATAAGACAGTGTTAGTAATTGAAATAAATTATTATTATTAACTGATGCACATTTCAAAGAGATGTTGATATATTGCCCTTAAAATAGCTGTTACATTTCTGACGAGCTACTTTCACTCGTACCCCAACTGCATGAATTTAAGGGTGCTACTGGATTGACATCTCCATCCAACTTTTGAAAGAGTTAAATGTAACTGCTTTCTACTCCAACATCATCTTCTCTCGCACTTCCTGACAGTGAAACTCCCTTCTTCCTTCTCTGATAGCTTTAATCTTCAAATATACAAATGTAATATCAATCGACATGCCTTGACCCCGATCTCCATTCTTCTGTATATCCTTTCCTCAACCCCCCCCCCTCTTTACTCTTGCTCTTATTCTCTGTAATCCCTTGTGTGCTAGTAGCACCCCCACCTTGCTTGGGGTTAAATGCTTAAAAAAAAAAAAAAACTTTGCATATGTAATTGAATGTAAGAAATATTATGGCATAGTGAGAGGAACTGAAATAAATCAAATTTTGTACTCAGTTAAAGTATAGGGTGTCACCCAAAAATTGACCTCATTTTGTACTCTGATAACATAGCCAATTCTTGCTCAAATCTTCTCAAAAAAGTACAGGGTGTCACCCAAACATTGACCTCATGTTGTACTCTGATAACATAGCCAATTCTCACTCAAATGTCCTCAAAGTTTTTACACATTTTGTTAAAATAAGTCATTCAACTGTGCAAACTAATCTCAGTAAGACTTGATCAGGAAGATGGACAGGGTGTGCCGGTGATAATTACAATGGGCTATTGAAATGGCCACCAGATTCACCTTGTGATTTTTTTTTTCTATGGGGTTATGTGAAAGGACAAGTCTATATACCCCACCTCTTCTTTACACGCCTAGAGGAATTTAGGCAGAGAATAACTGAGGCATTGAAGAATGTTACACAAGATATGCTACAGCGTGTTTGGCAAGAGGAGCTGGATTACTGACTTGACGTGTGTTATGTCACAAGGTGGTGCACATATTGAACATTTGTGAAGCCTTGTGAAATCAGTTATAAAATTTACATCCTTTTGAATATCTTGTTCAAATTTTGATAAATAAATCTTTTATTGTTCAACATGGAGCCTATTTAATTTTGTTTGCCTGGGACATGTAGTTACTCAGGTATGCACATTTTAAATGATGTCAATTATTTTGAGACACCCTATTGTTTTAACTAAAAATATTATAGAGATTTGCTTTTAAACATTGTTTTTTTTACCAAAGTTGCTTCTGCCAATGGAAAAGAAGAAAAGTTTAAATTACCTGCATTTCTACAGAAACCTACACCCTTGTACAAATTGAAACAAAATGAATAATTCCGTTATTTACTTTTTTTTCGTATTTTTCCAAGGAAACATGACCCAGTGCACATGTTAGTACTTCATATGTCCATTCCACAAATTTGTTCCTTGCAAATTGACCACAGATTCTCGATTTGGATTTAAGTCAGGAGAGTTTCCGGGCAAGTCTAGTACTTTAATTTGCTTGCTAGTAAGGCTTGCCAGTGTGTTCGTGCAGCATTACAACTTTCATATGCTTCCTTGGAGTAACATCCATCACAGACAATGGCTGTAGGACAAGTAATCAACAGTTGTCTGGGCATGATGAAAATCTGATTCGATCATGGATGATGCAATATTTTTCAAGGTCAAACAAATTTCATCATACACCCCGAAAATAGATTCATATTACTGTACATCACTGCAAATGACCTAATCTGAGAAAAAAAGGGAACTAAAGCAGTTGTTTCTAGTGTGTGGAGTCAAATTACAATGAATTTAGATAGCAAACTGGACCCCCATCTTAAAATTTAGAAAAATAAATAATTTTTTTTTTTTGATATTTGTGATCTAGTGTGTCTATCTGATTGTAATCAGATAAAAGATTTTTTGGGAAAAAAATGATTACTTCTTGGAGTGGTATGTTTCTATAGAAATGACAAATTACCAATGACTTGTATCTCCAAATACAACTTAAAACATACAAACTCTGAATGATTCCACACCAAAAATTTCTGATGAATCTAAATAAATAGCAAAACATGTAAAATTTATAAAATTTCCTACTTGTTTCTTGATCAAACTTTCCCAAGAATATGCAGAATTTTTTTATATATCTTTTTTTTTATTTTTTTCCAGGAAAGTGGCATGGCCACTGGTGGGGACCAGGTTGATAGTGAAGAGGTTGGGAAGGTGACCTTGATGGCTGAGCAGATCCATGATCTTCATGTGGAGTTGAGTGGCGTGAGAACCCACGTTGCTGGTTTGCATGCCGATCTACAATTGCGTGAACAGCAACTGCAGCAGAAAAAGACAGAAATTACTCAGCTTAACAGTAAAGTAAGTCAGCAAAGAGTTTGTGATTTTTTTTGTTTTGTTTTTTTTTAACTCAAATTTCTTACAGGAATCGTTGCCAATAAAGACAGAAAAAAGCAGCTCTTCAAAGTCCGAGGTTATTTTAAAAATTAAAAATTTATAAATTAAAATGAACCCTTCTTCTAGCCAAAATTAAGAACAAATAAGACCAAGGATCCTTTGTTGTTTTTATGAGTTTTCGGCACAATTGGACCCAGGCACTGAACATGACTATTTCTTTGGCAGCGGTGATTCCAATCTATGTCAAGTGTTTTTATTATAATTATACTGTATTTACAATATACTTTAGGTTTTTAAGATTTTTTCCTTATTTTTTAAAAAAAATTTTAAAGATATATTTTTAATTATTTAAATTTTTTTAAATAATTTAAATTTAAAAAAATCTTAAAAAATTTTATTTAAAAATTTTATTTTTTTAAAGATTTTTTTTTAAATTTTTAAATTCAAATTTTGAAAATTTGTTTTAATTTATTAAATTCAAAAACACTTTTTTAAAGATTTTTTTAACTTATTAAATTCAAAAAAAGTTTTTTTTTGTTTTTTTTTTTTGTTTTTTTTAAATTAAGTTTTTAAGATTTTTCCATCATTATTTTCTTCTTTTGCCACAGATTGAAGAACAGCAACAAGAACTTCAGAAAATGCGAGAGGAACGTGACAAACTCCAAGATCAAAGCATTGGAAATCTGACAAGAGATGACGTTTTGGAGCAAACAAGGCATGACCGAAACAATGCCATTGAGATGTAAGTCTTCTTTTCTTTTGGGGCAATAGAAAAACCCTAACCAGGGGTATACAGAAGGTCTTATGAAAAACAAAAATCTAGAAGTTTAGATCAGTAATTCCCAAAGATTCCTCAGATCTTTCCATCACCTCCTAAAAATTGTGCAGCCAGAGGACGCCAGTGACACATCTGAACCATAACATATACCTGTGTCATATAGGAATAAAGTGTCATTGCTGACACTTGGATTTGAACATGGGTCACCAGAGCGCAAGTACATTCAACGTCATCTGGAAATAATTAGATCACTTGATGGGTAATGGAAAAATATATATATGGGAATTAGTGGTGTCTAACCGAGTATAGGTCGAAGGTGTTACTATTATTGTATCTGTGATTTATAAAGTCTCTCCTACCAACGGGCATTACAAAAAATTGTAGGGGCATTATAACTTCGTAAGTCAATAATTATAAACCCATAACATTTATATATATATATATATATATATAAAGTTATGAAGAACTTGGTAATCCGTATGGGTAATCCCAAGGAGGATGAAATCCTGAGAGCTCAATGTAAATCCAATCAATAATATTTAAAAAAAAACAGACCATTTTAAGGTACCATTATAATAATTTATTTCACCAGAGTCCTATTAAAAGGACAGCGGATCATCAGATAGCACTTCCAACAACGAAATGAAACGAAAAAAAAATCTATCAATTTGAAAAAACATAAAATTTTTGACAAAGTTCTAATTTAATTTCTAATCAACCCTGGTTAAGCATCTCTTCTCACAGGGTCTTCTCTCAGACAAACAAATATGGCTTTTGAGATGGTCAGTACTTTCTGAATATTAAACTAGACAAATATATTTGATTCACCAGTGAATAATTCTGATTTCTCCAACATCAGAAGAATTTAATATAATTTTTTTTTTATTTCACCCACCAAGTATGGCAAAAGGTTAGATTTTGTTTAGCAGCATATAAACTTTGACAGGTTATTTAATGCCAAAATCTAAATATTTCAAACACAGTTGTATGCCTTCAACTACAGATAAAATGGATTGTTGGAGATTTTGCTTTAAAAATCTATTGCTGGTTATCTTATTATAAATATGTATTGTTGGTTGGTCGATTTTGTTTAGTGGCGTATCAACCTCTATGGGTAATTTAATGCCGAAATTTAAATATTTTGAAGACAATTTTATGCTTTCAACTACAGATATTTTTTACATAATCTTATACTTTCAAGTTAAAGCTATTTTGTTAGATATATAGTTTGTAGAGGTATTGGAAGGGGTATCAAGGAGACAAAAATTGCTTAGAACTACAAAGAATAGGAAGTTGTGAAAGCCATGACTGCTCATGTCCTGAAAGGCCATGGTACATAAAAGAAGTAGTTACTGAAAAGGGTTATTATATTTTTAATATAAATACATTGAAAATCAAGAAGAAAGGCAAGTATTACTGACATAATAGTGATAGCTAAATATCTTTATGCTGCATATACTTTCAGGATACGGGCGATCATGGTTCATCACAACTTCCTTTCCCTTGTCGCTTTTTACAATGTTTTATCTTTTTGACATCACTCCCACAGCCTGTTCTGCTATTCACTCGCACAAACTGGTCAAGTAGGTCACCTGCTGTCTCACCTTGTCCCCTTTGTCTTCATTATGTCCTGTGAGTGTCAAGAGTTCTCCAAGCCTTCCTTCCTCATTATGTGTCCAAGTGATTTCAGCCTTTTCTTTCTGCTTCTGAGCAAAAGGTGTTTCATTAAGACGGATCAAAGTTAGCAGTAAATAAATCAGTGTTATTGGTGAAAATTTATTTATTTCTGTATTGAATTATGTGTGAAAATTAATATTGCCCAAATGTCCACCAAGGCTTTGGCAGCACACCTCCACTTGATGGTCAAAATTTTTGATGATGTCTCTGCATAGTTGCTCCTCGATCTCACCAATATGCCATATTATCTCATCCTTCAGCTGTTGAATTGTTGTTGGCTTGTTGGCATAGACCTTGCTTTTGAGATGACCCCAAAGGAAGAAATCTAAAGGCATCAAGTCACATGATCGTGGTGGCCAATTGACTTCGCTGTTTCAAGAGATGATGCAACTTGGGAACATCTCATTCAAATTCTGTTTGAACATCCATTTTCATAATAGACTTCGATAATTTTAACACGTCATTTGATTGGCAATTTCAAACATGGAAAGATTAACAAAGACTTAAGTTGTTAAATCTGAAAGGAAAAGAAAAAAATCATTAGACACTTAAAGTTAATTCACATTTAAAATTGGTCCAAGTTATTGAAACACCTTATATAAGTAACTTGTTTTTGTTTCTATTTTCCGTAAAATGTTCTCATTGCTCACATGTTTGGTCCCTGGTATTTTAAGCATCCTGGTTCCCGTACAATCACCCAAGTTAAGCAACATCAAGCCTAGTCAGTATCTAGATGGGTGATTGCTTGGGAATTCCAGGGGCTGTAAACTTGGATATGTGGGTGGTCTAATAGATAATGACTTGGAATTGTTAATCAGAGAGCTGAGTTCCAATTTCTGTGTGGCTTATATTCACTGGTGCATAAATACCCTTGGGAAAGGTATGAATCCACCTCTCCCACCAGCTATAGGTTAATTAGTAAGTCTTGTATCACTAAATGATTATTATCTCCCTCAAAAAATTTTTTTTTACAATCTAAAAATATTTTCTGGCTTTAAATAACCTGCAAAGGCTTGATAAGACATAAAAAATGAATCAATCTGTTGCCTCCAGTCTTCTCTTTATCTGTTAGGAAACTGTCCAGCATTCCCTGCCATTTTTTTATGATTGATATGTGGCGGACATGAAAAGAACCTGGGACGAAAGCACAACACCACAGCGATTTTGCCTTGTCCCCAAAAAAAGAGCCCAGATTTGCTTAGCATGTAAAGCTACTGCAGTTGAAATGAGGGAGAAAAAAAGCACTTACCGCTCTGCCGTAATCCATCCTCGGCCAGATAACGTAAAAGAATGAGGGGGGACTGGCATCGCATTTTTATGCAATAACGATGCAATGCATTATGGGACATGGACGCAATGAATTATGGGATCACAGGAAGACGCAAGGGATTATGGGTACATGAACAACTATAAAAACAACTACTTTTTTCCAAGTCGGGAGTTCTTGAGGGACGTTCACGGTTGAACTTTAGAACGGGCAGTTAGTGTGATTTGGAGACAGAACTCAGGAAGAAATGACTCAAGTTTGAAATACCAGCTGGGAGAGCTTGAATTTTCGCTGGTTACTGTTTTCTTCATTCGCCAAAGCTATTTCGGCATATTGATTCTTCAAAATGGAAGGCAAGGTGTTTGACGTCCGTTTGATTCGAATTCAAAGATGGCGCCCCAACGGATATGCCCATTGTTGAATGGATAGAAAATGTGGAATTGGTCTGCTGAACTTTGTGCCATGAACAAGATCGTTTGCATGCATTTTGCCTTTACGACTTGGAGGCGGTGCCCTTGCTGTATATAGACAACTCAGTGGAGAGCAGACTTGCAGACGCGGAACAAATTAAACGGGCCCTTATGACTGCATAACGACTGACCAGATTTAAGGACGTTCGACCAATTTATGGGATGGCGTCTTCAAAAAGATTAAACTGTCTGGATGAATTCCTGGCTGAAATGCATCGTTTTGTTCATTTGCTAGTAGGAGAACCGCTACCTGATCGGTGGATGGCATGTGCATTTAAAAAGGACTGAAACATCATGTTAGGCAGCTTCTCAAAGCTTCTTCCAGGATGGACGACATGAATCTAGAACAGATTCTGACCCAAGCAAGAGCTATTATGACAGATGACGAAGGGTGCCAGGTATTGGCAAGAAGCAGTTCCCTAGAGCTAACGCGCTCAGAAGCTGAGGTTCCCCTGCCAAACCTGTTAGCAGAACGATTACCTGCTACAAGTGCTCTGGACCCAACCATATGGCGAAGAATTGAACACAAGGACGTCAGGAGAGGTCAAACAGAACGACAGAGGTCTGGTCGCGACAAGCGGTGTTTTGAATTGGTGGCATTAGACACATTTCCTCAGAATGCCAGGGAAACGCCCAAGGGGAGAAGGCGTCAGCGCCAGCCTTCAAGGAGCAAGTAAAAACCGGAAGTTACCCTTATACAAGTATTTGTAGATGGATAAAGATGCACAGCTCTATTGGATTTGGGATGCTCACAGACGCTGGTGAGCAAGACTGTGTGTCGCTGCTGGAAGCAGGAAGAGGTGGGAGTGTTGACTGCCGATGGGAAGACCCTGAAGTGCCGTGGATACGGTAAAAATTAAGTTGGGCGTCAAGCATATTCAGCCCGTGACTGTTGAGGTTCTGGTCGTGGAAGGGCAGTTGCTAGGATTCGATCTTCTTCTCGGGATTGATGCAATCAAAGTGCTCGAGGTGTTTACCTGACCGAACCAGGCAAATGCGCGTTTCGGAAACCTGAACACATTGCCGCCATTGTTATCAACAAGCCTGACTTTCAGTGACGTTTAACCCGAGCATAAAAACGTGGACTGCATTGTGGAAGTGGGCGAGTTTTTATTCACCAGCAAGTTGGTCAATAAAGTATACCATTACACAGTACCTGGCACGTCCGGGATTCATACGATGAAGAACTTTCCGGTGGCATCGAGACGGATGCAATACTGCCATATCCTGAGAAAGAGTTTGGCCCACTGCAATTGGATTCCATTTTTTTTTTCCATTATTGGCGGTCGTACAAGAACACAAACAGAAGGTTATACCGGTTCTTGACTATCGGGAGTTGAACGGCTTTGTAGACGCATTCACGGCTGACGCAGAGGTGTGTGCGCATGAAATTACGAGAATGGCGACGACAAGGAGCTGACATATCGCTGTTGGATTTCTTTAAATGCGTACTTTACAGATTCACATTGACAAATCTTAAATGAAGCTATCAATTTTCAAACAGTGGTCATTAAGGGCAAGTGATCGGTTTTGCCTTACGCGTTTGGGTTTTGGCCTGAATGTGGCACCACTTGTCATGAAGTCAGTGATCGACAATCAAATAACGTCCCAGGATCAGGACATTAAGAGTGCCACGTCGGCATTTAGCGTTATAAAATATCTAAGAATAAATGAATTAACTAGTTGATGCAGCTATTTAAGACAGCACTTTGCAGATTATGGGCTAGTCTGTAAAAGATCCGGATGATTGAGAGATGGAACTAAAGGTCCTGGGTCTGCAAGTCTGGGAAGAAAGCAACTCCCTTCGATGGATTTGGGGAGGTCAGGTTCAGAAATTAAAATCAAAAGGTGATATTAGTATATCTATTTTTCCTTGTGCGGGAAAATAGTTGGGTCATTTTTTTGTTTGCGGTTGGCTTATATGGCAACTGCATTTATTAACGTTATGCAAGTACACTAACCAAAGGATGGGACGACGAGATAAAGGATGCCCCTTTTGGACGTATGCTGGAGGAAACAGTTAAAATGTTGGGGAATCAGATCCTGTCAGCGAAGACCATTGTGTGAACGGCAATGAAATGACAGTTTGGGTGGAACAATCTCCGTTCACAGATGGAGTAGCACTAGAGGTGAATGGGAGCGTCGTGGAAGATGCTTGCTGGTTGCGTCCAACCAATGATGCCAAACACATTAATCTTGCTGAGCTTGATGCGGTAATCAAGGGCGTGAATCTTTGCCCTGCAGTGGCAGGCACCAGTTATGCATGTGGTCACCGATTCAGCATGTGTGCATCGGTGGGTGTCTGACACCCTGACAGGAAGGAAAGCGTGAAAACGAAGATAGCGGGTGAAATGCTGATGAGGCGGCGCTTTAGAGACACTGTGAGCTTTGGTGGAGTACACACTGACTATGACTGTGACGTTGGTGAAATCTTGTCAGAACAGGCGCTGACAGCCTCACCAGAGTGCCGCAACGCTGGTTGGAGATGCACAAGAAAGGAGAGAACTGGTGCAAGTGAGTTGTGTCACTGCAACAAATAAAAGTTGAGCAAACGTCAGGTGACCCACATCCACCAGCAGAGTGGGCACCCAGGTGTTAAAAAAGAACAATGTACTTTGCTAGGACTGTAGATCCAACGGTGTCTAAGGAACTGGTAAAATGCATTCGTTAGAACCTGTGAAGCCTGCCAATCGATCGATCCAGCACCAGTGCATTGGAAGAAAGGAAATTTGAGGTGAGAAAAAACTGGAGCAGGTTAGCAATGGAAATAACCCATTGCAATGGTAGCCATTTTCACGCTCATTGACTGTGGTCCCTCCCATTTTGCAGTATGGCGGCCACTGAGACGGCAAGACTCTAATTGGTGTCATTCGTCAGCTAGAGACAGTCTTCTCATTTAACGAGGCCCGCCGACGAAATACTGACTGACAATGACACCACGTTCATTTTGCAGATGGGGAATTTGTAAACAGCTGGGGCGTGCATTTAAAAAGGTTCTCCGGTGCGCTTGAAGGCCGTCTGGAAATGGCATTGTGGAACGCAACCACAGAAAGGTCAAAACCATAGCGGCCAGGAAAAATTTTTCAGTCTTGGAAGCGGTTTACTGGCATAACGTCACACCTAAGGACAACCTTTCACCTTCCACGGCATATTTGATGTATTCACACATACCACGTCCGGGTGAGAGGCATCGACGCGACGCCCCGCCTGAATCAGAAATATTGAAAAAGAAGGGGAATACAAGGAAGGGGACATTGTCTGGGTTAAGACTCCACGTGGTAAATGCACGACCAAATTTGGAACCGGACGTGTGACAAAGGTGGTGAGTCAGCAGTCAGTTAAATCGATGGAACTCCTCGTCATGTTAGAGACCTGCGCCTTTTTTTGGGCTCAAATCCCACAACTGACGAAGAAGACACGGAGGATAGTGAACAGCCAATATACATAGAGTTGGATTCAACAACCAATCACTCAGATAGCGGTAGTTTGCCAATAGATCGGGACGTGTCTAATGAGAGTTCCTCTGATGAAGAATTTCAACCAATCCCCCTTCGGAGGAGCACCGGAACAAAAGACCGTATCCTCACTGTCATCTGTGAGATCAAGAGGGGGAGTGTGGCGGATGAAACAGAACCTGGGACGAGCACAACTGGTCGCGACTTGCCTTGTCCCCGCCAAAAAAGAGCTTGTATTTGCTTAGCATGTAAAGCTACTGCAGTTGAAATGAGGGAGAAAAAAGCACTTACCGCTCTGCCGTAATCCATCCTCGGCCAGATAACGAAAAAAAAGAATGAGGGGGGGGACTGGCACCGCATTTTATGCAATAACGATGCAATGCATTATGGGACATGGACGCAATGAATTATGGGATCACAGGAAGACGCAAGGGATTATGGGTACATGAACAACTATAAAAACAACTACTTTTTTCCAAGTCGGGGAGTTCTTCGAGGGACGTTCACGGTTGACGGCTAGAACAGGCAGTTAGTGAGATTTGGAGACAGAACTCAGGAAGGAACGACTCAAGTTTGAAATACCAGCTGGGAGAGCTTGAATTTACTCGCTGGTTACTGTTTTCTTCATTCGCCTCAATATGCCATAGCAGTTGAGCATTCTATATTGGTTTCTTTTACGACATATCAACCTCAATAGGTTATTTAATGCTGACAAGATTTTTATTGCTGGTAATATTTTTTTCTTAAAAAAAAAATTTATTGCTAGTATTAAAATCTATTTTTACACTTTCATAGTGTATTGATCCAAGTTTGGGGGTTAGCTATTTAATTAAAATAGCTGGGATCCTAACAGGTGCTACCACCCCAGGTCAGGGTGGACTTGGAAACACCAGCAATTAAGAGGTGGTTCCATGCTCCTCAAAACCTCCTGATCAGAGGCCTTGCTGTTGGATGTAGTTTGTCGTCTTATCCAGGATGTACAGAGGCACTAAAACTTGGTACTGTTTTTACTTTTGAAGATTATAATTTTTCTGTTTTATTTTTCATCCAGTTCGCTGCCATTTTAGGTTCTAAGGTCACTTATTTTTATTTCTCCTTTCTAGGAAAATCCAATGTGAAAAAGAATTAAGCCAAGCTCAAGGGGAGATAATGAGTCTTAACAACCAGCTAATGGCTGCTATTCACCAAAAAGTGATGGTCTCCCAACAGAGAGACCAGTGGCAGGTGAGAAGATACAAACCCGATTCTTACAAGAATGTGTTTCACAAAAGCCCTCCTCAGCTGTTCACTAACAAAATGTGAGGACAACTTTTTCTTTGGTTCTTATTCTTAGTATTTTTTTTTTTTTTGTAATGTATTTTTCAGAATAACCTATTCTTTTCTTAAGCTAAATAAAACTCAAAATTCTCAAAGTTGGCATAAATGTGTAATGCAAAGTAAGTCAATTTTTTTAAAGCCAAAGTCGATGACCAAACAGTTTGTCATTTGTCCTAAAAAAAAAAAAAAAAAAAAAGATGGATCGGTTATTGGCATGTTTCTATTGGCAGCAGTCAGCCCTTTATATGAAGTCAACTATAATATGATGAAAAGAAAAATAGATGTGAAAGGTGAATTCAAATC
This sequence comes from Acanthosepion pharaonis, assembly GCA_903632075.3. NCBI lineage: Eukaryota > Metazoa > Mollusca > Cephalopoda > Sepiida > Sepiidae > Acanthosepion > Acanthosepion pharaonis. The sequence continues at coordinate 272,584 of CAHIKZ030001339.1, forward strand.
TTGTAGGAAACTGCTTCTCTGTTCCTACTTTACATTAAAGTATCAGTGGGTATTCATTTCAGCCAGTTAATTTAATGACATATTAACCTTTGGTGGGTTACTCAATGCTATCAAATTTACACCTGAATCAAAAGGTAGACGAAAAAAAAACCAAAAAGGCTACTGAATAGAATAATGTTATGGAAGGTTGGTAATAAACGATAATACTTAGAACATGAACAACACACATAAGATTCACCATGTAAATTGAACTGAAGAAAAGTAGTCAACTGCTAGAAATGAGAAGTGAATTCCACAATGAATCTTTAACTGCAGGATACCTACCAACTGTCCCATGCAGTCAGGGGTGGCATGAGACCAAATTTGATGTGGGATATCTGAGACTGAGCTAAGCAAAAATTCCCTGTAGGCCCTGTATATAATGGGGTCGGGTAGCTGTTTCCCCAAGATGAGACTCTGCCCTTTGACATAGCTTCATCTGGGGATCCTCTCTGCTTTGAGGCAGAGAGTTTAACCAGCACAGCTAGAGATTAATCTTCAACTGCAGACCAACCTACTGTATTTACGTGAATGTGGATATACCCATTATCGTCCATAGGTATTCTACAACAGAAAGGTAGACTTAAGGCCAGTGTACACATTTGACATAAAGGTAGACACAGGTCTTGTTTACACCTGACTCAGAGAGGTAGACATAGGTCCAGATTACACATGAGTCAGACAGGTGTAAATTGGACCTCTGTCAGACTCAGACATTTTTTTTTTTAAATATGTCTAAGTCTGAAAGTTAGGTGTAAATTGGACCTATATCTGAGTCATAAAGGTAGACATTGTTTAATACCGGTCTGGAAGTTTCTGTCTTCTGACAGTTGCCCACTTCTATGTGGCAGTGGGGGGATGTTTGGCTTTTGGAATATTATAAGCCATGCTGAGAAGACAAAGAGGGTATTCAACCTCAAATATTGAAGAAAATATGAGCCAAGAAAATAATACCTCATCTTAGAATTGAAATAATTTAAAACTCTCATAAAAGCAAACAATATATGATGAATATCTGGAGTAGAGTGGAAGCAGGTGATGTGCAGCTCCACATATTCTGTCCTCTTGGTCACAGTAATGTTTAAAATTTGCTCTATTTATAGGGGAAGAGTAATCAATATCAGTGAGAGAGTATTTATAAATATAAACAGTGTGGACATAGAAATCAATGCTGCATGGTGACTGTCAGTTTTATACTTCAATGCAATCTTCAGACCGAGATGGTGACATACAGGAAAGTCACCATCCACTTTTCATACCTATGTCAAAACTCTCCCTTACATTTATATATATATAAATATATATATATCAAACCGTCATTTAGCTTCACATGCCTTTACCAATTTGGCCACAGAGAAGCATTCGGTTAGCAAGGTCAAATTTACTGTATTTAAACTTCACTCTTCCATGAATCTCTCACGTACATTCATATCTGCTCAAAGCGCATCCAAATGTAAACAAATGACGTCACACATTATGAAATGGACAAAGTCCGACAATTATTATTAAGAATATTTTCTGTGAAGATTTCTCAGACATTCAGGCCGGTAAATGTTGTTTAATACTGTTTATTATAAACAGAGCATTTACTTAAATATTTGTATCTATAAAAAGAATGTATAAAAATAAATGGTAATTATATCTGTTAATATGTGTAATTTAGACGACAATTTATCCATCGCACCATGTATGTAGTCAAATCTTTATCATTTGATATTTTAAATTGGATACTAAATTCCTTAATCTTTAAGGAGCTGATAATCCTTTCCCTTTTGCCTTACTCAAGGAATTTAAATCCATCATTATTGACCTCTCTAAAAAGTAACAGATTCCTCATAAATTCCTTTAAATGAAAACTATATGGCTAATCTTTGGAAATGCTAAATCAAAATTTTCAAATTTCATAACTAAATTTTATTTATTAAAATTTAAAGAGTGCCCATGAGTTTTAGTCATTCTGCAAATGCACCTTGAAGTAAAAATGGTTAAGAAACACTGGCTTAGTGTATTCATAGGCTGTGTTGTGTTCATGCAACACATGGTCCTCTGGGGACTAAGAGGTTTACCAGATAGGGACAAGACATGTCTAGTTTCCTATGGCAACCTGTAGGTAAAAAGAAAACTAAAGAGAAGTTTGTTTCTACCAATCCTCTGATTGGTTGGGAGTCATGTGAACTGGCCAATCAAAATAATGCCCAGTCTCAATACTCCAACACTCACTGCTGTCCTACATTTACAATCAGTAGAAAATCACTGCTGAACACAACTGCAAATGGCCGACTCTCTGACTTGATATCCAGTGTCAAAACCATGGCAAGAGACCTGCAAAGCTACATTGATGTCACCCCTGCCCCTAGAGCAATCAGTACATTGTTGTTATTGTCTTCACTTGATCTGCCAATAAAAACATGCGCCATTTTTTTTTCATTTTGAAACTTAACAAACAGTTTGGTTATTAACTTTGTTTTATTAATTTTCATTCAAAATTCAAAGTTTTTATTTAATTTTTAAAATTTTATAAATTTGAGAAAACAAAAAATTTATTTCCATTTTTTTTTTTTTGGATGTTTTTTTATTTGCATTTTTTCTTTTTTTTTTCAGTATTACTTTTGGCTTTGAAATTATTTAAAACATCGATATTTAAATTCCTAGAATGAATATATTTACTTTCCAAAACTTTAGAAAAAATAATAAAGAAAAGTTTAATGCTTTTCTCATTTGACCTAAAATCAAATGCTTTTAAAACAAAGCAAAAAACATATATATTATATAAGTATAAATTGAAAGAAAAAGTTCTCTTCCAATTCACTCGCCTTTATTCTACTAATACTACTTACTTACTTTACATTTTTTTTAAATATTTTTCATTCACCAATTCCTCTTTCTATGCACTTTGATTTCAACAGGTGTTGGGGCAGATGTTCAAAAATAAATTAACAAAGAGCTATGATGTATGTGTGTCTGCACTGCCAATAGAATAGAAATTATTTGTGTGCATCAAAAGTATTTTCGTTTTTAACAGACCTTTAATCCAAGGCTTTTTTAAACATTAAAGATTATTTATGACTTCCCTGTATTACTATCCCAATAATGACTACCATCAAATCTAGTATTAATTATAAAAACAAAATAAAAATCCAGTATTGAAAATTTCTAAAACAATCCAGTATTTTTTTTTTTTTTTACAATCATTTCACCCCAAGCAAGGCAATAAAGCCACTAAGATGCAAGGTGATACTGAATGTGAAAGAAAAAGAAAAAATATTATTGAGGAGGAAGAAAATTAAAAGAACAGGAATTAAGAAAACAGATAATGATTTACACTGCATTTAAATTTTTGAAGATCAAAGGCAATAAAGCCACTAAGATGCAAGAGGTTACTGAGTGTTAGATAATATGTGAAAAACTACTATTAAGGAGAGAGCAGAATAAATGAACTAGAATTAATAAAACAGAAGATAATTGACATTGCATTTAAATATTTAAAGATCAAATGCACTAAATCCACTAGGATGCAAGGGGTTACCGGGTGTTATAAAGCCACTAGGATGCAAGGGGTTGCCGGGTGTTAGAGAATATGAGAAAAACTACAATAAAGGAGAGAGGACAATAAAAGAAATGGTATTAAGAAGACAAAAATATCCATTGACATTGCATTTAAATTTTTGCAGATCAAAGTTGACTGGAAAGCAAGGGTCTGGAGAAGTGCAATAGTAGAAAACTGTTAGCATAGAACTTACGGTTAAACCTAGACATTTCAACTGTAAAATAATGAGAAGACCTAGCTACCAATATAGTTCTAAAATGTTTTAACTTATTATACATCAAGCACTGTTTTGCCACCACCATCACTCAGTTATATAATATAATATATATATATATATATATATATATATATATATATATATAAGGAAATGGAAGTCCAACAATTATTTAATATATTTTCTGTTTATACATTATTTTTATAGGTATAGTTTATTTATGTAAATGCTCTGATTTTTAATTAAACAATATTAATTACGTTTACCAGCCTGAATGTTTGAGAAAATTTCTATGGCCCAATGGTTAACAGCTTGTTAGATCAAATGATGGTTCCCATTAGGGTTCGATTCCTGTTGGAGAACACATATTTTCTATGAAATTCTTGAACATTCAGGACAGAAAATGTAATTAATACTCTTTAATTAAATAAATTATATCTATAAAAATAACATATAAACAGAATAAATATACATTTCTGTTTTCAAAAGTAAATCTTTTTCATCATAAGTTACCAAACATCGCCTGATGAATTGGAACAATTTTCACTTGCGAAAAATGATAGCGATGTATATATATTTCAAATAAAAAATATTTTACACACACACACACATATATATATATATATATATATATATATATATATTTTATTGTTATACATTATTTTTATAGACACAAATATTTAAGTAAATGCTCTGTTTATAATAAACAGTATTAAGCAACATTTACTGGCCTGAATGTCAGAAATTTCATAGAAAATATGCGTCCTCCGACAGGAATCAAACCTGTATCCTACACAGAACCGTCATATGGCCTGATATGCTATACCAGTTTAGATTAAATATTTGTGTCTATATAAATAATGTATAACAATAAAATATATTTAAATAATTGCTGGACTTAGTCCATTTCATTATATATATATATATATATAAAGCAAAAACAAATACATTGGTGAAACAGACAACTTGTCAAAGGACCTAAAACCCTAATCAAGAGAAAATCTCGAACAAGAAAACAAAAAGACATAAAAGCAAACACCTACCCATTCAGTAAAGGAAAATGTTTAACGTATAGATCAGAGGTCAGCAACCTGTGGCACACAGCTGCAAATGACATCACGAAGTCCAAAGTAATAACTACCACAACGCAAAAAAGATATTTAGCTGTTTTGGTTTTAATATTATACTAAAGTATATACTACTATATAAAATATCTTGTAGAACAGGTATATTGACCATGACTTAGTAGTATCTGTCTATATTTCTGAGATGAGGTATTATATACATTATTTACATTATCAAGGACACATGGCACAGTGGATAAAGGTGTTGGTTAGATCCAGTGACAGGACCCAAAGTGTGTGAGTTCAGTACCCGGTTAAGGCAGTGGAGAACTTTCGGAGGGAAATTAACAGGAGATAACTGACATCCATTAAACATGACATATGGAACTAGAACAGTCTACCCCAGTGAGCGAAATAAAGGGTTAAGTTCCACATTCCAACCACCTGAAGAAGGTCGGAGCGTACAACGGCTGAAACATCGTAATAAATATGGCGACAAAGATGAGGACAATAGTCCGAATAATGTAAATAATGTGACCTTGACTTGTATAAAAATATGTATGCTGTTGGCACATTGAATAATTTTAAAACCTTAAGTCAACACATAGTTAGCAAAAGGTTGCTGACCCCTGGCCTAGAAAAATTAGAGCAAAAAACACTTCACAATATTAACTTCTAGCAGAGGACAACCCAAGTCACTACTCAAGTTTCATATTTACATGATCTTCAGACAATTAGAACAACAATGAAAGATGGGCACCAGGTTTATATAACCCTTAAGTATGACATGATTACCTTAAAGCATAACAGGAAAACAAAAATTAATAATTTTACTTAAAAAAAAACAAAAAACATTGATAACTCGACCTTCATGGGAGAAATAAGCAAAGAAAAAACCCTGTGGGTGGGCCTACTAGTCATAGAGATTGTACTATAGGGAGGGGCTCAGAAAAAAAAATAACAACAAATAATAAATATTTGATATTACTAGGATCAACTCGGATTATATACCAATGGATTTATTACCTGTGTGTATATATATATATATATATATATATATATATATATAAAAATTCGCTTGAAGATGAAATGGAACTAATGCTTTTAATTTAATTGCAAAATTAAATTAGGGGTTTTAGCTTCTATTTTTGAAACATGGTTGGAACTGTGTAGAAAAAAAAAAAAAATCAATTTTTAAATATATATATATATATATATATATATATATATATATATATATAGGAAAAGCAAAAACAAATATGTTAGTGAAACAGAGAACTTGCCAAAAGACCTAACACCCTAATCAAGAAAAGAAAAAGACATAAAGGCAAACACCTACCTACTCAGTAAAGGAAAGTGCTCAATGCCTAGATTACTCAGACAGTAAAAAACACTTCACAACTTCTAGCATAGAACAGACCAAGCTGTTACTCAAGTTTCATATTCACATGATCTTCAGAGTCTCATTCGTAGAGGTAGACTGACCCTGAATCCATTTATGCGGGTTCAAAAAGGGAATATTTTTGGCTGAGCCTACGGGCTTGGAGAACCCATGTTAAAACGGCCTTGTGCCACATGCAACTCTCATGGGGTGGGGGTAGCTAAATATTCTAACTAGTCATGGAGACTGTACTATAGGGAGGGGCACAGAAAAACAACAACAAATAAATAAATAAATAAATAAGCTGGTGTCACAATTTTATATTATGTCTACATCTGTTAATTGTTTGCTTTTTTTTTTTTATTAAGTATTCTGTTATCGTTGGTCAAATGTTACTATTGCAAAAATATACAAAGCTGGTTCCCCACCGCTTTCATTTGTATTCTAGTCATCTGAAGATCACGGGATCATGAAACTCTAGTAACAACTTTAAGAAATAAAAGGAAAGTTTAAACAAATAAATCTAACAAAATTATTAAAACATATGGATCTATTAAAATTATTTAAACATATATATCAAACGAAATTATTTAAACATATAGATCAAATGAAATTATTTAAATATATAGATCATACAAAATAAAACGAAATGTGACTGTTAACTAAAGGGCCTTTATATAAGGTGTTAATAAAACTAATCAATGCAAAATGTCAGTCAAATGACAATACATCTATACTAAATATTATCAACACTACTAGAAGATTAATGTGAAAATTATACTACATTGAAATTGATCTTACTGACAGAAAGATAAGCCTTATATGGTGCAACAAGGTTTAACTAAAATATAAGAAGCAATTGTCAAATTTCAAAGTCTGGCAAGACCGTAGAGTCAAAGATATGATATGTTTACAATTAACCATTAATTCAAATCTTTGATTTAATAAAGCATCACTATTCAAGAACCTGATAATCTGCATGTTTTCTTCTAAACACAGAAAACAAGGTTCACATAAAGATGTACATTTCCTTGCCAGTTTTAAATATGAGATGTGTTAATATACATCGAAACGTGATTGCATTTGTGTAGCGTTTTTACATGTTTCTGATGTAATATCCTAAAATAAAAAAAACAATATATATATATAGGTAGGTATCTCCAAAGTTTCACTAAAAAATTAGCATACATGATGAAAAAATGCCTAAAACTTAATGAAAACAAAGTTTTATTGTTAAAATCTTCATACTATTATTAAGAGGAAAGGTCAAAGGATGTTTTGAAGTAAAAATTTACTTAAAAATCTTGATTTTCTTGCATCAGTGGATGACCATCTTTTTGTGTTGAAAAACACATTGATTTGGAAATTCTTACAAAAATCAAATAATTGCTGGATTTTAATAAAACTTTCACAACTTATTCACAAATGAATTACATTATCTTTAAATGTTTTTTTTTTTTTAGAAAATCTTGGTAAAAATATTCTTTTTCCATCTGTTACCACCCACTTATTTAATTTTATGAGATTTCAAGGAATTAATTTTTGTAGCACTTCATGTTTATATTACTTATAATGACAAGTCCTCAGAGAATTTGAAAATTTTAATTATTAAAATTCTGTATTCATCTGTATTGTTCAAGTGATATTGTTATTAATTAAAATCTTTTTACTAATCACAAATGGAAATTGATCACCCAGTATTTTAAAATGTATTTTTAATTTTTTTTTTTTTTTGTGTGTATAAACGTACTGATTTTTGTAAATACAGACATACATACATGACATTATCAGAAAATAAGAGCAGTAACAATAGTAAATTTAAAATTTATTGGTAATTTTCTAAAGATTTCTTCAACAAGCGTCTTAAGACTATAAAAGCCAAAGTACCTAAAAGTCAATAAAATATTAGAATGCTTAAAATATTTTAAATTTTAAAGATTTATTTTTGAAAGATTTGTTTTTTTTTTTTTTTTAATTAAGAGAATTGCATTAACAGATTTGTCAAAATGGACAATTTTATTGATTTTACTGATAAACAGAAAAAGTACTAATTTCAATCAATGTATATTTAAGTTGAAATACAGAAAAGTATTTTGCTTATTGAAAATATTAAATTTAATTTATTAGCTTGCAATTAAAACTAAAATAAAAGCATTAAGAAAGATTTTTCATTTTAAAAATGCATTTTAAACCCTCCTCAGTATTGGGTTTTTATTTTTTTTTTTTTGAATGGGGTGTACCTTTCATGTCTTGTACTGGATTTTTTCTTGTCTAAGGTTTTAGGTCTCTTAGCAAGTTGTCTATTAGTCACATTTTTTATTATATATATATATATATATATATACATACATACATACATGCATGCATGCACACAAATGAAATGAGAATGAATTGAATATAAATTTCAATGTTCATAACATTAATTTAAAAGAGAGCTCAATACAAAAGTAGAGATGCATTCTTTATTTTAGGATAATTACATTAACATGAGTATAATGTTGATGTAATTATTCTAAAATAAAAAAGTGTGTGTGTATGTATGTATATGTGTGTGTATATATATATATATATACTTATGGTGAAATCACACTGAAACACTGGTTCCAGTTTGATAACTGAAGTTAAGCAATGTTGAGCTTGGTCAGTACTTAGATGGGGACTGCTTGGGAACACTGGGTACGATAAGCAGAAAATACGAACAGATACAAAAACAGTTGATCCTAAGGCTAGCATATTCATCCTATAAAACCTTAATTGCTATGGGAACCACAGCAGCACCACCTACTGTTACTGAGAGCTGTGATCCCCATAGTCTTCAGAGAAGTCTACTCTTTGTGTGGGTCCTCTATAGATAACTGACAGCTATGAAATGAAAAATGGAAAAAAACAGTTTTACTCAGGGATTTTTTTTAAGACTACTGTATTTGCTGGCATATAAGGCGCATGTATTTTTACTAAAAAATATCTTTCAAAATTCCCCTGTGTCTTATATGCCATATGTAGGTTTACTAATTTTACTAATTTTTTCTTAATTTGCCCTGCTGAAACTGGGGTACATCTTATATGCCATAAAATACAGTAAATTTTTAAAATTCTGACCATGAGCTGGTTTACAGCCATATCACATTGAAACACCAGTTCTTGTACAGTTATGGAAGTTAAGCAATGTCAAGCTTGGTCTGTACTTAGATGGGTGACTGCTTGGAAATACCAGGTGCTGTAGCTTGGATATACGGTAGTGTAATGGGTATTGGCTTGGGTTTGTTATATTTACTTATGCACAAATACTCTAGGGGAAAAATATGAATTCACATCTTCTTACACCCAGCTATGGATTAAATTAGTAGCACTTGTACCAGTAAATCATGATTATCTCCCCTCCAAAATTCTTACAAAATAAAATTATTCTATGGCTTTAAATAATTTGTGATGGGTTGATAAACCATAAAACAAATCAATCAATGACTTTGAGCTTCTTTATTTTATTTCTATTCTTACTGTATTAATAATTTATTTGTTTATTTAAATTTGTATACTTTTCAGCTCAAATTTATCATTTAAAAATAAAATTTTTAAATTTAGCATTTAAAATTACAGTTTATTAAAAGAAACAATTAGCATTTAAAATTAGTTTATTAATTAATATTTTTAAAAATTTAGCATTTAAAATTAAAGTTTATTAAATTCAGGTTGTGTGTTATTCGTTGTTTAGTCTGTTGAGCCATTATGTGATCATAATTAATACTACTTAATTGTACTTCTTGTTTAAAATGTTATAATGACAAATACATATATAGAGATTCCAGCATTTCTAGGATATTATTTCAGACACAGTCTCAATCAAAGCCAATGAAATTGTTCCTAGAATTTGGGAAATGGAAGAAAATGAAACAATATCAGACTATACTGCCTAAAACTGCTTTAAGCATTTTTAAGAATAGTGGCTTATCCATTGAATTAAAACCTGAAAATGCAACTCATCAGTTTTCAATTGTAATGTTTTAAAACCCAAGCACCATTCCTTGAAAACTTACAACAAAGATAGGATTATTGAAAAATACTATATATAGTGTGTTCCATAAACTTTAAAAAAATACACATGCTTAAAAACGAAAATACTTTTGATATATCCTAATACCTTCTTAAATGAATCATTATCCCTATGAAGTAGGCCGTAGTATTTTCATCTTTTATTATCTTATGCTCCCTAAAAATTTATATGGTAATTTTTCAAAGGTGGCTTCCTTAAGAAGGGAATATTTTTAGAGAGAAGAAAAAAAAATTTTTTTTAATCACTGTACATGAAGAATTACTTTCAAATATAATTCCTTAAAAACTAAAATTGAATGTTTCATGCTGCTATAAAGAGTTGTGTGGAATTGTACAATTTTTTTTCCCCATATTATTATATGAACTGCACTGCTGTTCACAAATATTCCAAATAGTAAAGTGGTACAATAGAGACTGAAATCAGCAATAATCCTTTTTAAAAAAAGAAAAAATCTTTCTCATATTACTATAGATTAAGTCAGTGGTTCCCAAGTTTTTTTTTTATTTAGGCTGTATTTTCAGAATAAAAATATGTTTGTGCCTCACCAAAGCGAAGTCCCGTTGAAAAGTTGCATGCAACCCTATAGCAAAAAAGGTCCAGAAAGAGAGTTAAAGGGAGATAACCACAGATTCAAAGTCAGAACATTATCATTGATAACTCTCTCCTCCTATCTGCAGACCTTAGTTACTATATTCTTAATACTTGATATAATGCAAAAATATCACAATGATAAAATCAGTCAATAATTATTTATAAATATTTATACATGGACTAATGCATACAATTACAAGTAATCCATAATAATATTTTCAATTTTGAAATCATATTTATTTTTGGTATATGAATTTTTAAAAACGTTTTCTAAATCTTTTTCTTTCATTCTGCTTCACCTTTTATCTTCTTCCACCGCACATGAGTCGTACTGCACCATTTTTGAACCACTTGAAGTACTCCTGATCATGAATATAACAAAAACTTTTTTTTTATTACATTTTATGAAAGTTAATGGAGGTGGGGACAGTTTTCTACATAAATTCATTTTAAATTGGTACACATACAAAAGCCAAAATAAAGTAGATTTGTACCATGTGATTTCTTAAAATGTAAAAAAAAAATTTTAATTCTGGAATTTATAAGCTAAACTTTTTTTTCCATATATTGCTATAATTGATAACAATTATGAAAAAAAAAGTTCAGCTTATAAATTTCAGAATTTAAAAACACTCCAGATTATTAATTTCAAAAGTAATTTTTTTGTGTGTTTAAGAAATCATCTTGTATAAGCATATTTTAGTGGCTCACTTTACAATGAATTTACATAGTAAACTAGTCCTCCCTATTAACTTTTATAAAATCTAATTAAAAAGATTTTTTTTAAATGTTCATAATGTGTCCATCTTAATATGAAAAAAAATTTCATTTCAATGATTATTTCTGATAACAGTGCCTACTGTACAATTCAACCAGAGTTTCTAACCAATTTGATCAGGAAGGGAACAATTAAAGTCAAAATCTTTTCTTCATCATGTGTGGATATATGTGCAGTGTAATGGATACGAGCTCTTAAATGAGCGATTGGTGAGCAGAGTTTGGATTCTAGTTGAGTTTGTTACATTCTCTTACATGCAAATACCTGTGGGGAAAGATATGAATCTATTAACCCAGCTATGGATTAAATAGTAAAAATGCTATCTGGAAAAATCATTATCACCAAAAAATATTTTTATATAATATTCAATCTAAAAAAAAAAAAAGAAATTAAAAAAATATTATTCTTGCAGTCCCCCCAAAAAATGTTTTGGCTTTAAATAACTCACAGTGGGTTGATAAACAGTAAAAAAAACTCCCCCAAAATATATCAATCAATGTGTTCATCATGCAATGTTCTGCTTAAATCCCTGAAATTTTTTCTTAACTTTTGGTCATATGAAAATGTGTCTACCATGACAATAATTCCATTTCTCTGTGGGTTCCTTCTCTCATGAAAGATGTTTTATTTAGTGCATGAGAATTTGGGCTTTTTAGGGATATTGGTCACGGCAGGTGATGGCATTTTGAATTTGAAAATTGAGAGGAAAATATCAACAACAAAAAAAAATTGATAAGCCTCCAACTGGTTTTCATGTATTCCATCTTCTATATGAGGGTTGGCAGGAAAGTTCATAGGCTGACCAAAATGTAAATAGATACATCAATTGGTAGCCTAAAAGTCATGCAAATGTACCAGAATGCAACAGCTAGTTGGCCACCTATTGTATTCTTGTACACTTGCAAGTCTTTTAGTCTACTAACTGATGTATCTACTTATATTTATATCTTGCTCAGCCTATGAACATTCCAGCTAACTCTTGTACTTTCAATATTTGACATAAATCCTTTTTCATTTTAAAATGCGTATAAAATAATTATTCTCTGGTTCTTTTAAGCTCTATGAAACCACTCTAAAAATAATGGCATTTTATTTATAATAAAGTTCACTCAATACAAGGCTCAAGAGCCACTCCTAGTAGAGCATTACTGAATGAGGTGTGTGATATCTAATAGGAAATATAAGGAAGTGAGGATAAGGAGGATAGATAACGATGGGTCTTTGACTTGAAAAGTTTAAATTTTGTAGTGTTCAGAGAAGTGTCCATACAGAAGTTTGTTCCCCAAAATAGCAGTTCTTACAGAAAAATGCTGTCTGAGTGGAACTTCTACCTTACAAATGGAATACAGAGGAAATGTGGATGTAGCATGGTGAGTCCTAGCTGTAAAGATCTCAACTAAAGTGTGGAGCTCATCTGAACATTTGCCATTTATTTTATTCAGTCGAGTTTGCTCAGACATTCTTGAGTATGACACCAACTATCACAGTCCTGCATCAGTCATTGGGGTGACATTCTGTGTCATAACATAGCTCGTCAATATAAGTGGTTGCTGGGCAATCATCTCATCTTGCTCCATGGCTAGGTGCCCAGAGCAGTAGTATCTTTGTCACGGTTCTTTGCATGTTCCATTTTAACTGTTTATAATATATATTAAACTGTTAAAACGGAACATGCAAAGAATATATATGTGTGTGTGTATTATTTCTTGCACCCACGAACAACACACAATTTAGTATTACTACATACACACATGAAGATTATCTTGGAAGAAGATTGAAAGTACTTGGGAAAATGGAAAATAAAAATTATTTTCATAGTTATAGCAGATTTCTCATATCATTTAATTGCAATACACAGAAGGTTATCCGAGTGTATGAACAGATTTTATTAAAAATAAGCAGACATAATGTCTGTAATTTATTTTTTTTAGTGTCTATATATATATATATATTCGAGATGACATCACTGTCTTTTATTTTCTTAAGTAGTGAAATTAATGTCAACTGGCCTAGGTTGATTGGTTTGTTTTATGGCACATCAACCTCAATGGGTTATTTAATACTCACAAGATTTTTATTGATGGTATTATTTTTTTTTCCCAAAAATTCATTGCAGTTAATAATTTTTTTTTTAATGTATTGCTGGTAATTTTTTTTTTTTTTTTTTTCAAAAATGTATTGCAGGTAATAGTTTTCTTTTTGAAAAATTTACTGCTGGTAATAATGTATTGCAGGGAATAATTTTTTTCTTCAAATAATAATTTTTCCAAAAATGTATTGCTGGTATTAAAACCTATTTTTATACTTTCATAGTGTTTTGACCCCTTTTAGGGGGTCAACTATTTGCCCATAGCTGGGGCCCTGACAGGTGCTACCACCCCGGGTCAGAGTGGACCTGGGAACACCAGCAATTAAGAGGTGGTTCCACGCTCCTCAAAACCTCCTGATCAGATGCCTTGCTGTTGGACGTAGATTATCATCTTACCTAGGACGAGGCCTAAGTTAAGAATTCCTAGTAAAAATAAATGTGAAAAAGGTGACACAGGTTCAAATCCTTCCAGGAGGCACATTTTTGATTACTCAAGCTTTCCTTAACATATACATTAAGTGAGTGGGCGTGCATGTGCAAGTACAGGAATAAGTTCACAGCCTAATGATGAAAAATGCATAATTATGTTATAATTGTTTTTCAACACAATCTTCTTCCTTGTCATCAGTGAACTTAATTCAGTGGAGAATATAACTGGTCAGGATCCAAAATTGTATAAATAAAAATCCATTCAGTCTATATTATTAATATGCACAATTGAATTAAGTGCATTGACAAGGATGTATATGAGTGGATGCTGAAACATTCTTGGCTTGACAAAGAACAGATTCAGAAGATGGATATCTGGCATATGGTCAGATTTTTTGGAAATGGAAAACATTGGGAGATTCCTCAGCACACTCTCATACTAGAAACACACAGAGAGAAGAGGACCCTCTCTTCAACACTGAGCTGAGCGGCCATGGGCCGGCAGATGACTTTGCAAACCAACCTGTATACCTTTTTACAAAAATGACACACAAAAAATCTTTTGGAGATTCTTGAAAGTGACTTTCTCCTCATGTGCAGCTTCAGCCAGACATCAGACCTGCAAATTTTATCACAAAACTAATATAAGTACCTTGCAGGTCAGTCAGGAAGAACATTGATATAGTCAGCATTAGATTGCCAATTTTCATGGAATCTTCAATGACTAGCAAATCCTACATGAGATTGAACAACCTTCCCACAGGTGTTATATACAAGCTAAGACTGAATGTTTGGTTAATTTGCAGTAGAAGCCCCAAAGCCCATGGTAATGAAAATGTTCCATTATGGTGTGAAATTGCCTGATTATTTTGAAAATGACATTAAAAGTTTGTGGTCTGTTACTGTTTAGGAGTTATCAACAATGTAAGTTCAACTTCTTTTGCATCACATCAACAGAATGGCTGCCATTAATGACTTTGTTTACATATGTTTGCCTTGAGTAGTCATGCACAGAAGCTTTATTTGTTTTGGTTATTGCACAATGTGCAAAGTTTAAAATGAATGCACAATTCCAAATATAGCAGTAGAAATGAAAAAACTAAAAATAAAATCGAAATTACATGCCTGAAAGGATAAAAAAAAATTTTTTTTTTTTTTGGAAAAAGAGTTCAGCCATGACTATATTTATTCACAAAAGCTTTCAATTGTTTCTGTAACAAATTTAAACCAATTTAATAAAAAAAAAGAATTCATTATTTAATAAAGCTTCACTTCTATAAAGAAACAATACATTTAATTGGTAAAAAGGAATTTATACCAATTAAATAAAAAAAACTATTCATTTAAAAATAAAAAAAAGGAAGCACATTTTAAAATAACTTTCATGAAAATTGCACAGTAATCAAGACAAATAAGAAAATACAAAAAGCAGTAAAGAGGCCGTTAACTAAGTAAGCTTCAGTACATTGCTACTCGAGGCCAGGCAAACGCATGTAAACAATTCCAGTAATGGCAGCTGGACAATGCAAAGAGATGGAACTTACATTGTCGATAAATCCTAAATGGTAATCGAATGCAAAATTTTATTGTCATTTTCAAAATAATCAGGCAATTTCACACCATAATGGAACATTATTATTACCTTGGGCTTCCGGTGCTTACACTGCAAATTAACCAAATATCTCCTGGGATTCTTAAAGGTTCTTTTCAACTTCTGCTGCAACAATCAAAAACTAACTTTCTCCAACCAAACTTATTCTCTGCTGGTTTCCCAGTCTTTGACACTAATTTCAAGAGTTTTCAGGTTGTCTTTAACAACATTCTTAAAACATTTCTTTTGGTTTGTATTTAAAGAATTTATATATAAAAGGAATATATTTTGACCAAACTGGGTGCTACCATTATTTTGTGAGATAAACAGCTATATATATTTAAATATAAAAATGGACATTAAAATTAACACCCAGAGGTGACAATCTATTTCATGCTTAAACACAATTGTCAGGTCATATTACAGATGATTGTGGCCTGACAATTGCGTTTATGCATGAAACAGACTGTCACTTCTGGGTGTTGACTTCAGTGTTATATATTTATATTATTTATATTTACATACACTATATCCCTGATATTGACCACTTTAACCCATAAATATAGCAAACCTTAAAACAATATTTTATCATATAAGTTCCATTAAAAATGACTGATAAGGTACTGTGGTTAAGTTTTTATTTAATTTTTCTTGAGTTCTTATAATTTTCATCTTTTCAGAATGTAAATTATGTAGAATTTGTCCAAATGTTTTGTATGTCTAAGCACTTTCAGCTATACTTTTAGCCATTATCAAGGATGATTTTATTTTTACTTTTAACTGAATGTATGGATTTTTTTATGTATGTATCTCAAGTTATAGGAATGTTTTATTTTCCAAACACGATCAACACATTGTGGCCATGTTCATAGCTGATGTCATTGAGTGTTTTTATTAATAATGCTTCCATTATTTTTAGCCTTTGTTTTTTTACATGTGGATGAGGCTATTATAGTTGTATTATCAACGAGTATGTTGCGGATAGACTTTAATAGGTGTTCATGTGTATTTAAATGAGACATATTTGAGCAATGATCAGAGAGATGTAATATGTTTTTCCCTGGACTTATCAATACAAATACATTTACTACATTTACCTTTAGTAAATGTATTTGCATTGATAAGCCCATGTATGAAATGATCATCTGTATGAGGTAAATCATTTGGATCTCATTAACTGTAATTCATATATATATATATATATATATATATATATATATATATATATATATGTGTGTGTGTGTGTGTTCACTATTCTTAATCTGAAATCCTTAGGACCAGCTGTGTTTTGGCTTTTAGACTAAAGACAAAAAAATGAAAATATAACTGACACAAAATGACACTGATTCATTTTTGACAGCTTATCAACCCTTTGCAGGTCAAAATCTTATGGATCTACATCTTATAGAAAAATACACTAATAAATACTGTAGTATTGTTATAATTATATTCCATAAACACATGCAGTAAGGAGATTTATTTCTAAAAAGAACATAAGTAAAACTTATCTGACTGTCACTCAAGCATACAGCCACTTGTGAGCTGCTACACACTGCTATGTCCCTAAAGTCTCTTATGTCATACTATACTGTCTTTTACCGTAACAATGTTGCAGAAGGGGTAACACTGGTGTCCATATTGTCATTGCACAAAGGCCATGGGTATCCAATGTTGACTCCATGATCACGTTGTGTTCCTATGGCGAGCCTTTGTGAATATTTCTGTCTGCTTCATCAATTTTGGTTTTCTCGGTCAGTAATCTCTCTCTTTAATGGAATAAACTTACACTGATAAATTTGTGTTTTCCAAACCCAGTAAATAACTGGTCACACATTTTCACCAGATTGTATATGGTTAGTTGTTCACAATGTTGTTGTCATTATTACTGTCTTCATTTATTTCTGTATTTAACATCATGTTAATAACAGCTTACATTGTCTGTTTGTTTGCAACACTGACAAACTTTCTATGCGACTACACTGTGCTCCAGGCTTACCTTCTGTTACTTGCACTCCATGGGGAAATAAGTGCTGTTTTCAGAATGTTTGGATTAGTGATAATGGACATGTAAAAAATTATTCACACACACACACACACACACACAAATACACATACATTTTTATATATATATAATATATAAATACTATATATAAACATATTGGATGGTATTTTTAATAAGATATAGTGAAATAACCAATGATTAATTTTCTATCTATTCCAAGAGAACTACAGTTTAGTTTTGTTAAAAATACATATTCCTTCACTTTTACTCCTTTCCCAGTTTTTGTTTAATGTTTCTTTGTGCAATTATTCCAGTACTTTTATGATATATATTCTCAATAATTTTTATATTGTTTTCATATGAATTAAAGACTACCTCAAGTTCTACTGTGTCAGATGCCTTATCTTAGTCAACCAAAGATAATCAAATGGATTTTACATATTTTTTCAATCAATTAATCTACTGTTGTAGATGGTCTCCTTTTGAGTAACCACTTGTAAAATTTATCTTTTCATTGAGGGTATTTGTTTGTAAGTAATTTTTAAAATAATTTGCATATGTTCAATAGTAATGTGATAGGGCAATAGTTGTTAAATAGTTTAGCATCACTTATTTTATAAAATAGAATTATTATTTGTAAACTGAAGTTTGTCCATAAAGGTCTGTTACTATGCCAACTTTGCCTCAAGCTTTTTACATTTTGAAGCACAAAACTTATTTCAGCTATAAGTGCTTTTATTTTCAATGCATATAAGTTTTGCATAGTTTACAATGTTCGAAGCCTATAAGCTTTACATAGTTTAATACCATATCACATTGAAGTACCAATTCTCATACAATCCTCAAAGTTAAGCCACATCAAGCCTGGTCAGTACCTAGATGGGTAACCACTTGGGTATACCAGGTGCTGTAAGCTGGAATGTACAGGTATTGTAATAGATAATGTCTCAGAATCGGAACTTGAGGAGCCAAGTTCCAATTTAAGTATGGTTCATTAGATCTATTTATCCACAAATACACTTGGGAAAGGTATAAATCCTCCTTTTCTCCTCCAGCTATATGTTAATTAGTAGGACTTGTATCAGTAAATCATTATCATCTCCAAAATATTCTTACAATCCAAAATATTTTCTGGTTTTAAATAACCAGGGGTTGATAAGCCTTAAAAAAAAAAAAATCAATCTACACTTTCTACACTTTTTTTTTTTTTTTGGTTTCTTTGATGATCAGCTTAATTCTGCATTTTCACTTTTATCTCTTTTACTATTTACAACCATATTTTTATTTTTCATTTATTTTATTTTTTTTATCATTTCACCCCAAGCATCACAATAATGCCACTAATACACAAGTGATGGCACAGTGATCATTTTTTTAAGCAGATCACCCCTAGCAAGGTGGGAGTGCCACTAGTACATAAGGGAGAGAGTGAGAGTAAAGAGGATTGTTTGGGAAAAGGATAAAGAGAAGGACAGAGATCAAAGTCAAGGCATCAGAAGATATCGATTGACATTGCATTTGAGTAATAGAAGATTATAGATGCAAGTGATAGGAAGGGAGTTCTACTGATGGGAGATGCGCGATAAGAAGCTGTTGGAGTAGAAGAGGCGGTTGCATTTAGCTGTTTTGACAGTGAAAGATGCCAACTTGTAGCACATTTAAATTCATGCATTTTGGGAACCAGTGAAAGTAGCTCGTCAGAGCACTTAACATGAAAATACTTGTAGAAAAGACAGAGGGAAACCACAGCACATCTGTGAGAAAGTGACTGTAGATGGGATGCTAGATCAGGACCAATCACATTGCATATTGCATATCCGTCTCTGGATTTTGTCAAAGACCCTTGGATGACCAGACCATATATGGCAGCAGTATTCCATGCAAGGACAAATGGTTGATTTGTAGATTTGAAGGATAGACTCAGGCGAGAAAAACCTTCTGTCACGACACAGAGAACAAATTTGCGGTAGATGAAGTTATTGATTCAATGTAGTTGTCCCACTTCAGGTCAGTGGGTAGTGTGAGACCAAGCAGGCACAGAAAGGCGTTCTTGTGGAGTTGGCCATCAGCCATCCTGATAGGAGGTAGGGAGGGTTCTCTATGGTGGGTAAATGAGAGCAGTTTTGTTTTGGAGGCATTAAAGTTTACAAGCCATTTCCTGCCTCAGTCAACTACAGATTGGAGGTCCTTCTTTTTCACCATTTCTACAACTGAATTTCAGTATTTTCCTTTGTTATTGCTATATTATTTTCTTTGCCTATCTTTGCTACTTCCTTAATTAGTTATGAATTTGATCACAACTCACAACGTTTTGAGTCAAGTCACTGGTGAACCATCCTGTAACACTTTTGATCAGCCTATGAACCTTTCAGCCCACCCATGTATCTGTAAATAAACAATGCAGTTATTAACAAGAAGGGTTGAAATTAATGTATGCAAGATTTCACAGCTCTAACATCACTTCTTCTTAGTCAGCCTATGAACCTTTCAGCCCACCCATGTACCTGGAAAGAAACAATGCAGTTATTAATAAGAAGGGTTGACTTTAATGCATGCAAGATTTCAGTTTTTCATAGTCAACCTATGACATTTTCAACACCCCATAAGTTTAATAAATGTTATCATTGACATTAAGATCTTCTAGTATTGTCTATTGTCTTTGGAAGCCTTTCGTGAACAGTCAATTGTCCTGGGTATGACGATAAACTACATCCAACAGCAAGGCCTCTGATCAGGAAGTTTTGAGGAGTGTGGAATCACCTCTTAATTGATGGTGTTCCCAGGTCCAAACTGGGATCAAAACACTATGAAAGTGTAAAAATAGGTTTTAAGACCAGCAAATAATTTTTAGTATTTTTTAAAATATTACCAGCATTAAAAATTTTGTCAGCATTAAATAACCCATTGAGGTTGATATGCCATAAAACAAACCAAACCAACAATACATTTTTGAAGAAAAAAATATTACCAGCAATAAAAATCTTGTCGGCA
Organism: Acanthosepion pharaonis; assembly: GCA_903632075.3. Classification (NCBI taxonomy): domain Eukaryota; kingdom Metazoa; phylum Mollusca; class Cephalopoda; order Sepiida; family Sepiidae; genus Acanthosepion; species Acanthosepion pharaonis. The sequence goes on from CAHIKZ030001339.1 coordinate 293,351, forward strand.
TTAAATAACCCATTGAGGTTGATATGCCATAAAACAAAACAAAACAAACCAAACCAAACCAAAAAGGTGAACAAAAAGTTGGAGAGTTGAGTTACTAAAAGGAAATAACTGAAACTGAGATATCCAGAAAAGGCATGGCATGTGGAACTAGAATAATCTATACCTGTGGACAAAATAATGGGTTTGGTTCGAAATTCAAATGTATATCACCTGAAGAAGGTTGGAGCATACAACAGCTGAAATATTATGAATATGACAATAAAAATGAGGACAATAGTTGGAACAATGTCAATAAGGTAAATACTCAATTTTGAAGTCAAATTTGACTCTGCATTCTATGGTACTGATAATACAAGCTGTTTCATTATAAGGAAACATTCAGTATTCATTGACTAAGCAGTCATTGCTACTCTTGATTGAAATTTATAAAATCTTTCTCTTAAAACATTTTCTCAATAGGTTGCTTGCTTGATTCTGTTTAGTGGGAATATCAACCACTATGGGCTATTTAATGCTGAAATCAAAACATTTTGTATGCAATTTTATTTGATTATTTTTATTTTTGGAGATAATAATTGTTTTAAGGATACAAGTCTTACTAATTAACCCATAGCTGGGGTCAGAAGAGGTGGATGCATGCTTTTCCCAAGGATATTTGTGCATAACTGTGTATAACGAACCCGACAGGAATTGGAACACTGCTCTCTGATTAACAATTCTGAGCCATTAATCATAACACCACCTGCACATCCAAGCTTACAGCACCTAGTATTCCCAAGCAGTCACCCATCCAGGCTCAATGATGCTTAACTTTGGGGATCATACAGGAACCAGTGTTTCAATATGATGTAGTGGTAAGCCTCAGAAAAATAGGTTAAGTCCAGTAACTGTTATTGCTCTTTCCAGTATTGATGGAGTTTCCTTCCTAACCTTTTGTTTGAAGTCATGTGGAATGGCAACATTTTGATTATGTCATTATTTTCTCTTCAAGTTACATGTGATACCCATTTTAATCATTGCTGTTGAAAGTCCTCAAGTGAGCTTTTTTTCCCCTGGTGCTTCGACTACATGAATTTAAGCATGATTGGTAACTCGGTCGCATCATTTTACTGTTGAAATAACTAAATGCAACCCTCAACACTTCTACTCCAACAGTTTCTTTTCTCACACTTCTCACCTGTGGAACTCCCTTCCATTTCCTTGCTTACCTGATAACTACAATCTTCAAAAATTTAAATGCAACATCAATGGCTTCTTCTGTCCTTTCCTCAATCCTCCCTATTGTCAGTCTTTTCTTTTAGTTCCTGTAACCCCATGCATGCTAGTGGTATTACTATCTTGCTTGGGGGTGAAATAAATAAAAAAAGAAAAATGGTGTCGTTTCTGTTATTTGGTACAGTTTGATAGTTTCCAATACAGTGGAACCTCGGTTCTCAAATTTAATTCATCCCTTAAGCCCATTCGTGACAAGAAATGTTTGTAAACCAAAACTATTTTTCTATTAGGAACCAATATAAAATGGATTAATCCATTCCTGGTCCCAAGACGATTGCTTATTTAATATTTCAATACTAAACAGATAAAATATAGATGAACACTTTAATTTTACCGTACATGTATGTAGGAGAGTTGATGGCGTAAGTGGAAGATGGCGTGGAAGGGGAAGGAAAGAGATGATCATCTCTTTATTAATAAGAATAGAATAGATCGTTGATTTTGCCATATGAAACTGAGTAGGAAGAGACAATATCATCAACAATTGTTTGCTAGCTTTCTTTGGAGCCATGATTGAGCGGTAATGAAAAGAAAAAAAAAAAAGTATAATAAAATTGGAAATGAAAAGCACGACACATGAATGTATACAACATGGTGGTCAACTCAGAAATGATTACATTCTGGTTAACTCAGTTCAGCAATGTTGTTTGAGAACTGAGGCACTTGCATCTCAAATTTTCTGTTTGTGTTATGATGTTGATTTGGGGTTAGTAGAGTCAAACGCCAAATTTTTTCTGAACAACAATAAAAAGGGTTTTAATAGGTTGGTAAATAGGTACAGAAATCGCCTGAGTAGTCAATAACTAAGCTCATTTAAGAACTGCTCTGTCTCTGTCTTTTTATGCCACTATTTAACGTCTTTGCTCGCAGACAAGTTCATCTTCAAGAGGGGTGGTAAGTTTCCGACACAACACCTCCTCCTTGAGATTAATTCCGGAGGAATTAATATCTTTTCCTTTTGGGATCTGGACTTAAACGTTCCACCCTAGTTCTTTTTCTTTTGCTTGTCCTTCTTTGGACAACTGTTTCAGGCAATGGTGGAGTTGGTATATCAAATAAATCATATAATACCTCCATTGGTTCTTCATTTTCTTTACTTATTTCTTCGATGATTCTTTTCCTTAATTGGTTCAAATGTCTTTTGTGCGTCCATTTTTTACTTCTTATCATGTACAACATTTTACCAATTCTTTGTGTTACCACTCCATCTTGCCAAAATTCCTTCCCATTTTTGTAATTTTTAAAAAAAACTTTATCTCCCGGCCTGAAATATTTCATATTTTCCTGATGCGTTTTGTTCTGGTAACTCTTTTTTCTTTCCAGCAGCAGCCTATTGAACACTGATCTAATTTTTCTAGCAAACATCAGTTCAGCTGGAGACATCTCTGATATTGCGTTTGGATTTGGTGTTATTCTGTATATACTTAAAAACTGCTGTATATTACCATCATCTGTATTAGTACCATTTGTTTTTTTAAGGGCTCTCTTGAACGTATCAACAAACCGTTCAGCCTGTCCATTTGACCTAGGATGAACACGGTGAAGTGTGATGTGGTCAATTCCCAGAGTCTTACAAAACGTCTTAAATTCACTTCCTGTGAATTGAGTTCCATTGTTGGTGATAATTTTTCTGGTACTCCAAACCATGCAAACAGTTCTGTAAGAAAATCTTTTGTTACAGAAGCAGTTGGTCTTTTGCACTTAAAAAACCTCAGGCCACTTGGAATAGCTATCCACAACTATCAAGTAAAAATTACCATTCATGGGTCCAGCATAATCTATGTGGAGTCTGGTCCATGGAACATCTGTTTTTGGCCATGGTGTGTATTTTACTGGCGGTGCTTTTCGCTGCCATTTGACACCCTCTACAAGTTTTAACTACCTGTTCAATGTCTTTGTCCATATTTGGTCAATAAACGTAACTCCTCATCAGGGCTTTCATACATCCAATACCAGGATGCCCCTGATGAAATTCCTTCAACATCCGCTTTTTTTGTAGTACAACCGTATCACGACCCTTCCAGCATATAACAGCACTTCATCACATATTGAATATGCTGGTGAAGAAGTTTTATACTTTCCTGAAGTTACAACTTCTTTCATTTTTCTAATAAAAATGTCTTTTTCTGCTTTTAATTTTATTTCATCTAATGTCACCGGTAATTCTTTTACTGTGTTATACATTACTTCCACCAATTCATTTTCTGCTTGTAACGACGCTATCACCATATCTTCTAGCGGTTCCGAAGACGTTGGGATCAGCCTAGATAAACCATCAGCATGGCTTAAATTTTTAGATGATAAAAATTCCATTTTGAAATTGTAATTCAACAAAATGGTTCTCCATCATTGCAAATGGTTTGCCTTATGAGTAGGTATACCCTTCTTCGAACCATAGATCGAAAGCAGCGGGCGATGGTCGGTCTGCAATATAAACCTTCTTCCATGTATGTACTTATGGAATTTTTTACAAGCATAGATGATAGCTAAGCTTTCTTTCTCAATTTGAGAGTACTTCTTTTCTGCAGGTAATAATGTCCTTGATGCATGTGCCACTGGCTTCATATTGCCGTCTCTGAATTTATGCAGAATTACCGCACCTATTCCGTACTCGCTTGTGTCCGATGCCACTATAATTTCCTGTTTAGGGTCATAATGTGTTAGTGATAATTCCGACGTCAAAATATTCTTTATTTTGTCAAACGCTTTCTGACACACTTCTGACCATTCCCACTTTGCTCCCTTTTTAAGCAATTTATTTAATGGAACCGTAAGGCTGCACAAATTAGGAATATATATCCCATAATAGTTAGCAAGTCCTAAGAACGCTTGTAGCGTTACTACATTTTTGGGAGATGGCATGCTTTTGATCGCTTCTGCCCTCGCTGGATCTGGTCTTCTTCCATCAGAGTCTATTATCTGCCCCAAAAACTTAATTTCACTCATAAAAAATTCACATTTTTCAGCTCCAAGTTTGAATCCATATTCTTCAATTCTTTCAAAAACCTGATCAATATGTTCCAAATGTTCATTTCGATCTTTACTTTTTATCAAAATATCATCAAGATATGCAATGGCAAAGTCCAACCCTGCCAGCGCAGTGTCCATAATTTGCTGAAAAATACTAGGGGATACTTTTTAAACCAAAAGGCAAACGGTTAAATTTGTATAAACCCTTGTGTGTATTGATAGTCAACAATTTAGAACATTCTTCGTCCACTTTCACTTGGAGATAGGCATCCGATAAATCCAATTTAGAGAATATTTTTCCTCCACTTAAACTTGCAAAAATGTCTTCTGGTGAAGGCAAAGGATATATGTGGTCTTTTAAGCAATCATTTAGACCTGTAGAGAAATCGGCACACATCCGAATTTTATTATTCTTTTTCTTAACATATACAACAGGGCAGGCCTATTCTGAAAATTCAATGCGTGAAATAACTCCTAAATTTTCAAGCCGTTCCAATTCCTTGTCAGTCTGTTCCAAAACACCAAATGGCACATTTCTTTTTCGCTTGAAAATAGGTTTTACATTTTCCTTCACTTCAAATTTTGCCTTCACCTTTTTGCAACATCCAAGACCTTCTGAAAATACTTGTGGAAATTTTATTTTCAGATCTTTCAACAAATTTTCTGTAACCCGATTTTTACACAAAGAAGAAACATTAATTCTATTGCAAAAAGAATTTATAGGGAGTTCCCATAAATTAAACAGTATAATCCAATCTGTTCCAAACAAATTTGAAGCATTTTGTAGCACGTACACATTAGACTTTAGTGTCTTACCAACAAAAGAAATATTACAAGAAAATTCACCTTGAAAATGCAATTTTCTTCCAGAAATCCCGCGAGCCACTTTTTCAGTCTTTTTAAGCAAAGGTCTACCTATTTTAATCCATGTTGCTGTATTAATAATGGAAATATCACTTCCAGTGTCTAGCTGTAGTTTAACATTTTTTCCATTAATTTTTACCTGTACGAATTTTCTTTTCTGCCCCTCCTCAATCTCCTGACGTGACAATACAATATTCACATCTTTTTTCGACTTAAATTTTTCTTTTTGCTTTTACAATGAGTACTTATATGGCATTTATTGCCACACGAATAGCAATTTTTGTTGAAAAAAAAAACATTCACTTTTAAAATGACCACCACCGCATCCAAAGCACATTGGTTTTTAACGTTTTTATTAACTATTCCCTTTTTTTGGTCGAATAGCATGGACATGGGATACGTCTTTTTTCTTCAATTTGCGTATTGTCATGTTTTAAGTTTTCAATTTTTGACACTCTTCCGTAACCTTCTGCAAAGTGATCTCGGAATCTTGTTCGAGTTTTGCCAATATTCGGGAACTTATGTCCTTATCTTTGCTAGAAGTCAACCCTTGAACGAATATCAAACATATAAATCGATCAATTGAAACATCATGTAACATAAAACGTTCAAACATTCTGTTAACATTTCCAGCATACGTAACAACATCCTCATCGTCATGCTTTACCATATTCAAACACGAGAAACAAGTATGAAACAAACTAACTCGCTCACCAAAAATACTAGATAAAGTATTAAGTTTCTTCGAAAGAAATGTCAGCAGTTTTTCTTGAAAGGACAAAATTCGTATACTTATTATTTTCATCTGTACCCAACTTTTGTAAAAGTAAACTCACTTTTTGTTCATGAGTCCAACCTTCACATTTTTTTTCAAATATTGTTTCAAATCTTCTGAAATATGCAGGAAATGTTATTTGTACTAGAGTTTTCGTTAATGCAATCAAATCTTCCATTATGCATAATAGATTACACAAAACACTTTGTGTCATTTTTGAACTTGAAAACAGACAAAAAGGGAAAACACGTTTTATATATCCTTCCAATAAGCACAAGTCTTACTTCTTTTGGCACGTTGAAATCCCATTTCTTCGTGAAAGAACAAAGTTCGACGATTTTTTTTTTTTTTTTTTTTTTTTTTTGAGCGAAAAAAAAAAAATTTATATAGTCCAACTAGAGTTGAAAAATTCTCCACTCAGCGTGATGAATGAATCTCTCGTCACCACTGTTATGATGTTGATTTAGGGTTAGTAGAGTCAAACGCCAAATAACACATAACAATAAAAAGGGTTTTAATAGGTTGGTAAATAGGTACAGAATCGCCTGAGTAGTCAATCACTAGCTCAGCTAAGAACTGCTCCGTCCCTCTGTCTTTTGACATACCACTATTTAACATCTTTGTTCGCAGACAAGTTCATCTTCAAGAGGGGTGGTAGGTTTCCGACACAACAGTTTGAAAAGCGATTTGTTAGGCATGTGAGATGTTCAAGAACCTAGGTTGCTCTGTATTAATTTTCTTGGTAATATTTGCACTTTTTATTGCCTTTATCAGCAAATATTCAGTTAAGTTTTTTTATCGGGGCGCTTCTTTTGGTGCTAAAAAAAACATTCATTTACAGTTTCTTCATTTTTGAAAAAAAAGTCTTCATAATTCTCATTTTGTGAAGTTCACAAACATTTGACTTCTGTTGTTTCTCTTCTTTTTTCTAATGTTTTTTAATGCTGGATTCCTCCTCTCTGTTCTTGTCCTTAAATTTGCATCAAATTTGTCCATCAAAAAAAGGTGCAAAAGTTTAAACAAGAAGTATTAAATTCAAGATTTTTCCGTTTCATTTCTTATTGTATTTTTCAATTTTTTTTATTTTTTTTTTTTATCCAGAAAAACAGTTTGTTCACAATTTTGATACAAATGTGCATTGAGATTTTATCTGGGCCAGTGACTTTCTTAGGGTCACTTTTAGAAAGTTTTGAGACTTCCTAGGCTGTAATAAAAAATATTACTGAGATTGCGCTCAGTGAGATAGGCCATCTCCTTCCTGACTTCTCCTATGTCATCTAATGAGAGGCAAAGATTGAAGTGAAAAGCTTTACCTTATCTGAAAAGGATGAGATAACCTCGGCAAATAGCAAAGACAGTTTGACTTTATTCAGAATCTCCCAGAACTCCCAGGATCCAATTTGTTCATTTTCAACCTTGGCCTGGGCTGCTTGTGCTACACTTTGCCTTTTCTGGAACTTTCTTGCAGGAATTCTGAATGCAGCAAGTGTCCAAATACACCGTTCCCTGTCAAAGATATTGTAGTAGTAATTATGGTGAGTTGGAACATATTCAGAAGTGAACCAGGGCTGACTGTTTGGGTTTGGCTGAAATTTTTTCTGGGGTATAAAATTTCCCATTCTGGGATGAAAGCAGCCATTTTGGAAGCAGTACGATTGAAGAAGGTTGAAAGAGGAGCTTTCTTCTATGTAAACTCTGAAGCTGTCTCAGTCTGCCTTCATGTAATAAAAAATCATTCCATGGAGCAGCATATCAGGAGATGCCTTTGGCTTAGCACTGACACTGAATAGAGAATGGTCTGATGTGCCCAGAGGTGGATTTGGTTTGGTTTACGGCATATCAATTATTATTGTGAGTTATTTAATGCCGAAAAGATTTTTATTGTTGGTAGTATTTTTTTAAAAATGTATTACTGGTAATATTTTTTCTTCAAAAATGTATTGCTGGTATTAAAACCTATTTTTACAATTTCATAGTGTTGTGACCCGAGTTTGAAGGAAAACAAAGCGTGATGGTGTAAGTCAAGCAATTCTCACCATGTAAAGATTTCTGAAATAGCAATAGAATTAGGTCTGGTTTACAGCATATCAACCTCAGTGCGTTATTTATTGCCAACAAGATTTTTATTGCTGGTAATAGTTTTTTCAAAAACATATTGTTAGTAATTTTTTTTTTTCTTTCCAACAATGTATTTCTGCTAATCTTCTTTTTTTTTTTCCAAAAATGTACTGCTGGTAATAATTTTTCAAAAAAAAAGTATTGTTGGTATTAAAACCTATTTTTATACTTTCATAGTGTTTTGACCCCTTTTGGGGGATTAACTTTACCCATGGTTGGGACCCTAACATGTGCTACCACCCTGGGTCAGGGTGGACCTAGGAACACCAGCAATTAAGAGGTAGTTCCACGCTCCTCAAAACCTCCTGATCAAAGGCCTTGCTGTTGGATGTAGTTTAAGGTCATACCCATGATGTCCAGAGGTTGGGGTAAAAGTTCCATAAAAAATCTTTTAGGTCAGGATGAGGTCAAGGAGGTTCACCTTATGTCCTGGCACATCAGGAACACAGGTGAGTTTTTCATTTGTCTTATTCATTAATTTTGTTTGAGTGGACTGACCAGTTTTTGCGGTGAATATTGAAGTCACCACAGATATGGAAGCTAGCTGAGGAAAATTTAGTAAAGATAAAAGTACTTTTTCAGGATGATAATGCATTTTGTCACAAACAAAATGTGAACCAATGAAAACATTTTGATAAAGAATATTGTTTCAAATTAGTGGAGTCCATATCTGTCTATATTTCTGAGATGAGGTATTGTAATTACTTACATTATTTACATTGTTCGGACGGTTGTCTTCATCTTTATTGCCATATTCACAACGTTTCGGCCATTGTACACTGCGGCCTTTTTCAATATCTGTCTATATTTCTGAGATGAGGGATTGTAATTACTTACATTATTTACATTGTTTGGACTGCTGTCCTCATCTTTGTCATGTTCACAACGTTTCAGCCATTGTACACTCTAGCCTTCTTTGGGTGATTGGAATTTCGAAATGAACTCTTTATTTTATCCAATGGGATAGATTGTTCCTGATATCTCAGTTATCTCCCTTTAACTCAACTCTCCAAAATTTTGTTTACCACTGCTATAGAAGAGGTATTGAACTTGGGTCAAGCCACTGGATCCAACCAATGCTTTTATCCACTAGGCCATGTGTATGAATTTTTGGGACTTATAAACTGTCAGTAGTAACATTTTTTCACCAGAGCTCATATTGCAATTTTTTTGTTATTATTGCTTTTCTCTAGCACTCCTTATTATTGGTTCCCATATTGTATTTATTTCTAAGCTTGGTCAGCTCAAGAGATTTTTGTAGCCTAGAATATATGCTGATTGCTTAACTTTTCATATTTTCCACTGATGTTCTCTGTCTATTATTTCTATCTCATCCCACAAGGAGTGGTGATCTCCCTTTTCCCCCCATATGTGGTCAGCTATGCCTGATTTTTCTATTTCCCCTCATGTTATGGCTTTTCCATGTTCTTGCTGTCTTACCTTAAGGGGGTGGCTTGTTTTTCCTTTATATTTTTTTACCACAGCTGTACAGGATGGTGTACACACAGTCCTTAGTCACGTTCTCCTCTACAGGGAGGTTTTACTCAGAAGTGGTGTCTGCAAAATGTCAAACCACTTTCGAAGGTTGTCCTGATGTTATATGGACCACAGATCTGTTGTATTTTTTTCAATAATCCCGTAGGGTAGACAGACCAAAGCTGTTTTTTTTGAGTATTGTTATCCTCTTGTACCATTCTATCCCAGTTTGTTGGAGCTGCTGCCATATACCCAGGGTAGTTGTTACATTGTCGGGTACTGCTTATATTGACCATTTCTTGATCATATGTCTCTGGGTCACCGATTATGACTTTTGCTTGATGTTGTAAGCAGTGAACAATCCCTTTATGGGTATGGGGAGTTGAAATGGAGGTATTGTTTGATGAATGTTGGCTTGTTTCTTAAAGGGGCCTTTTATTTATCAACTACAAAATTTTATGTAAGGAGCTGAACAAACATATAAATGGTTAGCATTATGTTAAATTACCTCCCCACCACTTTCACTTTTACTTCTTAGGAAAGTTGAATGTCTGAATTTGATAAATCTTATGAAATAATGTAACAACTTATGTCTGCTCATAAGGAAATTGTCTAGGATTTATATGCAGACAACTTCATGTCACAACCTATATTAGAATATTTTTCCAGTGAATTTAAATTTAACATAGGTCACATTTGATTGGTTAATCACAGCAAAGCCCACAAGCCTATTTTTTTTTTTAAAGCATTCTGTTTTTGAAATTAAATTAATTTCATTTGCCAGTAGTTTAACATTGCCCAAGGAGACACAATTGTAGTGTTGAAACATAATTGCCATTATGTAGTGATTTTTAACATGTTTTAATATCCTAAAATATATATATTACTTTAAAAATTAGGAGATCAGTTGAATCTGCTACCTTGGCTTCAACCTTACGGTATCCTCAAGTGATTTTTATCAATTGACCTCCCAACACTTTATTTTGAAAGAAAACTAATGGATGCTATATTATTTTTAAAAAATAAATAAATGCACTGCATTGGGTGTGAAGAAGGGAGGAGAAGAAGAAGGAGGACCTATATATATATATATATATATATATATATATATATATATATATATATGTTATTACAGACCCTGTTGCTACATGTGAGACATCTTTCCCCAATAACTCTCTAAATATTATCTGGTGGAAATATTCACCACCTTACCCTGATAATATCCCAAGCAACAAACCCAGACAGAGCCTGTCAACTAATCAACAATGTTTACAGTCTTACTCTCCTCAAAACACACTATTAACACGAGATCATCTTAGTACTTTTATGCCGATCAAAATTTAAGTTTATTTTCATAAAAAGTTTTGCACATCAAGTGATTAGACAATGATCTGATTTTGCTCATAATACAATTTGCACTGGAAAATATATTACCTACAAAAACATCTGTCACTGAGTAAATCCTATTTCTCTGTTCGTTCTTCAGATTGTTGATGAAGGACACTGGCATGTCTGAGAATTCTAAAGTTAAAACCTTTCTCTCCGTGCTTCATTTCTGTCAAATGGACGATATTTAAATATTTTTCATAGTGACTATGTTAGTATCTTTTTGTTTATCCCTTATTTTATTATATTTTATAAGAAGCACACACAGACGACCGTTGATGATGAAGAAGATAGGAAATTTGTCTCTTATGGTAAACACGAATGAGCGAAAAGAAATTAAGCCATATATGATATTGAGAAGCAAATCCATATTTTACAAAGCATACTAAATATGTTGATTTGCAAAATGGATAAAAGAGACTTTCACGAATGGGAGCATGGCTATCAAGGTTCAAATGGGATGTCACACACAACATCTTGAGTTTTAGATTATCTTGATGGTAATGAAAATCTTCCTCTTAGTATCTTTTCATATTTACTGAATTTGATGGCTCTTGTTAAATTTTCAAGGATGCTATGTGATGTAATTTAACCTTTATGAGTGTCTTGTAAAATTTTGAATTTTGAGTAACTAACAACATTTTGCTTTTGTTTATATTAGATACCAGGTACAAGACAAAATAATATCATTACTTGATTTGATAAAGGCAATTGACAAAACACATTGGCAAAGACTAAGTATTGTTTTCTTGTGGTCTCTTATTTTTATTCTATATATATATATATATATATAGAGAGAGAGAGAGGAGGTGTGGGGGAGTAGTGGATAGTGGCTCGGATTGTGGAATCAGAGAGTCGAGTTCAAATTCCAGTTGAATCCATTACATTTACTTATGTGCTAATACCCTTGGGAAAGGTATTAATTATCATCTCCCTCCAGCTATGGGAAATTAGCAGGACAGACTGGGTTCTATAGCCTTGGATGGCAACTGGTCTAGGAGAAGGACAACTCTGAATTCAAAACCTGCAGAGGGTTGTTGTTTATTACCACTTATGATGATGAGAGATAAAAAGTAAAACTGAAAAACGAACCTCACTCAACAGAGCTAAATTGAGGTTAATAAATTATAATAAAATTTTAAAGCCCTCTCAGAAGGATTTTGTACTGGGCCTCCAAATAATTCCCATCTAAGTAATATTCCACCCACCAATACATATTATCCATCCCTTTTTAGTGATAATTCTCCCTCTACACCACACAGAAATAACCAAACACAAATAAGCATAAGTAGATCCACTTTTGAAAAAACAAACCAGTTTGATGATTGTGAAAGCAGAAATCCAGTATTACAAACTACTATCCATGTAACTGAATATGTTAGCTCTATCACAGATATTGAGCATTTTCTACTAAGTACCACACATATAATATATATATATATATATATATATATATATATATATATATATAATCACAGCAACTGTCAAATTCCCTCAAATTCTAAAAACTATGCAGTCAAACCAATGTATTTTAGTATCACTCATTGTTGAAAATTTATTCACAAACGTCCTTGTTAATCAAACCATTGACATAATCCTTAAATCTGTGTATAAAAATAATTCCATTCCATCTCTATCCATCAAACCAAATATCCTCAAAAAATTATTGCCTGTCTGCACAATTAAAGTCCCTTTCTGTGACCATAATGGCAATATCTACACTCAAACTAATGGTGTTAGTATGGAAAATCCACTCAGCCCATGCTTCTCCAACTACTACATTTCCCACATTGAAAACACAATATTTAAACAAGTTATGAAGCCGAAAATATACGTCCATTATGTAGATATTTTTATTTTAGCAAAAAACAAATAAGAAATTTATAATCCCAAAACTACATAAAAAAAAAATGTCCTTAACTTTACTTATGAACTTAGTCAAAAAAAATAAATTCCCATTCTTAGATGTTCTTGTAGAATTCAGTAATAACACATTCACCACTTCGTTATACAAAAAAGCCCACAAGCAGAAACTCTTGTTACCTTAATTTTAAGAGTGAATGCCCATTTACATATAAAATAGTAGTTATAAAAAAATTTGCTAGAGAGCACACAAGAATTCATCCTCTTTTCCTTAAAGAAGTCAATGTAGAATAGTCACTTGTTAACAATGGTTTTCCTAACTGCCTCACTGACCACCAGATTAGACCATTTCTTTCTAAAGTAACTGATAACAATAGTGAACATACTTATAATAACATTAACATCTATTACAAAAGCCAAATACACGTCAACTATAAGCAAGACAAATTTTCTCTTAGAAATATCATAAAGAAATACACAACCTCAATCAACCAGAACAAGAAAATTAAATTAATTATTGTAGTGAACTACCACAGAGGGTAAACAGGCCCAGGATTGCATGCATTTTTTATGATACTAGAAGAAAATGGCTTACCCCCAGGGTGAACACAGATTCGAAAATGCCTCACATATCTGTCCAAAAAAGAAAGAAATGGCGGCTTCATACGTCACACATTTAAAACAGATCCAGAGGTTAGAAAATCTCACAAGAAAGCATCTTTTCACATATGTAAATTTTGGCTGTGAATGAGGAGATAAAAAAAAAATAGGCAGAACGAGGTGACAGTTACTACTGTTTTGAGGAAACATGCATTGCAGTGGAATTGACTAGACTGTTAATAAACCAGAGAATAAAGTACACTTTTTACTACAATTGTCTATTATGAAAAAAATTTAAAACAGCTAACCTTATCATAAAAAATAACAACACTACCCACAGAATCAAAACTACAAAGAACCACATTATTACCCCTTAATTTGATCAAACCAAACTCATAATTATATTGGTCATACTACTACATGCCTATGTAAATGACTTACATTATACCTAACTGACCATAGCTCAATTAGGACTTTTAAAAACACACAAAAACCTACCAAACTCCATTCAAAACATACTCGTAGAAAATACAAGTATAACAATCTCGTCCACATGTAAAAAAAGATTAAAAATAATGGAAGCCCTAATAATAAAAAAAGAAAAAGCCAACACTCAGTAACATTAACTACGAACATGGCCACAATGTACTGACCGTTAAAAATAAAAAATCACCCTTGATAATGGCTAAAAGAATAGCCGAAAGCACTCAGATATGCAGAACTTTTGGACAGTTTTTATACACTTTGTGTCTAGAAAAAAAAAAGCATTAGTACAAACACAAGAAAAATGAAATAAAAAGCTTGTTTGCAGTACTTTGTCAGTTATCTTTAATGAAACCTGTATAAATGGTGTAATTATACCCAAATACAAAATATGTATATGTATGTATATATATATATAGAGAGAGAGAGAGAGAGGAATGAGTAGGATAAAAATCTACATACTCGCACAAATACTTGCATGTATGTATAAAATATATTTCTTCCTCAGGTGTTATAAATACAGTGCTCAATGTTATGAAACTGAGCTATAAGTATATATTAGTGAATATACGTAAATATCCAATGTCAATAACATGACTCAGAGTTTCATTCATTTTATGCAATATTCAGGTGCGGAGATATTTTGACCATTAAATAGTTCACATTCTTGTGGTGATGATTCAAAATTGTGCATTAAAACTTGTTTATTTAATTATTGTTGCATTAATTGTTGTTAATTATTAGAATTAACTATTAATAATTTATATCCTTCAAATTCATAATTTCGAAAGGTGAAGAATTAAAAAATAAATAAATTTTTTAAATTTGAATTTGGATTCAAAAGTAAACAATATATCAAGGGTGGGTAACTCTTTTTTTTTTAACATAAGATACCCTAATTATACTGATTAGCTTAAACTAGAACACAGGTTAGAAATATAAGAGCACAATATTTGGCAGACTCATTTGAGTCCAGGCAAATATAAGATACAAAAACATGGATTTTAAACAAACAAACAATACATGTAGAGTGAGTCCCCGGTATTCGAGGGGATTAGGGACCAGAACCGGACACGAATAGTTAGAATCCATGAATACTTGTAACCCCCCTCAAGTGCTTATAAGTACCTATTTTGATTGTTATAACCCCATATTCCTTAAACTTTCATCTTAAACACTTTAGAAACATTTCAGACCCTTTTTAAAACATTTTTGAAAAATAGTATTGGTGACCATACACTTAGCGTAAATTTTCTTTCATACGTACAATAATCGTTTTTAATTACACATAGATCGATACAACCATTGAAAATACTGTATAAAATATGTGTAACAAGATATAAAATATAAAGTTTAAAACATTTTCTAAAAATGGAACTGTGATGATGCCCCCAGACTTAGCATAAAGCCACTTTTAAGACCCCAGCCGCAGCCCCTAACAAGCACTACGCATGTTTTTGTGTTTGTTTTTTTTACAATGAAGATGTACAATTCTGCCAATTTTTACCATGAAAATGAACTTTTAAGTCACTTAAATAACAGGAAAATAATACAAGAATATTTTAAATATGTTCTATCGAAAAATAAACGAATTGAGGGAGTTTTTAGTGAATAATTTGTACATATCTTCTACAGAAAAACATGCAAATATTCAGATTTTCCATGAATAACAAATACATATGTTCTAAAGAAAAATCCACAAATGCTGAAATGCGAATAGGCGGGGTTTCATTGTATTAGCAAAAGAAATTACATTAATGTTTACATTGTTGAAAGTAAAGGAAAAGACATTAAAACCATAGCTATTAATAATGTGCTTGTTTATGAGTGTGATACACATGTGTGTGATTTCAGTTGTCAGTGTACCAGGGAAACAAAAGCACCCAAGCAGGGACATTCTTATCCAATTGGTGCAAGAGTAAGAGTTGAACTGTGCCATCCCATAGGTGTTTATCAAAGCCAAGCGGGTTAATACACAATATAAAAAGGACAATGCTAATTTTACAATTTAATGTCTGCAACTTGTTTAATGCAGGCAAAATTATGAACACTTTACTAAGTGTGATCTAAAGTAGCATTGTATATGATGTCATCTTTTCTGGGCTGTCTCTATGTCATTAATTATTACTGTTCCAACAATTCTAATTTGTTTACACAAGCAATGGCTTCTAAGCAAAATGCAGATGTTAGCAACTTTTGCAAAGCACAAGGAAATATCAATGCAGAAAGACAAGAATATTGAGAAAAACTGGACTGGGGCTTTTTAATGCAAATGCTGGATGATGCATTTGTTACTCATCAACTGTACAGGAGAATTGATGAAACATTCTCAGCCTAACCAAGAAGGCCTTCCTTCCTTCCTTCCTGATGTTTGGTCAAATTTTGGGGCTAATAACTTTTCAGCACCCCATTATAAAGGATATAAGTATGGGTTGTAATGTTGTTTGGTTTTACTACTACAGCATATTTTTTTTTAAATTACAAGAAAACAGTTAACGCAAAACCTATTATTTAAAATAAAATAAATACATAAATTATTTATCAAACTAAAATAAAATAATAAATATTAATTACATTAAAAAATAAATACATATAACAAATAAGAAAATAAAAATTCAATGACAATATTTACTCACTTTCATTTATTAAATGATCATTATCATTAAATTAAATCACTTAGCATCTTCCATAATTTATTAGACATTAAATTACATCACTTACCATCCTCCATAGTTTACATTTACTTAGCTTGAATATTTTAGAGTGATCTTAAATTTAAAATTTTCAAAAACTTAATGATATTTTTGCTTCTGTTTATAAATACTTGTCGCAAAATTCTTATATTTACCATAATAAAGTCTATCAGAGGATGAAACACATTGGTAAGAAAAGTATTCTTTTGTCTTTATTCATACTGTCTTTTTTAGATATATATTTTTATATATATATATATATATATATATATATATATATATATATATATATATATTTATATATATATTAGTGAATATATTTGTGGGCTCTTGATAGCTGTGCTAGCATGAAGCCACAAGTCATTGTGACTACGGGCTTGAGCATGATGGCCTTGTTCAAATTGTTGATCACTAGAACATGTAACTAAGGTCTGCTCAGCATTGTTGCAGTATAAACCACAGTGGGTGTTGAGCAAACACAAATGTGCCTGAGTCTCTGCAATAGGGATTGGCTAGCCGCCCTAGTAGACAGGTATCCTCAAATACGAGTGGCCAGCTATTAGTGAATATACATAATATCCAATGTCGATAAAACTACTCACAGTTTCATGCAATCTTATAGCTCTGTTTCATAACATTGAGCACTGTTTATATAACCTTAGGAAGAAATATACTTATGTATGTGCAAGTATTTGTGCATGTATGTACATTTTCTATCCTACCCATTTGTGTGTATGTGTGTGTATATATATATATATATATATACATATATATATATATATACACACACACACACACACACAAGCTTAAAAGCTGACCTATCAGAGGGTTCTTGATTGGGCCTTCATCACAATAGGTAGGGAGTAAGGAGGAGTAGATGTGATAGGCAACAATAAACTACAGAACTCAAAATTGATCACTGCATTTAAGTATTGCATTAATATTTAAGTTTACCTTTTAAAAGTTCAACCATAATTCATCTACCACCACTTAACTTAAAGACAATTTGATGTACGTAGGTCCTTACTTTTCATGCAAACAATTATTTATATTTCATGGGTGACTTTTGCTGGATTTCAGAGTTAATTTCAATTATTCCCAAATTTATTTCCAAGTTATAAAAATTGTTATAATACAAAAAATTTGTCACAAAAAATCATGTAAAAAATCACTAAAAACAATCATAGTAATGAAAACTTTGGAATCCAGGATTGCAGGTCGATATCTGACCTGGAATGTTTTTAATTTGTTCATGGAGTTTGCCTGATTCCAAAATGGTATGATATGTTGGGCTAGTAAGTGCACAATTTTGATTATAAATGGTGGCTCTACAAATAAAACCTTGTATTGGATAGGAATATGTTGCCAGCAGAAGTAGACATATCTTTTAGCACTGCTTTCTTTTAGGGAAATTAAAAATGGTGTAAGGGGGTATTTTTTTCTTTTCTTGTCATTGATATTGTGACACAGACACAGCAATTGATTTATGCCATTGGGCCCTGTCAGCCAGTTTCTCATATATTGATTTTTTTCTGGCTACACTTTTGAGTTCATGTCCTTATTCTTCTGCCATTGTATAAACTGGTCTGTGCAACTGTTGAATTGTAACAGGCAATGAAATAGTTTGGGTGGTTGTACTCTATCCACTTATATTAATTTGAAAAGTTTAATTCAACCTGAAAGTCAGGATTGTCACTCTCCACCATTTATTGAGTACGACTTAACACTGACCAAAAAGTCTATTTAAATAAATCTCAATTTCACAAATTGTTTTTTATTTATCTTGAATTTTTTAAATGTGGAATTTCAAAAATACCATGACATTTTCTGGTTTGGTTTCTACTTAACAACCCATCAACAACTATAGGAGTCATTTAAGACCAGATAAAAGTTTCAATTTGTGGTTGTTTTAGGTATAGTTTGATGTTATATGTGGATCAGTGATAGTTTTGGGTACAGGTTAATTGTTGAAAATTTCTTTTTCTTTTTAATCTGCCACCTGAATCTGTACAAAGATGACAAGCTATAGAAGGAAGATACTATATTTATAAATAAAAAGATAATAGATTTCAGTAACTGATTATCCAGAAAACTGTTGACACCAATGAATATTGGATCAAAAGAAGATAGATGGTTTGGTTTCTGCTTAACGGCCCATCAACAACTATAGAGGTCATTTATGGTCAGATAAAGGTTTTTGAATTGTTGTTTTGGGCTGAGCTTGATGTTATATGTGGATCGGTGATAGTTTTGGGTACAAGTTCGTATAATTTTTTTCTTTTTAATTAATAGAGATGTTGGTTATTTTGTATTCAGTTTCGGATATAAGTTGGTTATTAGAGTTTGTATTGTTATTTTTAGTGGGGATCTTTATGAAGTCTGAAGTGTTCTTTTTCCTTTTTTTCCATTTTCAAAATATATTATGCATTTGTTTAAATAAGCTTGTGACATCACAAATTAGATAAACAGCTAGCATTTTAATAGCATAATTTGGGGAAGGATTTATGAATGCCATAAAGTAGACTTGAAACTGATTACTTACTCAGAGCAAGCATTCTTCAGAGAAGTACCAAGATGAATGGACATTTTCATGGAGGTTTCTGGAAAGAAAAAAAAAAAAGAATCATTGTTCATCTGGAGTATACTTTCAGTTTAAGATATTGTTTGTTAAATATAGAATCCTCTATAGCCTCTTGTCTTCTTTGGCCATGTCCCTTCAAGACATGGATGATCATGACTCTCTACAACTTCCTATCCTTTGTAGCTCTTAGTAAATTTTGTCTTTTAACTCTCTCTCCTAATCTTGGTTCTACCAACCATTTATACAAGCCCATTAGGTAGGTTATTCACAGCTTTCCTGTGTCTCTCTTGCCTTTAATATGACTTGCCAGTGTCAAATTCTCCAAGCCCTCTTTTCTTGTTATGCACCCTAGAAATTTCAACTTTCTCTTTCTGATGTTAAATATAATAAAATATAGCATAAATAAATGGATCTCATGTACAAGTTTCACTTAGAGTTAATTAAGACCAGATAAATGTTTTGAATCGTTGTTTTGGGCATAGCTTGATGTTATATGTGGATTGGTGATGGTTTTTAGGTACAATTTCATATAAGTTTTTTCTTTTTAGTCAGTTTAATGGGAATTTTTATGAGGTCTAAAGAGTTCTTTTCTTTTCCAGTTTTCAAAATATATTAAAGGTTTTATGTAGTTTTGTTAGGAAATTTTAGTTTTATATTGATTTGTTCTGGCTACAGTTTTGAGTTCATGTCTTCATTCTTCCACCATTGTATAAACTGGTTTGTGCAACTGTTGAATTGTAGCAGGCAATGGAATAGTTAATATAATGGAATAACCCTAGACTTGAACATGTTAAGATTGTAGTGATTGGGAAAGTATCGGTTCGTGAGCTGCTTAAGTGGAACTTCGATTTCACTAATGGAATACAATGAAGTGTGGCATAGAGAGTCTTAGCCGTGAAGGACAGAACTGGTGGAACTAAGGAAAAGTTTGTCTGAACACTTTCCATAGAAATAGTGATAGAACAGCAAGAGGTTTGCAACATTTCATCTATGGGAAAGTGGTTGTAGGTGAAAAATATTTCATCACCCACACGGATGCAGAGATGCTTTTGGACTCTATCAAAAATTTGAAAGACTAAAAAGTCCCTGCCATTATATTAACAACATACTCCATTTTAACCTGATCTCGCTCTTACAGTGGTGGAGGATAGCACAAGCAGTCAGGTACTTACTGGAGTGGTACAAAAGGAACCAACCATTTTTTTTCAACATCATTAGTGATTTTTTTTAATCAAGTCACCCCAAGAAAGATGATAATGCCACTAAGATGCAAGAGTGGAATTGAAAGAGAATGAAAAAAAACTTTAGGGAGGTACTGGAAACCCAATCCCAAACAAGAAGCAAGGAATAAATCTCTACCCTTAAAAAAAAGACCAAGGAGGAGTTTGAACCGAGCGATAGATGAACTTATCTACCCCTATTGAAAGAAAAAATAAATAAATGGATTACATGTACAAGTTTCACTTACAGTTAATTAAGGCCAGATAAATGTTTTGAATTATTGTTGTTTTGGGCATAGCTTGATGTTATATGTGGATTGGTGATGGTTTTTAGGTACAATTTCATATAAGTTTTTTCTTTTAAATCAGTTTAATGGGAATTTTTATGAGGTCTGAAGGATTCTTTTCTTTTTTTTCTTTTTTAAAATAAATTAAAGGTTTTATGTAGTTTTGTTGGGATATTTTATAGTTTCATATTTCCGGATAAAACTTTTGTGGATTTCAATGGCCATACTGGAAAAGATATGGAAGAGCAACATCATCTCTCATACAAAGTTCAAACTTTACAAATTGCTGATCATATCCATCCTCCTCTATGGGTGGGAGACTTGGACACTCCTGGTTGAGGCATGATAAAAGGATCCAGGCATTCAAGAACAAATGGTTGAGAAAGCTCCTCCACATCTCCTACTGGGAGCAGGAAACCAATGACTACGTACAGAGCAAGGTCATAAGTTTTGCGGGCCAACAGGAATCTCTCCTTACAACTGTTAGACATTGGAAGATGGCATAGTTTGGCCACAACATGCGGCATAACAGCTTCTGGAAGATCATCATACAAGGCACTGTTGAACACAAGAGCTGGTCAGACATGACAATGCTGGAACTCCTCAGAAATACTTTCAACAGATTATCCTGGAGGAGGTTGTATGTTTCTTCAGCCCTGACAATTAAAGCAGTCTAAAGACTGATGATGATAAAAATTTGATTTTCCTTAAGAAGTTAAGGATATTATTTTGCTTAGTGTTTTGAAAGAGTTCTTTTCTATTATTTGCTTGATAACATTTTGTTCAGGTTTGACTGAGACAATGGCATCTTATGATTACATGTTCAACTGTGAGAGGTACTTGACATCTGTTGCATGATGGGGGGAGTTTCATTTTTTTAATAGATGCGAGTGTGTCAAATGTGCTTATCCTATTCGAAATCTGAATAAAACTATTCCCTCAATTCTAATTTTTCTGAAATCTGGGAGCCATTCTTTTATAATTAGTTGAATATGATTAGTTAGGTTTTGAGTCACGTTTCTTCATTTTGTTTTTTAAGCATTTTACCCCAACCAAGGTGGAAGTGCCACTAATTTACAGGGGGTTACATAGAGTAAAAGTGAAAGAAAAATACTGTGTGTAGGGGGAATGAGGAAAAGATAAAATATGAACAGGATTCAAGATGCCAGAAGATGGTGATTGATGTTGCATTTAAATTTTTGAAGATTGTAGTTATCAGAGAGGCAAATAAACAGAAGTGAATTCCACAGGTGGGAAGTGCAAGAAAAGAAGTTATTGCTTGCCATTTTCTTTTGATATGTTCTTTTATTTTGTTTCTGAACTCTCTATGGGATATCTTTATGGGGCATCTTTTTGTTGTCATGTTGAGGGCATTTTTAGCTAGTTTTCTATTTTCATTACCCAGTATACCAATATAACTTGGAATCCAGGCTAGAATGACTGATTTTTGTGAGTTAACTCTTTCAGTATAGGTTTCCATTATGTCTAAGATTTATGGATATTTGGACTCTTCTTCTTTCAGAGCTACAAGACTTGACAACAAGGAATTTCTGATTATTTGTAATTTCCACAAACATTACACCAAAAATTGAGCATCCATCAGTCTGAGTGAATGAGTCTCAAGGGCAAATATATTTTAATATATTTTCTGTTTATATGTTATTTTTTAATAGATACAATTTACTTAAGCAAATGCTCTGTTTCTTAAATAAACAGTATTAATTACATTTACTGGCATGAATGTTCAAGAAATTTCATAGAAAATATGCGTTCTCTGACAGGAATCAAACATGTATCATATTTAAGACCATCACTAGATCTGACATGCTATACCACTCAGCTACAGAGAAAGCATCTGGTTAGCAAAGTCCAAATTACTTCTTACAAACAACAAATCTTCGACGAACTTTCCCGAACAATCATATCTACTCATGAAATGTACCTTAACATAAACATTGACAACATATTATGAAATGGATTAAGTTTGACAATTATTTAATGTATTTTCTGTTTATATGTTATTTTTTAATTGATACAATTTACTTAAGTAAATGCTCTGTTTTTTAAATAAACAGTATTAATTACACTTACTGGCGTGAATGTTCGAGAAATTTCATAGTAAATATGTGCTTCTCCAACAGAAATCAAACCTGTAACCCCAAAGGAAACAATCATTTGATCTGATGTGCTGTTAACCAGCCAGCCACAAAGAAGTGTCTGGTTAGCAAAGTTCGAATTGCTATTTATAAACAACATATCTTCAATATTTCCTGAATGATCATATCTGCTCACAAAATGTACCTTAACATAAACATTAACAATATATTATGAAATGGATTATTAAATAATTGTCAGACTTGATCCATTTTATATATATATATATATATATATATATATATTAATAGATACAGTTTGTTTAAGTAAATACTATGTTTTTTAAATAAACAGTATTAATTACATTTACCAGCCTGAATGTTCAAGAAATTTCATAGTAAATGTACTTCTCCAACAGGAATCAAACCTGTAAATCCAAAGGAAACAATCATTTGATCTGATGTGCTGTTAACTGTTCAGCCATAAAGAAGTGTCTGGTTAGCAAATTCTGAATTACTATTTATAAACATAAATCTTTAATGACATTAAGGGTTACAGGTTCGATTCCTTTCAGAGAAGCACATATTTTCTACAAAATTTCTTGAACATTGATAATGTTTAATTAAATAAACAGAGCATTTACTTAAATTACATCTATAAAAATAATGTGTCTATATTTCTGAAATGAGGTATTATGTACACTATTTACATTATTTGGACTATTGTCCTCATCTTTGTCGCCATATTTATTACAACGCACAGTGAATAAAGAGTCTGAGTTCAATACTTGGTTAAAGCAGTGGAGAACTTGGAGAAGGGAATTAACAGGAAGTAACTGATAACTAACATCCATTAGACATGGCACCAGTGAGCGAAATAAAGGGTTCAGTTCAATATTCCAACCACCTGAAGAAGGCTAGAGCATACAACAGCCAAAACATTGTAATAAATATGGCAACAAAGATGAGGACAATAGTCCAAATAATGTAATTAGTGTATAAAAATAATGTATAAACGGAAAATATATTAAAATATTTGTTGGTCTTAATCCATTTCATAAGATTATATATATATATATATATATATATAATGTCATCCATATACAAACCTGTTTCACTGTATCACAACTCATCAGTGTGGCTAGACATCTGATTGCTTCAAGCCAGAATCAAAACCTGACCGATTTGGTATCAGTCAAAGATCCTACCCTTAAATTATCGTTGCATGGAAGAGAAAGGGAAATTTTAATGTATTATATGCAGATGTATAAAAATGCCAGCAGCCAGAGGGTTCAATTCATTAATGAAGAGCAGTGCATTAATACTGATGGTGGATACTGTTTGAGATTACCATTTTCTCTATAGTGCTTGATCAAATAACAAGAGTGTTATATAAAGTGGACACTGAAGTCATCACCAAGTGGTGACAGTATGTTTAATACTTGAAAGTAATCTTCAGACCTAAAGGTCACCTGTGGCTGTCAGTTGATTTGAGATAGAATGAACCAAAAGTAAAATATGCCAAAAATGCTACTTACTTTCTTTCATTCCGATGTAAGAATCAATGAACAAAATATGCCACCATCCTGAGTATGCTGATAAACTAAATCCTGGGTAAGATGATAAACTGCATCCAACAGCAAGGCCTCTGATCAGGAGGTTTCGAGGAGCATGGAACCACCTCTTAATTGCTGGTTTTCCCAGATCCACCCTGACCTGGGGTGGTAGCACTTGTAAGGGTCCCAGCTATGGGCAAATAGTTAATCCCCAAACTGGAGTCAAAACACCGTGAAAGTGTAAAAATAGGTTTTAATACCAGCAATACATTTTTGCACAAAATTATTACCAGCAACAAATTTTGGAAGAAAAAATTATTACCAGTAATACATTTTTGGAAAAAATATTGCCAGAAATACTTTTTGAAAAAAAAATATTACCAACAAAAAAAATCTTGTCGCCATCAAATAACCCATTGAGGTTGATAAGCCATAAAACAAACCAAAATATGCCAAGTTTGACAATTTTTGAAAGAATGCTTGTTGTTGCTATACAATTAAAACTGACCTTTTTTAATCAAGCTAGTTAAAACTAAACACTCCTCATGCCATTTGACAGCAAATTCAGAACAATCTTTGAATTGTGAGTTCAATCCTTACTGAGGAACCCATACTTATAGTTTTCTACCAAAACTAGGCTAAACTACTTATATGTTTTATTTTATTTTTTAAATCTTTTCACCCCAAGCAAGGTGATAATGCCACTAAGATACAAGAGGCTACTGGGAGTGAAAGAGAATGATAAGATTTTAAAAGAAACAGGAAATCCAATTCTAAACAGGAAGCAATTGTTAAACTTCTACTCCTGTTCAAAAAACTGGGAAGGAGTGTGAACCGGATGATAAACAAGCCTAAAATGTTATATTCAGCACCTTGACTCTAGAGTTTTATAGACAAACATTTTTGTAATCATTCAGTCCACTCATCACGAGGTTTCAGCAAATGACTGTGGATTTTCTCTCATTTTCATTTATTTTTACTAAGTTAAAAATTAATTTATATACTAGTTATTAGTATCAGGTTGATTTTTTTCTCTTTTTTTCTGTGTGTGTTTGTGAGTGTATATGCGCATGTATTTTCTTTCTAATCAAGCTTATTCCATGCAAGGCAATAAAGCCACTAAGACACATTCAAATTTTTGAAGATTAAAGTTGGCTGGAAAGCATTGAGACAGAAGGGAGTTTCACAAGTGAGAAGTGTAAGAAAAGAAACTGCTAGCATAGAACTTATGGTTACATCTAGCCAGCTCAACTGTCAATTGATGAGATCTCAACACCAGCCTAGTACTGCACTTAAATTCAAAATGTCTAGGCACCATAGTGAAGAGCTCATCCAAACAATTACCATGAAAGTATTTATAAAAAAGGCACAGGGAGGCAACCTTACAGGGGTGGGAATCTGAATGAAGCTGAGATACAAGATGAGGACCAATAATATTGCTGATTCTTCTATGGATTTTATCAAGGATATTGAGATAAATAGCAGGAGCACTGGACCATATGTAGCAGATACAATAAGATATTGATACGATAGGACAAATAGCACTGTGGATAAAGGTGTTGGTTAGATCCAGTGACAGGACCCAAAATGTGCGAGTTCAATACCTGGTTAAGGCAGTGGAGAACTGTGTGGAATTAAGAGGAGATAACCAAACTAGGAAACTGTGGAGAGCCATGATTGTCAACATCCTGAAGTTGCACAACGTATAGAAGAAAATTAATAAGTTATGATAGCCTTAATGAGCACCACCCACTTAAATTAAAATTTAATTAACTTACAATTTATAGAGAAAGATAAAAATTACACATCATTTAAAATATATATCACATTATTAATTGGCAAAGTTTCACCTTTAGAGTATGTAGAGTTATTGAAAATTTTATTCTCTTCAAGTAACACACTTTCAAAAAAGCTGAGCATTTTTCTGCTGTGTATTACTGTGTTGAATTCTATATATAAATAAAAGACAATATATCAATTAGTAAGTCTGAATAGCAGTCAAAGTAACAGCTCAAGTTAAAGTAGTAAGAGGAGTCCTTAAGAAATAATCTTGTATCTAGCCTATTTCCTGTCGTACAAGAAAAGCTGCATAAAAAGAAAACTGGGATAAAAAAATAAGAGGTTTTTTTTTTTTGTATAACATCTCCAATTTTTGCGATATAAAAATTTTGAATTTATACTTTTATATCTACTTTCTTCTTTTTCTTTCCATTTTCTTTGTGGATGAGTTGAATATTTATCACAAGACTAAATTTTCACCCTACTCCCCATCAACCTACCACAACTATTTAGAAATTACAAAAGCCTGTAAAAAATATTGTCTATGAATATGAAGATATTGCTAATATATATTTTTTTTTCATTTTTATCTCATTGCAGACAGACATGGAGGAATTAATTGACATCCAGATGCGTAAACGACTGCACCAGGAGAAAATCAAGGAACAAGTGGAAGAACAGCTGAAAGAACACAAAATTAAACGAAGTGGATCTTTCTTCTCACGTGTCAAACATTAGATTATCTTTTTTGTTGTTATTTTTATTATTATATTATTGTTATTATTATTTTATTTATTTTTCCCTCCAATTGCTGGATAGGATCTGCAGTGAGGAGTTTCCTCCCTTTCACAAACAAAAAAAATTAAAAAACACTTGAAAAAAAATACACCTAATGACATATTTAGAGTTACAATATTATTGTAAAACTAAAACATATATATATATATATATATATATATATATATATATATATATATATATATATATAAATATTAAAAACATTCTATGAACATGTGAGCCATGTAGATTCTAAATAGATGGTGGTACAACTGTTATGGTATGGACAAGATGACTTTCTAATTTTGAGAATGAGATGTGTATCCAACTTCTCTTATCACCACAACGACCACCACAACTGACATCATTGTGATAACACCAGCAATGAAAATAAATGCTAGAAAAAAAATTGTTTTTAAGAAAAGATGAAGAAAAATATGTTCTTGCTTATGAAATGGATTTTATAACAACTATTTAAAAAAAATAAAAAAGAAAGCAAGTAAAGTTATTTTCTGCCTTGAAAACATGCATAGATGCATATATATATGTATTTGTGTGTGTGTATATATATATATAATATAATGTGTGTGTGTGTGTGTGTTTGTATCTGTGTATATATAGCCATATATGTCTGTGTATATACAAAGAAAAAGCTGAAATATGTTAAAATTTGTTTGTATGTATTTTTTCCTAGATACAGCAATTGTGCTTTAGATATTGTGCCCATAATAAGGGGATTTTATTTTTTTTATATATATATATATATATATATATATATATATATATATATATATATATATATATATATATATATATATAACACATAGGGTGCGATGGGTAAATTGTCGCCATTTTATATTTTTGATTTTATCAACTTCACAGTATAGTATTATCAGTTGGGCACTGTCTGTGAGAAAAAGACCACCACGACACAATTCACTCTGCCAGAAATTTGGAAATGTCATGCTATACCTCATGACATTCACTCCAGAAGCTCTAATATGAATGGTTGGGTGTCAATCTGCGGACAGTGCAGAGGATTCGGAAGAGGGTGACTGATGGAAGACTATATGTCTGGCAACAGGACTCTGCACCATGCTACACAAGCAAGAGAACCTAGTCATGGCTGTCAGACAATTTATGCAACCATATAACCTCTTACATCTGGCCACCTAACTCCCCAGACTTGCAACACTCTTGATTATGTGTGGGGTGCAGTTGAATGAGAGGTCAACAAAACTCCTTGTAAGACCAAAGATGAACTGAAGGCACATATTATGGCAACATTCAACAACTTAAAAAAGGTGACCATCTGGAAGAGTTCCTGGAGATTCTGAAGTCATCTGGAGGACATGGTTGAAGCTCATCACAATTTTTTAGACAGATCACATCTGCTATTAGGGAGATTTTCAAGTCATGAGACTTACAGATACCATGTAGTGTTGATTCCTATGTTCACACTGTAAATAGTTATAGATATATATATAGGTAATAATCTGTTGGTAAATAATCCGAGTGAATCCTATTGATAAAAATATCAAAACTGATTCACACAGAGAGTTCAGTATTTCATTCAAACAGAGCATATAAATTACATCAGTAATTCAGACATCCAAGGCTTTAGAACCTGGTCTATCCTGCTATTTACCCATCACTTGGGAAAGGTATGAATCCTCCTCTTCTCCCACCAGCTATGTGTAAATAGCAGAACAGACCAGGTTCTATAGCCTTGGATAGCAACTGGTCTACCTACTGCGGGAAAAAATCTGCCTTGTCAGAAATGTATCAAAAGATACATGATTGGCCAAACATGCATCACACATGACACATAACTGACTGATAAATTACATACAAAAGGAATTAAGATTACTTCAAGGTTATGGCCATAATCTTAATTCCTATTGTATGTATTTTATATATATATATATATATATATATATATTTTGTGTATTTGGGCAGCAATCCCTCTTTTATTCAAGTTTCATAAAAAATGACTGGCAAGGTACTGCAGTTAAGTTTTTGTTTAATTTTTCTTGTGTCATTATATTTTTTCTTTTCTGGACATAAATTATGTAGAAATTGTCTGAATAATCCCTATGTCTGAGCACTTTCAGCTATTATCAAGGATGATTATATTTTTACTTTAAACTGAATGTATGTATGTTTTATTAATGTATCTAGTTATAGGGATGTGCTGACCATGTTTTGAAGATAAAACATTCCTATAACTCAAGATATGTATATAAAAAAAATCCATATATTCAGCTAAAAGTAAAAATAGAATCATCCTTGACAATGGCTAAAAGTATAACCAAAAGTAGTCAGGCATACAGAACAATCAGCTAATTTCTACGTAATTTATGCCCTGAAAAAAAAAAAAAAAACACAAGAAAAATTAAATAAAAAAACTTAAACACAGTACCTCGTCAGTTGTTTTTAACAAAACTTGTGTGTGTGTATATATATATATATATAATTTATTTCATGGCCCTCATGTCCATCTCTTTGTGGACATGAGGTCCACAAAATAAATTTATAACCTGACCTGATGGATTTTTAAAGATTCTGTAATCATTATTATTCATATATATATATATATATATAATATTTAGATAGAGTGTATCTGTAAAGGAATAAAAAGGCGAGGAAAAAATTCTTAGGCGACAGGTTTCATCCTCTGAGGTTCTTTATCAAGGCAATGTAGGATTTATTTTGTTGTACATGCTTATATACAAAACCGAGGATGACATTGGTTTATCATTGGTTTTAAATTTGAGAACCTTAATGAATATTTATCAGGTAGTTGAAAGGTCAATCAAAACATGTGGCGGACAATTCAAATTCTGGTAGAAAGTAAGCAAGTAATCAAGAATTTTTTTTTTAAATGAATATTGTTTAAATTGTGATTAGATTATTATGGCATGGTATGGACATATGTTATATATATATATATATATATATATATATATAAAGTGTATGTGTGTCCATCCTTCCATTTTTCAACCTTGGTGAATCATAAACAACCTGAAGTAACAGGTATTAACTACTGCAGTTACACACAATTAAAAATTAAATAAGTAATTCATTTAGAGTTAAATTTAAATATCAAACAGAGTGAAAGGTTTTAAAAATAATCTCTATCTATAAAAGGCAGGATGCGTGTGTGTAACCAATGCATGGCTGCAATTTTCGACGGATTTACACCAAAATTTACATGCACATGTTCCAAGTTATTGGAAAGGCCAAGACTGACTTTGCATTTCCCAACTCCCATCGATAGTGGAAATAATTGATTTTTTCATGTAGTTTGCAGCCATTTTCTACTGGCCAGAGAGAGAGCCTATAGCTGGCTGCCACGAATAGGCAGTAGATTCTATTGGCCAGCGCGAGAGCCAACAGCTGACTGACACGAATGTTAACTAGCATGCTAGCATGCAAAAAAATCGATAGCTGCATTCGTCAAAAGTGGGAAAAATTTAAATCTGCATGGCACTTTACTCTAATTGGCTCATTCACTTGCTTAAAGTCAACGTTGATTCTGATTCCGCAGAACTGGGTTGGGTGTGAAAAAGTATTTGTTGTTAACATTCTTTTTTCATTCGGTTTTTCCAGTTACAAGTCCTTTTTTAAAGCTGATCGTTTTGTGTTCATTTTGTTTAGTTCTTTTTTCGTAACAGATATAATGTTTAGTATAGAGCTTAGAAAAATTCGCAATGTGAGATAGGCAATAAGTAAGGCATGTAGAAACATCAGCACGGCAAAGGGCACTCCTTTAAAGGCAAGGAAGGGCAAAAATATTTTTTAAGTCAAGTGATAGCGATTGCTGTATGAGTCGTACGATTTTTGAATCAAGCACGGGCAACGCTGCTAGTTCTTTAATAAAGGTTTAATATTGATTTCACTTTTCATCACAATTCAATTGTTCAATTGCAATTGATATGGTCTGTTGTTTACTTTTTCTAGCACGTGTACTTTGACGTATTCAAAATATTACATAGTTCGGGTTCCTTAATGTCTTTTAAGAGTTACTTGATGCAAAGGGGTCATAAATAATGGTGATTTTAAAAGAAAATAAAAATTGTGTGCAAAATGAATGAAAACAAACCACGGAGATTGGTTGCATATACAAAGAAAGATTATGCCAAATTAAGGTGTTGAATAAAGATAAAATAATTTTATTATTTCTAAATTCTTATAACTTTTAAGTTCATAGGATACTGAAGGTCAAAGGGCCAAAAAACCCCTCAATTTTAATAAAATTATATAGGCGGTTTCTATATGAATAAAAATAATTATCTATTACAGATATATATATATATTATATATATATAAAATATGTTGTAGTGGTTATCGAGAAAGAAAAAAAAATTATATTAAAAATAAAATACAAAAAAATAAAAGTTTAAAAGAAGAAAATGCATTGAATAAAAAAATATTAAACTTTGTTTTTTATATATATATATCAAATATATATATATATATATTCTGTTTATATAAATGCAAATCCAAAACAACTTTGTTTTGTTAAAATGATAAATATAAAAAACATTTTTTATAAAATATACATACAACAAACTATTTCTTATTTAACAGTTAAAATATTTAATCCTTGAAAATGTCTAAATGTATAAAAAAAAGAGCTCAGATAAAAAAGAACATTCGGACATTTTTTTATATAATTTATCATCTGAAAAGAAAAAAATTATTAGATCGTATGAGAAATTGTATAAAAAACTAAATAAAAACACCTTGTCTGTCATATTCAATGAAATATGCATGAAAGAAGGATTGCTGCTTTAAATAATATATATATATATATATATATATATATATATATATATATATATATATATATATATATATATGGTATAGCTGGTCACTTGTATTGAGGATACCCGTCTGCTAGAAAGACTAGTCAATCCCTATTGCAGACACTTGGTCAGGTGCATTTGTGTTTATTCAACAACCACACAACCCACCTGTGGTTTATACTGCAGCTATGCTGAGCAGACCTTCGTTACACTTTCTGGGGAAAGAGCATGCTTTCTATCATGATCCACAAGTTGAACAATGCCAGCACACTCAAGCTCTCAGCCATCATGACTTGTGACTTTGTGCTAGCACATCTATATGATGCCCCCCCAAGGATTCTGTCTACCCAATTTCACTCACCGGGCTTGGGTCAACCTGTGATATGGTTTTCATGCACTTTCCAAAGATGCCACTGCTGGGAATGACCTCTCCAGTCTGATAAGATCAAGAAGTCTCTTTCCTGACAAAATGACCATGGTGAGATTCAAACCCAGGTCTCATGGTCAGAATGCAAATGTTCTAACTACTTGACCACATACATATATATATATATATATATATATATATATATATATATATATATATATATATATAAAAGACAAAAAAATGGTAGCAAAAAAACAACTTTCAACTGTTATTATTTTCTTTGACCATTATTGTCTCATTTCTTTATCCACCAAATGCCGTCTTCTTTTCATCTAGATTCTTCATAGTCAGGGATAACAAAACATTTCTCTGATTTGCATCCTCTTTATTCAGTTACTTTTTTTCATCTTCAAAGCTTACCAGAAAATTGTGCACATTGCCATAATGTAATAGTTACTAGGACATCTTAGTAGACCATTACAACTATATAGGGAATTCAGTCCTCACTAGGTACCCTACAATTGTTGACTTGTGCCCAACCGATTTCATCTTAATCCCCAAAAACATTTCTTGCATTAAACCTTTGAAGGATTCTTTAAAGCAAGCAACATATGGAATAGTTAAAATAGAATAATTGCTATCAATCTGCTTATTCGGAATTTTTAAACATTCCTATTTGCTACCATTTTTTAAATTGGGGTAAAAAAGACCCTATTTTTCAATACAGCCATTACACTTTAGGTTGGATGAAGAAAAAAATAAATTGAAACATTATGTAATTATATGAAAGACAAAAAAACAAAAATTCAGTTTTTCAAAAACCAGACTATTTCAAGTTATAGACAACACAGTAAAACCCCAGTTTAATGTGAATTTTTAATATAACATATTTGGTCAACAAATCTTGAATGTGTTATGTCCCTCCAGGATGTTGATCATGGCTCTCCACGATTTCTTATCCTTTGTAGCTCTTAGTAAGGTTTGTCTTTTCACCACCCCTTTGAGTGTCTTTTTTCTTAATCTGTTATTAATCATTTCACCCCAAGCAAGTCAATAAAGCCACTAAAATGCATAGGTTTACTGAAAGAGAATATAGTGAGATGGAAAAGTACTAGGAAGAGGAAAAAAGTTGAACAAGTATGTCCTGACCCCAAAAAGAAGAGGTATTGAGCAAAATTTCATGGAAAAATTGGCTCAGCAGGAGGTGTTGTAATGGAATGTCCCACACCCCCTATCACCTATGTGGACTGACTATATCAGTAGTTATATATAGTGAGCACAGGATATACCTGGGGGCTTGCTTTGGGAATTACTAGCCTGCTCCCCAATTCCCTGTCTTTCAGTAGTGTATTCTCTTTTACAATAAACCTCTCTTTCTTTTCATCTACGCCGATGTTGCTGTTCTTTCACTCAAGTACCACCATTGCCTGTTTGTAACCTCTTTAAGGATACAACAGAATATAAGGAAAAGAAAAACATTATAAAAGAGAGAGAACAATGAAAGAAGAGGAATTAATAAGACAGAAGATAACCATTGATATTGCATTTAAATATTTGGAGATCAAATGCACTGAAGCCGCTAGAATGCAAAGGGTTACTGAATATTAGAGAATATTAGAAAAACTACTATAAAGGAGAGAGGACAATAAAAGAACAGGTATCAAGAAGACAAAAGATAAGGATTGACATTGCATTTAAATTTTTGAAGATCAAAAGTTGACTGGAAAGCAAGAAGCTGGAAGAAAATTCCACAGAGAAGAAGCAGTTAGCAAAGAACTTATGGTTACATCTGATAATTTCAACTGTAAAATGAGATCTTGCCACCAATCTAGTACTGCACTTAAATTTATAAAGTCTTACTACCATAGAGCAAAGTTCATTAGAACAATTACCATGAAAGTATTTATAGAAAAAAACACAGGGAAGCTATGTTACGGTGGTGGTAAAGTGACTGAAGATGAGATGCCAGGTCAGGACCAATAACATTGCAGATTCTTTTTTGTATTTTATCAAGAATCTCTAAATGTGCATCCACTAAATTAAAATCTTAATTTCCTATCAGTCCAGCTACATGATAATAATTGAAGAATGCAGTTAAGCCTTTCATTGATTTTTTTTTTTATCATCTCACTCCAAGCAATGCCACTAAGACACAGGAGAGAATATTAGATAAAAATCATTATAAATGAAAGAGAACAATAAAAGAAGAGAAATTAAGAAGACAAAAAAGATAACAATTGACATTGCATTTAAACTTTTTAAGATCAAAGTTGTCTAGCAATAAGTGAGAAGGAACTGTTAATATAGAACTTCCAGTTATATCTAGCCATTTCAGCTGTAAAATGATGAGACCTAACTGCCAATCTAGTAGTATACTTAAATTTATGAAGTCTAGGTACCAATGTAGCAAAATGTCATCCAGTTGTACAAGCTCATTAGTAAAGTTACTCGCTACTTTCCTTTATCTTTCTTGCCCTCAGTATATCCTGTGAGTGTCAAATTTTCTAAGCCCTCTTTCCTCATTATTAGCTGACATGTTACACTCTTTCCCCCCACCCACTTGAAGCCATGGATCTGGTACGTGCATACTCATTGCTGCATTTTATCTGATCCAGCTCCTCCCTTATATATCCAAGACCTGGGAAATTTAGTCAAAGCCCTTCTCTACCATAGCAGTAATGGCTCTCCGTTAGACTAGACTGACTTTACTGACTTCATGCATCAGAATTTAAATTCATTCAGTCAGCAGTTTTCTTTTTTAATCAATTTCACCCCAAGCAAGGCAATAAAGCCACTAAGACACAAGGGGGGTTACTGGGTATGGAAAAAATGAGAAACTTTACTAAGGAGCAAGAACAAAAGAAGAGTAATCAGGATGACAGTAGATAGTGACTGACATTGCATTTAAATTTTTGAAGCTTAAAGTTGGCTGAAAGAGTTCTACGAGTGAGACGTGCAAGAAAAGAAATGGTTAGCATAGAATTTACGGTTACATCTAACCAACTCAACTGTAAATTGGTGAGACTTCATAGAGTCTAGTCACCATAGACAATGTAATTTTCCTTAAAGCTTCCTCATTAATTGCATGAATGGTCACAGTATTCTCATCATCCTTCTGTAAAACCATGTTTTTGTTGCTTCAAGCCTCCTCTTCACCTACGAAGAAATTTTCCAGCATTCACTGCCATATAGGAGGACTGATATTAAGTAGCAGCTGAGCACTCTTTTCTTTGTTCCTAATGAAATTTTGTTTCTTAATATCTTGCTTAGCTTTTGGAAGGCATTTTTTTGCTATTCCAATGACCAGATAATTTTTGTAGTGCTTGATTTTGACATTTTCAATTTGTAGGTTGCATCCTGCAATGTTCCATTCACTGACAACTATACATTTTGCTTTCTTATAACAGATGATTAAACCTTCCTTCTGACTTTATTTACATTACACAGTCTGCTTTCTGTGTCTGCCATCATAAGAAGACAGAAGATAACGATTGACATTGCATCTAAATTTTGGAAGATCAAAGTTGACTGGAAAGCAAGATGCCAGAAGAGAGCTCCACAAGCAAGAAGTGCGAGAGAAGAAACTGTTAACATAGAATTTACGGTTACATCTAGCCAATATATTGCCAATCAGATCCTGCGCTTAAATTCATAAAGTCTAGGTACCATAGAGGAAATTTCATCAGAACAATTACCATGAAAGTATTTATAGAAAAGGCACAGGGAAGCTACCTTATGGTGGTGGGAAAGGGACTGGAGCCGATAAGATTATTAAATTACTGTAATAACAACATTTTAGATTTGATAAAAAAGGTTTTAATCTTCATGAAAAAAATGGTGGCATTAATATATTTTCTGTTTATACTTTATTTTTTTAGATACAAATATTTAGGTAAATGCTCTGTTTATAATAAACAGTGTTAACTACATTTACTGGCCTGAACGTCCAAGAAATTTCATAGAAAATATGTGTTTTCCAACAGGAATTGAACCATATAGAATATAGGTTTGATTCCTATCACATGTTCCTATGAAATTTCTTGGGCATTCAGGCCAGTAAATGTAGTTAATACTGTTTATTATAAACAGCAATTACTTAAGTGTTTGTATCTATAAAAATAACGTATAAACAATAAATATATTAAAATAATCATCAAACTTAGTTCATTTTTCATAATATATTATGTCATTTGTTTATGTTAAGATACACTTTGAGCAGATATGAACATTTGAGAGAAATCATAAGTTTGTAGTTCAAAAACAGTAATTTCACCTTTCTAGCCAGATGCTTCCCCTGTAACTAAATAATATAGCATGTCAGGCTCTATGGCAGTTCCATGTAGGGTACAGGTTCGATTCCCGTCGGAGGACACATATTTTCTTTGAGATTTCTTGGACATTCAGGCCAGTAAATGTAGTTAATACTGTTTATTATAAACACAGCATTTACTTAAGTATTTCTGTCTATAAAAATATCATATAAACAGAAAATGTATTAAATAATTGTCAGACAGTCCATTTCATACTATTTATGCATGCAAAAAAGTTTGCAGTAAAACTTAAGACTAAAACGTCGCTAAACAAAGCAGTATTTTTTAATTAATCTAAAATATTTTAGATTAATTGAATTAAAAAATATTAAAGTTTGAAAAAAATTATATTTTAAACAATATATCATTTTTATCAGTTATTTTTAAAAATATAATTAAAGCTCATGAATCTCATAAGCTTCAACCAGTGAGAACCATTACAAATTGAGGCAATAAAACATGTTGAATATTTGACATTGCTAGTGAGAAAGAAAACGAGATAGATTCAGGCTTTACTGAAAGTGAAAGTGAATGAAGTATTTGAATTCAGCTAATAACTATTGTGCCAATTCTTCATCAGAGAACAGATACTCTAAATATTTCAAAACTGGTCTATCTTTTACAAAACTTGGGAGGTAAATTTCATTAAAAATTTATTCTTTTACAAGTCATAAACTAAAAATAAAAAGTCTTTGCCCAGAATATTTTCATTTTATTAACTCATTAAGAGGTGGCTGAGAAATTAATGGTTGAAAAGTGTAAACAGTATTTTACAAATATTAGTTTGAACTTCTCTTTATTACTCACCACAGAGAACCATCCCTGCCCCACATTAGAATGTCTGACACTCAACTCCACGAAAGCACCTGTTTGCGACTGCTCGATCTCACATTGGCTGTTGACCTGAGATGGAACAAATACATTGAGTCAATAGCTTCGTCCACCGCAAGGAAAATTGGCTCCCTGTGCCGTGCCAGGAAATATTGATCCTTCAAATCTACAAATCAACCATTCACCCTTGAATGGATTATTGCTGCCATATATGGTCTGGAGCCCCTTCTGTTTGTCTCAAGGTCCTTGATAAAATCCAGAGATGGCTATGCAATGTGATTGGCCCTGATCTGGCATCTCGTCTGCAGTCACTCTCTCACAGATGTACCATTGCCTCCCTCTGTCTTTTTTACAAATACTTTCACAGTAACTGCTCTGATGAGCTGCTTTCGATGGTTCCCAGACTTCATGAATTTAAGTGTTCAACTAGGCTGGCATCTTGCTCTCACCCTGTCACTGTCAAATGTAGCCGTCTCTTCTACTCCAATAGCTTTATATCTCGTACTTCTCGCCTGTGGAATTCCCTCCCCTTTTCCTGTTTCCCTGATAGCTATAATCTCCAACTATTCAAATGTAATGTCAATCCACGTTGCCAGATGCCTTGATCTTTCCCTTATCCTTCTCTTCATCCTTTCCTCTATCACTCCTCTTTGCTCTTGATCCAACTCATGTAACCCCTTGCGTGCTAGCAGCTTCTCGTCTGGCTTGGGATGAAATGCTTTAAAAATAAAAAAAAAAAAAAAAAAAAAAAAGTTGTGCTAGACTAACCAAAGAGTAATAACTTATAAATGACATACTAAACTCTACCTTATTTTAGCGGAGAGTATCTACAAATTCTCAATTTCCTATTTGCACTTTTGTCTCTCAGGAGGTCAATATTCTGCAAAAAAGTTGATCGATATTGACAATGCAGATGACCTAAGTATCACTGCATGACTCATCTCCCACAAAGTGAATTTGCTTGGCGTGTCAGGTATTTGTGAAAGATCGCGACCGCCATTAAAAGTGAAATGGATTATTCTGAAATTCCTATCTCGCGTGCAGACATACAATGAAAAAGACTAAGAATTCAAACCAGCTTGGATTTATAAAATAGAAAGTCTCGTGTGAATGAAAATTAAATCTTGTATGCAAATATTAGTTCCCCCTGATGCAGACATGAACAGCAAGTCTGTGAGGGGGATCGGCAGAACTTTCATTGGCATGATGTCGTACGAACAGACAGACAAGAACGAGAGAAGAAGAAAGAGGTCAGTCGCTTGAAAGCAGGCACCTTAATCCATTTCAATCATCGCAAACAACTAGCAAACTAAATTAGCCACAATTACCAATGCCACAGTTCTCCTACATCATCTAGAAAATGCTGCTAACAATATTGTTAATATCTCTAAAACTGAATTCATAGGCTTCAACCAGCAAGGCTCAATAAATCTGTTGAATCTTTTATGTAACTCGGAAGCAAAATAAATTCTACTGAAAAGGATGTGAAAATTCACATAGCTAAAGCTTGAACTGCCTTGAATAAAATATGACTGTAATAGACTCATGAATGTCAGTACTACCCCAATTTAAACAGATAATTAAAGCAAAAATAAGCACAAAACTAGCTTTAAAAAAAAAAAAGGAATTTTCTCATTTTTTACCAATATAGCCCACATTGTCTATGCAAATATCTCATGCCGTTTAAGAGTCAAAATAATTTCTAACAGTTCCAGTCATGTTTGAATTTATGCTTCATTCAGTGCTTAACAGTATTTTTTTTTAGGCAACTCAGTGTAGGGTAATGGTTAACAAGGCTCCTCTGGTTGATCATTGCTACTGAGTAGTGGGTTCAATCCTTATGGGGTACTCATACAAAATTAGATATTAAATAACAAAATGATTGATTGATTCGTTTTCTCCATCTTATCAACCCTTTGCTGGTTATTTAAAGCCAGAAAATATTTTTTAATTGGAAGAAATTTGTTTTCAGATAATCATTTAGTGATACAAGTCTTACTAATTAACCCATAGCTGGTGGGGGGAGAAGTGGATTCATACCTGATCAGAATTTGATGAACAAAAAAATCTGGCTATAAAATGAGGAATCAATTCTATATTGCAATCAGTACATAAACTGCTCCCTCACTTTGTGGCCACAGTAGTTTCTAAACATTTATATCACAGAATGTAAATAAATCGAAAAGACATGCCCGTGCAGCTAATCAGTATTTCATTCATTGATTGATTAATTCGTTTTCTTTTGCAGGTTATTCAAAGCCAGAAAATATTTTTAGATTGTAAGAATTTTGGAGAGGAGATAATAATGGTTTAGTGATACGAGTCTTATTAATTAACCCATAGCTGGGGAGAGAAGAAATGAATTCATACCTATTTGCATATAAGAGAATATAATGAACATAATTGGAATTGGGACTCAATGCTCCGATTAACATTTCCAAGCCATTATCCATCACACCACCTACATGTATCCAAGCTTACAGCACCTGGTATTCCCAAGTGGTTACCCATTTAGGTACTGACCAGGCTTGACATTGCTTAACTTCAGTGAATGTATATGAAACAATGTTTCAATGTGATGTGACCATAAGTCCATATCATAAAATGAACCAACCTAGCTAAATAGGCATCTCAGTGTAAGGCAATTGTTTACGAGGCTGGTCTAGTTGACCATTACTATTGAGTAATGAGACTGATCCTCACTGGGTGCCCCATGTAAAATTCTACATTAAATAACCTTGAGGATTGAAATGTCATAAAAATATCCAATCAAGTATTTTTCTTTATAACATTAATACTGATAAATCATAAAATACTTTTTTTTAAGTGAAAATTATCTTTTGTAGTCATTACTTACTTACATAGATGTTTATGTCTTAACTGCAGTTGGTCACTAACATAAATACTGACTAAAGCCATCATTGCTTAACTTTCATGATCAGATAAAAAAAGCTGCACCATCTTCATTTGTATGTGTCAACAAATGACAAAATGGAAATAGCTTAAATGATTTTTCTCTATATGCTGTGTCCTTAATGGATGTTGTTGATCATGGCCCTCCACAATTTTCACTTGAATGACACAAAAATATTTTAGAAAGTTTTGCTCAAACACTGCAGTTTATATAACTCTGTTTTTATTGGGGGGGGGATTCTTGTTGGGGGTCTTAGGTTATTTCTTGGCCCAACCAAGAAGCACTTACAATAAATTCTGATGTTCAGTCATTTTATCAGATTTTAGGAGAGGAATCAGGCTGAAAACTTGTCAGCAAACAATGATATATCTATGTCAGATTGATTGAGCAATTTGTTTTTTTACAGCTTATCAACATTTTGCAAATTATTTAAAGCCAGAAAATATTTTTAGATTGCAAGAATTCTGTGGAGATAATAATGATTTTTACTGATTAAAGTTATACTAATTAACCCATAACTGGGGAGAAAAGCACTTCTGACAGAATAAGACCATTATGTGTATCATGTAAATGTATTGTAAATGATATTATTATAGAAATTAATATTTTTTATAGTAAGGTTCACAGAATACGAAGCTGGAAAGCCACTCAAGGTAGAGGGTTAATGTTAAAATTGTTATGATGTATGAGGTGTGCAACAAAAATTGTTTGTTTTGTTTTGTTTTACGGCATATCAACCTCAATTGGCAAGATTTTTGTTGCTGGTAATATTTTTTCAAAAATGTATTGTTGGTAATATTTTTTTTCTCCAAAAATGTATTGCTGGTAATTTTTTTTTTTCCAAAAATGTATTGCTGGTAATATTTTTTCCTCGAAAATGTATTGCTGGTAATAAATTTTCTTCAAAAATTCATTACTGGTAATATTTTTCCAAAAATGTATTGCTGGTATTAAAACCTATTTTTACACTTTCATAGTGCTTTGACCTCAGTTTGGGGGTTAACTATTTGCCCATAGTTGAGACCCTAACAGGTGCTACACCCCGGCTCAGGGTGGATTTGGGAACATCAGCAATTAAGCTTCAGGGCCTCCAAATCCCAGACTAAAAACCCCCTGAAGCAACTTTTTTAATGAGTGAATTTAAAAAAAAACAAAAAAAAAAACAAATGAGTATTTGTTAAGTGATTCTTATCAAATTAAGGCCATTTTAGTGATAGGATCAAAAACCACTGAATTGAAGTGACTTAATGTTAGCTTTAGAATACACTCCAGTTCACATTTCATGGAGGTATGGTAGAATAATAGATAGTGGCTCCGATTGAGGAATCGGAGAGCTGAATTTGAATTCCAGCTGGGTTCATTGCATTCACTTGTGTTAATACCCTTGGGAAATGTATGAATCCTCAGCTACGGGTAAATAACAAGAGAGACTGGACATTGGCTGACAACCAGTTTAGGAGAAAGAAAACTGAATTCAA
Organism: Acanthosepion pharaonis; assembly: GCA_903632075.3. Classification (NCBI taxonomy): domain Eukaryota; kingdom Metazoa; phylum Mollusca; class Cephalopoda; order Sepiida; family Sepiidae; genus Acanthosepion; species Acanthosepion pharaonis. The sequence continues at coordinate 334,858 of CAHIKZ030001339.1, forward strand.
ACCACTTTAAGCAAAGTCTAGCAGGTAACTTCAAAAACAAATCTACCTTACATGTCATCTCAAAGAAACGAACTGCCCCCCTGTGACAGAAAATAATGGTTTTCTCGGAGTTCGTACAATGGTTCAAACACACACAAACTGGGACATGGCAGTGTTGTGGACCTCCCTGATTTTGGACCATTCGCCCATAGGTGTATTACCTACGACTTTCATATGAACTCAAAATTCCCCTGTAATTGGTCAAATTTCAAAATTTTCTTAGGGGCTTGCAGCAACCTAACCCCCAGTTGTATAGGTTCATTGAGCTCATCAGAATCTATTTATAGACTAAATTTTGTCAGTTAGACCTGCAGTTGGATCCTATTGTTGTTGGTTGCAAAAGGGCCTCCATATTTGTTCAAGCAACTATACCTTTTCAACTTCAAATGATAATAATCAACTTCAAAATGGACTTATTTTCAAGTAAAAAAATTAATCAACTCCAAAATGGATTAATCAACTTCAAAATGGAACAATCAACTTCAAAATGAATTAACCAACTTCAAATTGAGAAAATGTCAAAAACCTAAAAACAATCAACTTCAAAATGAGAATAAACAACTTCAAATTGGAATAAACAACTTCAAATTGAGATATTTTTTTGGTAAATTGAAATATTAGATGTATTAGTAATAATGGATTAATTCATCATAAAATTAAAAGATGTTCTTTCAAAAAAGAGGATGCGAAAGAATAGACCATAGAATGCCTTAGAAAGGCAAATGAAATTTGTGAAAGGGGAGTTGTCTTAGTTATTGATAACGCTCCTTGCCATACTTCAATTGAAGAAGTTGTGGAGGAGGATGAATATAGGCAACACCAAATTTTCAGACTTGCCCCCTAAAGTTCGATGTTAAATCCCATTGAAAAAGTTTGGTTAGTCATTAAAGCTGACATAAAAAGAAGTATGGCAGACTCAATTGTTGGGATTTTAAGAGGTGATGGCCAGGGATCTTTAACTACTAAAGAATTCAACCTCAGCAAGTTAGAAGCGATGAGGAAAAGGCAATTAATAATATTTCCCCTGAGACTTGCACTAACTTCATATCTGGAATACAGAGATTACTTCCCTCTGTAATTAACTTAGATGATGTAATCTTTTAAATAAATTTCTTAGGAACATTTATATTTTTTTTATATCCCTTTTAAGTAAAAATAAAAGAATAAATATTAAATTTATTAGTATTATATTAATTCTCAATTTGAAGTTGATTATTTGTCATTTTGAAGTTGTTTTCCAATTTGAAGTTGATTAATTTTTTTACCTGAAAATAAGTCCATTTTGAAGTTGAAAAGGTATAGTTTAGACTTGGGTCTAAAAGGTAGATATAGACACACTTTACACTAAAGCCAAAAAGATACACATAGGTTCCGTTTAAAAAGGTAGTTAAAGGTTAAGTTTATATCTGAGTCTGCATGTAACCACCTATAAAGTGTCCCCCTTTGTGGGAAAATGTCTTATACCTCTATAGAAACGCAATTGCTGTATTCTAAGCCTTGCTGACTGGGATGAGACAGAGAATGAAGGGGAGAACTCAGTTTGTACATTAAATGATGTTTGCAAATTATCATCTATCTGATGTTAGCGATCATGGCTCTCCACAATTTCCTGTCCTTGGTAGCTCTTATTAAATTTTGCCTGTTATCTCTCCTAAACCCTGTTCTGCCATCCATTTACTCAAGCTCTTTCTTCTATGTAATATGTCCCTTCAGGACGTAAGTGATCATGGCTCTCCACAATTTCCTGTTCTTGGTAGCTTTTAATAAATTTTATCTTTTTGTTATCTCTCCTAATCCCCGTCCTGTCAACAATTTACACAAGTTCACTTGGTTGATTATGCATTGTTTTCCTCTGTCCTTCTTGCCTTCAACCTGTACTATGAGCATCAAATTTTCCAAGCCCTCTTTCCTCATTACGTGCCTAGAAATTTCAACTATCTCTTTCTGGTTCTAATATAAATGTCCTTTTTGTTTCTATTTTCTCTAAAACTTTGTCGTCGCTCATATGTTCAGTCCATGGTATTCTCAGCATCCTTCTGTAGGACCATATTTCTGTTGGTTCAAGTTTCTTCTTCATCTTTGAGAAGATTGTTTAGCATTCACTGCCATAGAAGAGGACTGATATTACGTAACAGTTCAGCATAATTTTCTTTGTTTCCAATACTTTCTGTCCTCTGTTAAAACACTTCCCAGGTACTTAAATTGTTGTACTTGTTTGATTTTGTTATCTCCAATTTGTAATTTACACATTGGCCTGCTCCTTTTGCTAACAACCATGCATTCTGTCTTCTTGCAATTGATGTTTAGTCCTTTTTTTTTTCTTTAAAACTCATGGCGTTTAACAGTTTGCAAATCACTCTCAATAATGTAAATTAGCTGTAGAAAAAAAAGCACATTTTGAACACTTACAGCATCATTTAAATTAGAAAATCTAATACTTTGGTAATATATATCACACATCAAACATGCTTTATTACATCACTGACTTTCAGAAAATCTATACTTAAAGAATCTAAGCTCTATCTACTTGTAACCAAAATTCAGTCACCCTTACACAAAACATCCCCCAATCAACAACATGGATACTATCAGACAAAAATAAAAAAAAAATGCCTACTAGATGCTCAAATGTGTGCACACAACCTTTCAACCAAATCCCGTATATAGCAACTAGAATTGTGACAAACAAAAATTTTGCATGGGAATGCTGCTTGACAGGGCAAGAACAAGTTGATCTGAGGTTAAAGTTGGTTGGAGTAAAGAAACAAATTAGACACTTGTTTGGAGAAATGACCAAAGATTTATTTTCATTTACAAGATATGAAAATGTCTCTGGTAAATCGTATAGTGTAGGGTTCAAATGTACAGCATATGAGGAGCAAAATAAGAGCATGATAAAGGAGTATGCTTAACCTAAAGGGTTCTTCATGTCTTAGTAACTGTGATGGTGATCTGTCTTGTCACTGATCTCTATGTCCCTAAAAAGTTCCCATATTTGGGCCTGATCTTTTTAGGAAGGCTATTTTTTAGAATGTATGGATTTGGGGTTGGGATGTGCTTGAAGATGTTGTTAACCTCTGTAGCTATATCCTCTGGTGGGCCTTCTACTACATAAACAAACTTCATTTGCTGTGAAGTTATCTTTCAGATTTGCAATGAAGCTTGTAATTGGTTGACCCAAGTCCGAGGGTTTCTTCTGTTAAAAGGAGGTAAATGGATGATGTTTAATTTTGTTTCGTATTGTTCCGTAGACATGTTAGAAACTTACAATGTGACATCTTCCAATTTCAGGTTTGGGTTTGTTTTGTTTTACGGCATATCAACCTCAATGGGTTATTTAATGCTGACAAAATTTTTATTGCTGGTAATATTTTTTTTTCAAAAAGTATATAGGTAATACTTTTCCCAAAAATGTAATGCTGGTAATATTTTTTCCAAAAAATTATTACCGGCAATAATGTATTGCCGGTAATAATTTTTTCTTTGAAAATTTGTTGCTGTAATAATTTTTTATAAAACTTTCTACACATTTTGACTTCATTTTAGGGGGTTAGCTATTTGCCCATAGCTGGGATCCTAACAGGTGCTACCACCCCAAGTCAGGGTGGACCTGGGAACATTAGCTAGTAAGAAGTGGTTTCATGCTCCTCAAAGCCTCCTGATCAGAGGCCTTACTGTTGGATGTAGTTTATCGTCTTACCCAGGATGCTCCATTTTTAGAGTAAACAAATAAATTAGACACTGGTTCGGAAAAATGACCAAATGTACAGTGCACAAGGAAGGCAAATGGGAGCATGAAAAAGGCATATACTTAAACCAGCTGACTGCTTATTGGCTATCGGTTTGGGTTTGTCGCATTGATAGTGGAATTCGTTTTCTTTCTGTGTTCACAGGAGGTGGTTTTCACTACCTAATAATTGAACAGGCAATCAGCTGTGCTCTCAAACAAGCGTCTATGATTAACCTGTATGCGTGTGAAGTCTCTCTCCCTCTCTCTCACTTTGCCACATCCAGTTTCTCTTATAGCCTATATAAGGAAAACGCACATACGTAGTTGTAGGCATCTATGGCAAGCAAGAGTTGCATTGATAATGGCCAGTACCGTGGTATATTTGTGTGTGCTTTAAAATTTGTTTTCAGTAGAGTGCAGTGTGTGTGTGACTTAACAAGATGAAAATTGGTGTGTAATTAGAGATATATATCTTCTAATAATCGTATATATTTGGTTTTAATTTATCTCTATGTGTAAATTGTGTTTTTCTGCTACAAATATTCCCTTACCAGCAAAAATATGTTGAGAATTTTCTTGAAATAACATTACCAAGAAATTGTACAGAGAAAGAAAAAAAAATGAATTGTTTTAGTTACAGAATATCAAAAGTGGTGTCAGAGATAGAGTCAGCCAAACAAATTAATTCTAGAGTATTTACTGTCCAAAAGAGTTTGTTAAAATCGTGCCTTCAAAATCATTTTGAAAGTAGTGAGTTTTGTTTGAAACTGGTGCAGTTTATAGGTAGCTGGCTGCTTGGAGGTGATATAATGCTTTGAAAAGCATTACAGTTATATCTGTTAACAGCTAAAACTCCCTGGGGGGGGATGCAAAAGATTGGTTATTTATATCTATAATTCTCAAAACATGTGTATGTATGTATGTATGCGCGTGTGTGTGTGTGTATGTGTGTATGTGCGATCAGATGTTGTTTATGTGTTTCCACAGTTTTCATCCAATTTTGATGAAATTTTTTTTTTGTTTGATAGGTAATTCTTCAGTGCTGGTATTGAGTCCAAATTGGCTGGAAAAAAAAAAAACCTTGAAGGTGAAAAATCGAAAAAAACTGATTTTTTACACTCTGCGCAAAAATCAAAGGCAAAATTTAATGTCTGTAAAAAAACAGCGTTCAGTCAATTTAGAGAGTATAATTCTAATGCAAAGGATTATTAGAATTATAAAGAAAAATTATCGTATATTATTTTTATGACAGTCCATGGAAGAGGTTCCTTTCTTGCAAGATTAAGAATGCAAAAACAGCCCTTTTCAGGGCTACCCACCATTCAAATTGTTACCCACCATTCAAATTGTTACCCCCCCCACCCTTTGGGGATATGCCTCAGTTGCACCAAATTGTTGTTACTAATATTGATTTTCGGGTGGGCTGACTTTGAACTTAAACTGCTCCAATGGCAAAAATTCCCAGTAATGAAACATCCGGGCGATGACAGGTTATACTGCTAGTTGTATATATGTCATGTATGATTTGAATCTGTTGTGGCAACAGATGCATCAGCCTGATCTTGAGTGTTTGGTATAATATGTATCATCTTCCTTCAGTTGATCTGTTGAGTTTGTGGTTTTGTAGTTTGTTTTAGTGAACTGACATGGGCTGGTTTGATTCTATTGATATATGCATTGTCTGTACATCCATTTTGCCATATTGATCACTTGGAATTGTGAACTGATTAATGATCATTAATATATATGTGAAGCCATCAGATGATGGGAATGGTCCAACCAAATCCATGTGGATATGTGCAAATCGTTGATCAGGTTCGCTGAACTTTCCTGATGGTGATTTCCTATGAATTTTATCCTCTGACAAGGCACACAATTTTCAGTCCAGAAACAGGTATCTGTATTCATATGTGGCCAGACAAAATGGTCTCTGATCATTTTCTGTGGCCCTTTTTCCTATGTTGTGGAATTTTTCAAAAATATATCTTCACATTGTCAATAGGATGAATGGCCTGGGCTTTGCCATAGTGTCACACCAGATGTCGGAAGTACTATAGACTAATAGACATTTTCATCAACTGTAAAGAAGTTTCTTTTTGTAGCTGCTTAAATGATTGATCTTGTTCTTGAGCTAGTTATTTTTTAATCTATCTGTGATGGCTTGTCCCATATTAACAGTATTTACTGCAGTTTTTGATAAAGTATATGAGATTATGTTATTTTTCCCAGCTGTTTTATATTGGCTGCAAATTGAGCTACAAAATTCAAATGTCTGATTTCTTGGGGTGAATATTTGAGAACCTGAGAAGGATTTGTGGTTATAATACACTATTCAACTTTTTTTGATCTAATGATGGTTTCTCCTGCAAAGGGGGGTGCAAGTTTGAATCCTGCCAGAGGGTGCATCTTTTCCATTAATAAGATAACTCAAATATTCAGGCCAGTAGACAAAAATATACTACTTAATAAATAAATGAAGTGTCTACTACAGTACAAATATCCAGTAAAAAAAAAAAAAAACTATATATATATATATATATATATATATATATATATATATATATATACACACACACACACACACACTGGCAGTACAACCCATCTTTGGCCAGATGTTTCATTACTGAGAATTTTTACCATTCAATTGGAGCAGTTTAAGTTTAAAGTCAACCCACCCAAAAATCAATATTAGTAACAACATTTGGGTGCAACTGAGGCACATCCCCAAAACTTGGTTAACAATTTGAATAGGGAGTAGCCCTGAAAAGGGCCATTTTTGCATTCTCAATCTTATTTCAGTCTCATGCACAGCAACAGTTGAAAAGGCATTTCTCCACAGCTGTGGAGTTCTTTAATCATGATTTTCAGACTTGTGCGCAAAAGCGTTCAGGTATGCTCTTCTGGAAAGCTGATGGCTACGTTGATCTTCGGACTCAGTGGCTCTGATTGAAGTATTCAGGGAGGCATTTTGAGAGAGGCAAACTGATCTTTCTAAAGAGGATTCATAATCTCTTATTCGCATGGTGAACATGGTCAGCAGCAATTTTGTGACCTAAGCAAGTTCTTATTTTTGGTGGCATGTTTTAGACAAGTATAAATTGTGAAATGGAATGCTTGGGCAAATACCAGAAGAGAATGCCATAAAGCTACAGAGATCACTAAGCTCAAATAACTTTAGAAAAGGTTAGCAAAAATAAATGTTCAGTAATACAAAAGCAAGCTTACTTATTATTATGATGAATGCAATGCAAAAAACTGGCAGAACAATAAAAAGATTTAAATTGGGAACAGCTATAAATGACAATGAAAGTAACACCTTAAAACTGTAGTATTAGGCTTGAGAGAGATTGAACGCTTGGCCAAGAGAAATGTGTAATTTGGACTTAAAACTGGCACTGAAGAATTATCTATCAAACAAAAAAAAATTTAAATAAAATCAGATAAAAACTGTGTAAACACAGAAACAACATTCGATAACACACACAGATTTTGAGATTTAAAGACATATGACTTTTTTGTTACCTGATATTCCTGTGTCATAAATCAATGAACATTTGTTTAAAAGTAATGAAAGAAGCATTAATTTGTTTTAGTTCTTGAAAAGGTCACCACCAAACCAAAAATTTGATTTTACTATATACACAATAAGGGTAAAAATCAAAATATTTCAGCTTTATTTTTCAATTTGCTAATATAAATGGATGGTACTTATGTAATTTTTAATGCATTCAAAAGTTTATAGCTATAGCATAACATTTTTTAAAAAAACCGAATTAAACCCTTCATTATTTTTTTTAACAAAAATACAGGAAATCAATTATTTTACAAAAGTCATAAGCCATTTTATATATATATATATATATATATATATATATATATATATATATATATATTTTCCAAGCACTTTCAAGATTAGCACAATGTCATCATCAGGGTGTTGTTTTTTCCCAGACAAAATTGTTGTGTTCATCTAAAAGTTAAATTTTTTACCTGTGAAGTGAAAACACTAAGCATGTGTACTGTACAATTTAAATTTCATGATGTAAATATCAGGGGAGGTAACTAAGATATGAAATGTCAAAATGGTTTTTTTTAAAAAAAAAACGATTTAAAACTATTAGTTAAAACCCAAGATATTTTAAACTATCTACTGTAAATATTTTAAAACGTGTGTGTGTGTGTGTGTGTGTGTGTGTGTGTATTACTATACATGTAATTTAGTGGGTAAACATGTTTAAGTAAACGTTTTTTTTTTGTCTAAACGGCTAATGTTTACCAGCCTAGAGATAGAGAAAAGAAATGTGTCTCCTAACTGGAATTGAACCTGTATTTCTTTTTTCAATCAGGGAAACGACTTTTAACAAGTGTGTCCACACTTTAGTAATTATAGAAATATTATTAAAGGACTTTTAACATTAGTAAATTAGGATAAGAAATAATGTTAGATTAAAATATTTTTTTTAACATTTCACCCCAAGTAAGGTAATAAAGCCACTAAGATGCAAACTGTTAATGAATATGAAAGAATATGAGAAAAAGAAAAAATTATTAAGAAAAAAGAAATTTAAAAAAAAAAAAAAGTTTAATAATAACAAAAACCTGTCTTTGTTACAAAATTCATTTGGGGTCTATCATGTTCCGAAAGGTCATGTTTATTCTGACAGCTGGAGGAAGTTTTTTTCTTGGGGGTAATGCATGGTACCAGTGGCAGTTTGTTGGATAGTTCATCATCAGTAGACTGCCATGTTGCAGTTGAATCTTGACGGGAACAATGTCGCGGTGGGGTTTGTTTTTCTTGCTTTGACTACACCGAGCACACTCGTGACGGAACACAAAATCTCGCTCTTGGCGAGAGACAAAGAAGCAATCGGACTCCGCTTAACCAACTCCTTCTCATCATCTTTATGCTCTCCCATGTGATCTCTGCCATCTTTGTACCTGAAAGACAGAATAAATCCAAGAACACCAAGTATGATACTTGGAGCATTCTAATTCACATCTCATTTGATTCTTAAACTTTGCTACCAAATTAAAATACTAAGTCTAATATGTGTGTGCTTCCATCATAATTCAATGAATGCAAATGAAATATATTAATACAAGGTATGGCAGAAATACCTCCCACATAATGGTAAGACATTAGCTAGATGAAAAAACCATTGCCACAAATGTCTTACCATTATGTAGGAGGTATTTCTGCCATACCTTGTATATTAAAATACACATTTTTCAGCAAAGTTTAACTTACATGCTCACAAAAAACAGAATGTCAAAAAGACTTTTTTTTCTTTTGGTGTCCAATTTTTGAGAGAGGGATTACTTAAAATTCAAAAACCACCAACCCTAAGATCGCCATTAACCTGAAAGGTAGATTAGGCAAAAAGAGCTAAAGTTTTAAGGAAAATTTATGCAGTAATAGGTTAATTTCCTTATTATTATATACATGACATGGCAGAAATACATCCCAGATTTTAAATGTGTGAGGTATTTCTACCACACCATGTACTATGGTAGTAGATAGGTTTGCCTTTTGTCCAGTTTACACACTTTCCTGGTCTTTTGAACAGAAGTAGAAGTTTATTCCTTGTTTCCTGTTTAGGATTGGTTTTCTGATTCCCTTTAAAGTCTTTTCATTCTTTTTCACTCCTGGTAGCTGCTTGCATCTTAGTGATATTATTGTCTTGCTTGGGGTGAAATGATTAAAAAAATTATATATGTTACACACTTCAGGTCCAAAGTGAGTAACAAATTAGTTTCGAATTTATAGGTGATTCTTTCAAATACTGATTGTCCCCAAACATTTAGTGTGTGTGTGTATATATATATATATATATATATATATATATATATATATATACACATATATATATATATTAGGCAGCAGCAATCCTTCTTTCATGCACATTTCATTGAATATGTCAGACAAGGTGCTTTTATTTAGTTTTTTTATACAATTTCTCATGCGATCTAATTTTTTTCTTTTCAGATGATAAATTATATAAAAACTGTCTGAATGTTCTTTTTTATCTGAGCATTTTAAGCTATACATTTAGCCATTTTCAAGGATTAAATATTTTAACTGTTAAATAAGAAATAGTTTGTTGCATGTATGGTTTTATAAAATGTTTTCATTTTTCAAAACACAGTCAAGATATTGTGTCCATGTTCAAAGTTAATATTATTAATTTTTTTTTTTTTTTTATTAATAAGGCTTCCATTATTTTTAGCCTTTTTTGCATGTAGATGTTGCTATTATATTTGTGTTGTCAACAAGTATGTTCCGAATAGTGTTCAGTAGGTCTCTATGAATATTTAAATGAGATTTAATTGAGCTATGGTCAGAAAGGTGTAGAGTGAGTTTGCATGTCAAACAAGTTGTAGTGTGGCCTATATATAATTATTTACGACTTTTGAATATATATATATATATATATATATATATATATATAGGTACCTCCAAAAATTTGCTAAAAATGAGCATACATGATGAAAAAATGCCCCAAACTTAATAAATACAAAGTTTTATCATCAAAATATTTATGTTGTTATTAAGAGGAAAGACCAAAGCATTTTCTGATTATTAAATTATTTTTTTTAATCCTTTTTAGAATGTCAGAAATTTTGGTTAAAAACTTAAGTTTTTCTTGAAACAACAAGGAACCATAAATTAGTACAGGATATTTTAGCATCTTTTTTGTAGTGGAAAAACACATTGATTTGGAAATTCTAGCAAAAAATAAATACTTGTTGGACTTTAATGCAACTTTCAGTACTTATTCACAAATGAATGAAATTATTCTAGAAATGTTTTTCTTTAGAAAATCTTGGTAAAATATTTTTTTTTTTTTTTATATCTGTTATGTTTTATGAAATTTTTGTATGGCATAATGTTTACATTAGTTATAAGCAGAAGTCCTTAAAGAATTTAAATCAATTTCTTTTCTTTTGGAATATAAAGAACACCTCTCCATGCCAATATTATCAAGAAGTCATCTCCCTGACAAATCAACCATGATTTGATTCAAATCTGGATCTCACGGCCAGAAAGCAAACATTTTAAACATTTGGCCAGGTGCCCATCATAAATAAATACATATATATGTGTGTGTGTGTAATATTATATATATATATATATATATATATATATATATATATATATATATATATATATACACACACACACACACACACACACACACATAGCATCACTTGATAAGACACCAGAAATGTTTAAACAAAATGGCTATTTTTAAAGTGATTTTATAACATTTTTATATTATAATTTTTTAATAAATTATATTTGCTCTACTCTGTATTGAGCAGTCTTTTAAGAATAGTATTTTGGGGTTATTGGAGTTTATTCCATATACACCAATCCTGTACTTGGGCATATGTATGTATGTGTGTGTGTGTGTGTATATATATATATATATATATATATATCTGAATGTAATGAGAATGAAAATAATATAAATTCTAACATTCACACCATTAATCCAAAAGAGGGCCCAATACGAAGAGTAGTGCAATAATTATTTATTGTAATTTTTACATAAAAAAAACAAAACAACAAAGATGCATTCTTGTTTCGATGAGACTGCATCTTGATTGGTGATTATGAACAATTCTATTTACAAGCAAGCTGCTTATGTGGGGGGAAAAAAAATGTAAAGAGAGACACCTGAAGAGGAAATGTAGAAGGTTAAAGAGAAGGAAAGGAAAGAGGGTGATAGAGTAACACAATGTTATTTGTTGATAGCAGTTTGGGTGGTGATGAAATGTTGAGGCGTTAAGACAAGGGCCTGACCTTAAAAGTACACCAAAACTCCCAAGAAAAAGGAGAGAAAGAATGAAAGGTGGAAACAAAAAAGAAGAAAAACGATGAGGGGGAAAAGAAAAATAAGTATAGGAGAAGGCCATAGTAGTAATTGAAGACGCTTTTTTCCGATGAAGGGTTGGAGATCTTAAAACAACACCAGAGCTGAATTATGAAGATTTATGCTTAAGTTTCTGTTATTTGTACTGGAATAAACAGTATATAAATTAATAAATGGTCATTTTAGTGGAAAATCTTTTGGTATGTTAAATACATAAGTTATTTGGGTTTTTTCACAATAAATTTTAGTTCAGATTTTAAGATATAAGTAAAAAAACATATAAAGTATGAAATGTTAATATAAATTTTTTATAAACAAATTTTGATCTATTGCCAAACTGCTTAACTTATAGTATAAGTATGGATATAAATCAATTTATCTGATACTGTTGCTAGTATTATATATGTGCAGAAACGATTTAGAATTATAATCTAAGATAGATCAGTAGAAAATAGCTGAATAATATTTTACCTATCATAGTCTTACACAGACCCTATCATATGTATATACGTGCGTGTGAGAAAATATTATTCAGCAAACAAAAATAGAAAAATGGTCTGCACATTTGCATGTTGACAGCGCAACAATCCAAAATATTCGCTACACAATCCAACATTGAATACAGCAACCAAATGTGTATGTATGTATGCACACAAGGACACATATATATGGATATATCCCAATTCCCATGCTGTTCACATATGTTTATGTTTTTGTGAGCTCCAGTGGGAGTGTCTGCATATGTCATTGATAATTCAATTGTGCATGCATTTTTTTTTTTTAAGTATGAGAAATAAAATGAAAATTTTTCCTCCCACTTCCATAAAAACACCGATATACACAACCCTACATAAATCCAAAATTTAAAAATTAATCAGTTTGTCTGACGATTGCAAAAGCATGAAACTTGATCACAAACTCACATCGATCCAATATATATATATATATATATATATATATATATATATATATGCATGTATGTATTACATAAAAATGAAAATAAATTGTACCCCATTTTTATGGCCATTTCGCTGCTCAAAATAAATTCCATGGAGCTTGTTAATACTAAAAGGTTTGATCTCTAGTCTCTGATTGGATAATATTGTTCGTATTAAATGGTCAACAAATATATATAATGCAAATGTCACTGTGTCACACTTTTTCAACTTTACTCCTAATGGCTGTAGCCCAACATATCATACCATTTTGGAATCAGGCCAAACTCTGTGAGCAAATTAAAAACATTCTGGGCCAGATCCAGACCCACAATCCTGAACTTTTGGATTCCCAAGTTTTCATTATTGTTTTCAGTAATTTTTTTTTTTTTAAATTTATACATGATTTTTTTGCAACAAATTTTTTGTACGATAATTTTTATAACTTGGAAATAAATTTGGGAATAATCAAAATTAATTGTGAAAGTCACCCATGAAATAAAAATAATTGTCTGTATAAAAAGTAAGGACCAACATACACCAAATTGTCTTTAAATTAAGTGGCAGCAGCAGAATTATTGCTGAACTCTTAAAAGGTAAGCTTAAATATTAATGCAATACTTAAATGCAGTAATCAATTTTGAGTTCTTCTGTAATTTATTGTGGATATTCACATCTACCCCTTCCTACCTATTGTGATAAAGGCCCGATCAAGAGCCCTCTGAAGGAGCTAGCTTAAATGACACCTGATAAGGTGGGATTTTTTAAGCTAGTGTGTGTGTGTACATACACACACATATATATATATATATATATATATATATATGATTAATACAAACATAAAATTTGTTACTTATTTGATTAATGTTATATTCAACACCCTGACTCCAAAATTTCTTAAATGGACCTTTGGGTAACCGTTCCATCCACTAATCAAGTGGTATCAGCAGTTGTCTGTCAATTTTCTTATTTTCGTTATTTTTATATTAAGTTAAAAAAATAATTTAGGCACATTTATTGGTTCAAGATTGATTTTTTTTTCTTCTTTGTGTGTGTGTATGTATGTATGGTTCTGACTGTCAAAAATAATGTAACAATGTTATTTCAGATTTCAGAGAGAAGACTTATTTTAAGGCTATTTTTTCTTGAAAACTCTAGAGGTTTCTAAAGTTTTTGAATATATAGATGTACAATGAGCCCCCACCTATTCATGTTTCAGCATTTGTGGCTTTTTCTTTAAAACATATGTACCTGTTATTTGCAGAAACTCCAGCTGTTCACATGTTTTTCTGAAGAACATATGTACAAATTTTTCACTGAGAACTCCCTCAATTTGTGTATTTTTTTGATAGAACATATTTAAAACATTCTTGTATTATTTTCCTGTTATTTAAGTGACTTAAAACATATAACAGTCCATTTTTATGGTAAAAATTGGCAGAATTGTACATCTTCATTGTAAAAAACAAATGCAAAAACATCCGTAGTGCTTGGGCTTTGTTCTTTGTTAGGGGCTGCGGCTGGGGTCTTAAAAGTGGCTTTGTGTTAAGTCTGGGGGCATCATCACAGTTCCATTTTTAGAAAATGTTTTAAACTTTATATTTTATATCTTGTTACACATATTTTATACAGTATTTTCAATGGTTGTATTGATCTGTGCGTAATTAAAATTGGTTATTGTACATATGAAAGAAAATTTACGTTAAGTGTATGGTCACCAATACTATTATTCAAAAATGTTTTAAAAAGGGTCTGAAATGTTTCTAAAGTATTTAGGATGAAAGTTTAAAGAGATATGGGGTTTTAAAAACAAAATAATAGGTACTTTTAAGCATTTTTTGGGGTAGGAACTAAAAGTATTGGATTCTAACTATTTGTGGACTTTGTAATTGTCCCTATATCCCTGTGAATATGGGGAAATTTTTGTGTATTCAATTTTTAGTTATTTCTTGTTTAAATAATTAATTATTTTTATCATATATATATATATATATATATATATATATATATATATATATATATTTTATGTATGAGTTGTTCATTCTTACACACGTGCATACAAAAATAAAACAATATGAACTTACCTGTTAATAAGAACAAAGTTAAAGGTGTATCCAGTCACTTCAGTGATCCTTTCACGAATTTTATTTAGTAATGGTTTCCAGGGACGAGCTGGAACAGTATTACCAGAAAAAGTATATGACAAATTTGGGTCTCCATGGGCAACCTGGAAACAAAAAATATAGATTTTGTTTTATAATAAATTATACTTTTATTGCTATAATTTAAAAAAAAAAAAAATATATATATATATATATATATATATATATATATATATATATATATATATACACATTTTTTGTTAATTTGTTATATATGGAATATAGTAAATAATACAGTAATTGCTAATCATATAAAAAATTTATATTGTAAATAATACAAAGTACGTATATTATAAATTATAATTTACTCTATATGTCAATTGAGCAAATACATAAAAATAACAAGAATTGAATGTGTTTCCAGGCCAGGAGAACTGCTACTAAAAAATGCTCAATAGATAACAGGAGCTATAATATTCAACAAATCAAGAAAAGTTCATGTGACTTATCTGGTCAGTCGATTCAAGAGTTTTGTATTGAAATGCTCATCAGGGTCAAATGTTTGATAAATTGATTGAACTAATTATCAGATCCTACATTTATACTCATTCTGAGCAAATGAATGCTAATTCTAACTCCTAAATTTTGAATTCTTAACATGCTAGTTTGTTAGAAACATCAGAAAATTTAAATTTTGCACCAGTTAATGTTTTTTTTTTTTTTTAACATATATACATACACACACACACATATTTATATAAAATTAGTGAAATCTCTAAGTATTGTATAATTGGTAATATACAAACTTATCAATTGTTTATGTTTATTTTTAAATTACTTGATTATATATTAAATACATTTAAATGCAGGGTGAAAACATCAAAATGATTCTTACGTTAAACTGTGACTATATTTATCACATATTAAAAACTTGATAAATATTATTAATGAATATTTAATATATATATATATATATATTAAATATTCATTAATAATATTTATCAAGTTTTTAATATATATATATATATATATATATATAAGGAAAGTGGAAAAAGTTTTCTTGTGATGCATTTCATGTTTTAGGACTTCAATATTGTTTTTGATATATAAAATATATATTGTTATCTAATATTATATATATATATATATAAAATTTATTTATTTTACTTTTCTAATTTTTGAAAGGTGATCATAAATTCAAATATATTCATATGTCAAACACATGGTAATGCTTAAATTTTGAAATGTTACACACTAAACACCAAAATTAGATACATTTTATGTTATTTAACAGTGTGTGTGTGTGTGTATATATATATATATATATATATATATATATAAAGATTCTAACCCTATTTTAAATACATTTAGTTATTTTATTTAGAGCTTTGTTTGCTCAGTTGGGATGGGTAGGTAGGTGACACTTAGGACAACTTCTACCATGTCAGATTAATATCTTCCTTTCAACTCATCCTTTTAGCATGTCTTTGCCTATCTCAACGTGTGTATAATATGACTTGTGTATAATACATGTTTCTAAAGCTAAAAACAGAGAATATATTATATTGAGTATATGACCCAGCCATCTCTATGTAATTTTTTTTTAAAGTTTTACCATATTATCCATTAAAATCTCAATCTCAAACATATATTTCATTAAAATATTTAATGTTTCATGATATTAATAAATGGAGATGAACTGGTTGTTTAGCTATTGTGTGTTTCTTCCCCTAATTTTCAGTTGAAAACTTATTTTCAAATTTACAGCAAAAGGTGCTTTGGTGTTACATTAATGTTGCCAAAACATGACAGATCTTGTGTATTCCCTTTATTAATTTTTTTTAAATCAATTTTGTTGAATTTCCTGTCTTTGAGACAAAAAAAACGTTCAATTACACTGATTCCCCTAAGAACAAATATGGCCGACATATCAAATACCTTTTGTAAACAACTGTTATCAATACCTGCCTACTTTGTGTTTTATTATCTATTGTACTGATAGAACGCATTTGTAATCTTGCTGTTTCAAATAAGAGAGTTTTTTTTAAGCTGAGTAAAAATGAAAACGTATACTTGTGTATAATACGAACCCCTCTTTTTAGCCTTGCATTTTCACTGAAAATTTCTCCTATTATGCACAAGAAAATATGGTATTCGTTTGTTTCTTTTCAGTAAAGTGAATGTCACCTAGAAAACCACATCTGCTGGTCTTAAAACACAAAACCCTTGAGAGTGGGATAAAATCACAACTATCCCCTATGATTGTGACCCTATGTGAGGGTCACAAATCATACTGTCACATAAAGGCCAAATTTTAATGTAAACCTTTTAACTTTCAAAAGCTTTTCTTAATTAAATGATTAAGAAGTTCCTTTTTGTTAGAGAAGTTTAAACTAATTAAAACAATTCAGGTTATTTTTCTTTTTTTTTTTTAAAGTCACCATCTATCAATGTCAGAATTTGTTTTTTTAATTTTTTTATGGATGGCATTATATTGTGACAAACTTTCTTCTGTGGTACCTAGACTTTATGAATTTAAGCTCAGTACTAGATTAGCAGCAAGGTCTTATCATTTTACAGCTGAAATGACTAGATGCAACCATAAGTTCTATGCTAACAGTTTCTTCTCTTGCACTTCTTACTTGTGGAACTCTTTTATGGCTTCTTGCTTCCCAGTCAAGTTTGATCTTCAAAAATTTACATGCAATGTAAATCATTATTTTCTGTCTTTATTGCCTTGCTTGGGGTGAAATGAGATTATATAAATATATATGACAGTTATTTGGAATTAATGTAGCTGTTTAGCAAATTATTTTTAAAATGTAAATAAATTATATTCTTAACTCAGTTATTAATTTAAAATAATTAAAAAAAAATGACTAAATGTGGAATGATTTTAAAAGATTTATATATTTGTTATATACTGTACCTATGAACACTAATGGGTATGTCCCAATCCTCATAAATATGTTAGACACTATTGTAAGTGGGGGTAATATGCTGCCTAAGTAGTCCACTACTAGCAGTGGTTTACCTACTTCACGCCGCTGGCAAGTATTGTATTTTGTTGATGTTATAAAGAGTACCATTTCATTTCCAACCTCCATTTTGGTTATTCCTCATTCAGTAACGCTCTCTGCTATAACAATATCTTTATTCATTGATGAAAACTTTGTCAAGATTTATTTTAACAAACAAAACAAAAGCTATTTAAAGATGTCTCAATTTTCTCAAGGCAGCACTTTCTTCCAGTAACAACAGGGAATTCAGGGGAAATAAGGAAGTTCTTTTTTTTTCCCAGATCATTTATGTTTTACAGCTATATTTTATGCCAAAAATACTAAACTCCAAAAAGCTACCACACTTGATGGCATGAAAGATGCACGGACATATTAGATGCATCTCCAGTTCAGAAAGACATATGCAGGAAAAAATGTTTTAGCGAATTTTAAAGTAAGCTATTACTTTTAACTATGGAAGAAAACCTTACTGTATATAAAAAGCAAGCAAGCAGTACAGATGAAAGTAAAAAAAAAAAATTCAAAAATGGAAATAATGCAAGAGAAAAAGTAGAAAACATTTTATGAAAAGCAAGCTTGCAATATAGCTGAACATGAAGCAAGAAATCACATTTGTGAAAATATTCAACATAATTACAATAACAAAACAGAATGTCACAGGCATTTTGTTATAATTACTTTTTTTTTGTTCTGGCTTATGACCATATCAAATTGAAACAACGGTTCTCGTATGATCACCAAAGTTAAGCAACGTTGAGTTTGATCAGTTCCAGTTGTGTTTGTTATGTCCACTTATGTGCAAATACCTCAGGGGAAGGTATGAATCCACCTCTTCCCCCCAGCTATGAGTTAAATACTAGGACTTGTATCAGTAAATCATATATTATCCCCACAAAAATTTTTAATATCCAAAAATATTTGTTGGCTTTAAATAATCTGCAAAAGGTTGATAAACTGCAAAAAAAATAAATCCATCAAAATCAAATATACAATTTCTTTTCTTCCCTAATGTTTACAGTACCTTGTGTTCCTAAACAGAACCCCATCTAACTACTGACCAGGCTCAACTTCTTAACTTCTGTGAGCAAATGAGTACTGATGCATTATATTCAATTATGTGCAAATAACCCTGGGAAAAGTATGAATCCACCTCTCCCCCCAGCTATGGGTTAAATACTAGGTCTTGTATCAATAAATCATTATTATTCACAAAAAATTCTTACAATCTAAAAATATTTCTGGTTTTAGAGAATCTGCAAAAGGTTGATAAGCCATAAAAAACAATCAATCAATCTTCTTGTAGTAGCAAATGATGATAATGCTATTTCCATAAATAATATTATGGAGTCAGGCTAGGTAGAACTGACCATTTGATGTAAAATTTTAACCTATTGTAGTGAGTGTTACGGATGAAATTAGCTTATGGGAAGCCTCAACTTCATAGTTAAGACCCAGAGTAATTTATTAAATCATTTTTTGGGAACAAAATATGTTTTATTTGCGTTCAAATACAGTTATTTGTTAGCTACTCGTAGAATGCTAAGCTAAACACTGACAGTTACCTGTTTTCGTGGAATATCATGCCATTTGCCAAATACCTGCACCCGAGCTAGCTGACCTGTGTTGTAGGAGATTGTCTGTTCACACTCTGACAATAATGCATCAGCCTCAGCCTTGGTGTATAACAGAGTATAATCACAGTCAAGATCTTCGGCTTCCAGTTTCTTCCAGACCAAAGGAACTGAAATACAGATGTTAAAATATTACAATGAATCCTGGTACTGAAAATGTTAATTATTTCAGTATACAGCAGGGTTTCCTAACCTGGATGATTTCATCCGTTGGGTGTGTGATGAGCAACTGAACAAAAAAATAGTGGACAATTGGAAATATAGAATGGAAAAAATTTTAATTTATTAAAAAAGTTTATTTTTCAATTTTTTTTTTACAAATAAAAAATTCGGCCAAAAAAATATTGTCCATCTATATTTCCAATTGTCCACTATTTTTTTAAAATAAATAAAAATCAACACCTAATGGATGAAATCGGACAAGATATTTAAAATTATATATATATATATATATATATATATATTCAAAGGAGATATGCAAAGAATCTGTAAAAAATAAAACAGGAGGCTAAATAAGAATAACTGACTCACATTCCTAAATAAAATGTCCCTGCAAACAACGAAATGTCCCTGCAAACAACGAATATTTTTGTTATTTTCTATAGTTTTTAGGAGGGTTATTAACATTCAAATAATTCCTCAGACGAAATAACACAACTTCCTATCCTTTGTTCCCTTACTATCATTTGCATTCCCTGTTTTGCCGTCCATTCACAGAAGATTCTCAGCTCTGTTACTAGTTGTGTGTGTCTCTTGCCTTCAATATATCCTACGAGTTTGATAGATATACATTAATTTGTTTATATACACACATACATAAATAAGTATGCATCAAATTGACGTACAACTTTGTGTACACAAGGGTTTCCCAACCTGGGTGATATTGTCCACCAGTGGGTGATTTTAGCTGTTGTGTCAGTGATGCACAACTGAAAAGAAAATGGTGGGCAATATAGGATTTTGAGTATTAAAAAGGTATTTCAACATATGCTACCTGGACGAAAATATTTAAAGGAAATACACAAAGGACTTTTACTAATAAAAACGGGAGGTTAAATGGAATAAGTTGGTCATAATCCTAGATAAGATATAAATATTCCCCGCCAAATAAGAAATATTTTGGGATTTTCTATAGTTACAAGAAGAGTTATTAACATGCAAAGAGTTCTTCATAACAGAAAAAATATTTGCTGACTTTTTATTAGGTGCTAGTAATGTATATTCTTTTTAATTTTATAATTATGAAAAAAAAATTGTTTAATTTTTTGCAAACATAACACAAAACTAAATTATATATATATATATATATATATATATATATATATATATATATATATGAGTTATCAATGATCAAGTTTGCTGTCATTTGTTCTTTAACATGGTAGTAGCAGCAGCCCCCGCCACATGTCAGTGTTATTTGTTACTTCCCTTTGGTATTTTTACTACATCATAAAATCAGTTTACGAACCATTAACAAACTTTTACCAAAAAAAAAAAAAAAAAAAATTGGTATTCTTTTGAATATTTACTATACAGGTGGGCAGTGTAAAATTTCCCATGTGAAAGTGGGTGATGATGCAAAAAAAGGTTGGGAACTCTGCACTAGAATGTGCTCAGCTGAAACCAAAATCATTCATGGAATTGATTAATCAAAAGTATCCATATCTATAAATGCTAAAATAAAGTTCTCATTGGTAGATCACTTTAGACAAAATCTGATTATATATGATGACATGGTGAAAAGTTGTCTGCTCGACCCACTTCCCGAAATCTGGCTAGATATTTTTTTAAGGACTTGTTGGTTAGGTTGAGAAGATATGCAAAGAACCTGTATAAAAAACAAAAAAAATAAAATATAAACAGAAGGCTAAATGGAAATAACTAGTTTACATTTCTAGATAATATATAAATATTCCCATAAACAAGGAATATTTTGGTATTTTCTATAGTTTTGCAAAGAGTCATTAACATGCAAATAGTTCTTCAGTATTAGGTATAATAAAAAAAAATATTTGCTAAATTTCTATTAGCTTCTAGTAGTGTACATTATTTTTAATTTTATAATTATGAACAAATATTGTTTTATTTTTTTTGTCAGCATTTGCAACACTAACCCTAACTATAAAACTAAATTATCTACATAGTTTTCAATGGTCAAGTTTGCTTCCATTTGTTTAATATGGTAGTAGCAGCAGCAGATGCCACTTAAGTCAGTGTTAATTATTACCTCCCTTTGGTATCTTTTACTGCATCATAAAGTCAGTTTATGAACCAGTAACAAACTTTTACCAAAAAATGTTGGTATGCTTTTGAATATTTACTATACAGGTGGGTGGTGGAAATTTTTTCATGTGAAAATGGGCGATGACACCAAATGATTGGGAAGCCCTGGTATACAGAGAATGGCAACTGACATTTTCTTATAGTGACAGTTAGGGTTCTGGCTGATATAAACAATATGGAAGTTTAGATACATTGCTGATGGTGCCCATTAACTATCACTAGCAATGTACTTGTTGTGCTGATCACAGTCAATGAGTCTTATGGTCATAAAACGTTCAAACACCATTCCTAAAACAATGACCAAAGTTAAGCAAAATTTGGGTGACCACTTGGGAATACCAGGTGCTGTAAGCTTGGATGTGCCATATGTGGGTGATGTAATAGATAATGGCTCAAGAATTGTTAATCAGAGAGCTGTTCTAATTCCCATTGGGTTTGTTATATTCACTTATCCATGAATGCTATTAAGAAAGGTAAGAATCCATCTCTTCTCTCCCCAGCTGTGGGTTAATTAGTACAATTTAAAATTATTTTCTGGCTTTAAATAATCTGAAAAGTGTTGATAAGCCATTAAAAAACAAAATCAACCAATCACAATGACATATTTATATAATAATAATAATAATAATAATAATATAAGCAACTTCTAAAGAATTAATGGGTTTTATTTTTTTGATTTCTGTTATTTTTACTACTTCAAATGAAATTTTCTTTTAGTAATTTTTTTTTTTTTTTGAATGCGCAGATGGCAGATAAAATAAATACGGAACATCTACTCAAATCTCCAAATCCACTAAAAATAACGTTTGAAGTAATAAAATAGTAATAAAACGCAACTCACAATACCTCTGAAAATTTCACAGGTTTAACTCATTGAATTTCCTTGATGAATCATAATTCTTACTGTACATACTCGTGTATAAGTTGACTTCATGTGTAATGTGATCCTGGAATTTGTTTCCATAAATTTTAACCCCTCCAGAAAAAAAATTTACCTTTGTAACTGGTCACTAAAAATGCATGATTTTTAACCTCTTCAAAAAGTTACCTATTGTGTGTATTTTGTTTTATCCCATATCAATGAGCACCACATGTACTGCAGCCACAGTAGAAGTGGTTTTTCTTGGGAAAGATAGACTGACAGAGCCCAACCCACTTCAGGTCAGTTTTGAATCCGCAGTTTTTCCTTTTCCTTGACTGGTTGGCACCCAAAGCTATAGAACCCAGTCTGACCTGCTATTTACCCATATCTGGTGGGGGGAGAGAAGAAGAGGATTCATACATAAGTGAATGTAATGGATTCAACTGGAATTCAAACTCAGCTCACTCAATCCAAATCACTATCCATTACTCTACCATGCCTCCACCGTGTGTCTATATATATATATATATATATACATATATATATATATATATAGAAAAAGTTGCAAATTAAAAAAATAATAATGTTCTTTTATGAAAGTATTTATTTATTTGTATATATATTTGATATTTCAGATTGGCCTCAATCTTTCTTCAAAAATAACTGTTTGTTTACAAGTAGCGTCCATCACGAGATGCGGACGTCATGTGATATGGAACGAATATTCCTAACGTAAATCTAACTGTAATAATATCTTAGATGTTGTTTAAAAAAATAAAATAATAAATAAAAAATTTTTTAACTATATCTAAAAAATGTTTAACTATTGAAATATTTATAAAGATTTAAAATACCCAAGTCTTTATTTAACCCTAGTTTATATGTATTTAATTTTAAAATCCAGTATTTTTCTTTTTTTCTGCGTGTGTATGTGGAACTGAAATCAGAATCTATATATATATATATATATATATATGTGTGTATATATATTTTTTCATGTGTGCATGTGTATACATAGAGATGTCTTTTTCATATGTATGCATGTGTGTAAAGATGTCTTTTTCATGTGTGTGTAGCGATGTCTTCTTTCATATATGTGTATGTAGAGATGTTCTTTTTTCATACGTGGGTATGTGTAATGTTCATATGAAAGATTGAAACTTACATTTGAAAAAAGTTCTTTGTTGGTTTAGCAGAATTAGTAGATATGCCTGTGAGTAGTCAAGTAAACTTAGAGTATTTGTATGCTGTGTACTTTTGTGTTCAGTAATATGTGGTTTGTTGATTACCAAAAGCTCCCCCAGAGGGGTACCCACATCATCATCATCATCTTGCGGCCTCAGCCGAGATTGAACTCACTACACCTTTCCAGTATTCCTTATCTGTCATAGCTAATACTTTGATTGGTGTAGTTCATAATCTTGTCAAATAGCTGAATTCTTGATGCTTCGCTAGGGCTATCAAGGGTGTTTTTATCGTGACACCATCACTAAATGGATTGCCAACCAAGGCTCAGAGAGACTCCATTCACCCTCCGCAGGTTTTTGAATTCAGAGTTTTCCTTCTCCTAGACCAGTTGCTATCCAAGGCTATAGAACCCAGTCTGTCCTGCTATTTTACCCATAGCTGGAGGGAGAGGAAGAGGATTCATACCTTTCCCAAGGTAAATGAATGTAATGGATTCGACTGGAATTCAAACTCGGCTCTGCGATTCCTCAATCCAAGCCGCTATCCATTACTCCACCATGCTTCCTGTGGATGTGGAACCCACATCTTGTCTCTACGGAATCCTATGTGAAAAGAAAGAGAAAAGATAGATACTTTTGCGCCCTTTTCTTTATATACTAATTTGGCAACACCATCTAGTGGTTGTTATGAAAAGTTCTCAGCAGACAAGTGTTGTAATCTCACGACCTATTTACTCCAAGGTTAATATGTTACTTTATTATACAAGCTTGAATTTTTTTTTTCTTAAAATAGAAGCTCTGCTGACCTGACATACTCATATTCTAAGATATTGACAACATTTAATGAAGAAAGAGGGCTTTGATAATCTGACACTCACAAGGGCATACTGAAAGGCAGAGGGAAGTGGCAAATAACCTACCTACTTGTGCAAGTAAATAATTGGTAGCACAGGAACTAGGAATTTCTTTATTATTATTTACATTCAGACTAATATTCTCATCTCTATTGTTGTTAACCGATAACGTTTACCTTTTCATCAATCTGGGCAACAGAAGGAATCCTTTTTTGGTTCTATGGGACAACAGCCTACTGGATTAAAGCATAAGAGGTGACATAGTAATTGTGAGTTCAATCCTTAGGCCGAGCAGTGTGTACTTGGACCCAGTGGAAAAGGACGGGCAATAACTGTGCAGTACTAAAAATAAGAACGATAATATTCCTAGACATGGGCAGTAGAAAAAGAACAGTCTCTACCCCCATAGATTGAATAAAGTGATCAGCTCAGGTTACCCAGATCGATATACCCGATGACGGCCGAAGGAACAGCCGAAACATCGTGGTAACAACAAACAGGAATGAAGACAATATACGTAGATAGCCCGAATGTAAATAGGGACTATGAAGGATAGCAAAAAGAGACAAAAAAACTTAACTCAGAGCTACAAAAACAAAAAAACGCTATGGTTGTCCACATTTTGAAGGGACATAGAAAAAAAAAGGACGTTGACAATATAATTTGACAATTGGCTTCTCCAGTATGGATACGTAGAAAAAAAAGAACAGCAAAGCAATTATTTATTACTAGGGTTTCAATTTGAGAAAAAAAGGAAGGCAAAGTGTCGTAGGCTCAGACATATTTTTTTTTTCTAGGCGAGCACATTTATTTTTATTTTTTTATGTCTATTCCTGTTGTAATACAACAAGTAGAAAAAAAAGGAACCATCGTCACATTACAAAGTATTTGAAGAAAAAAAAATGAATAAAAAAAATGTTTATTACATATTTACGACGGTGCTACAAGCAAAATTCAGGAAAATTTGAATGTCGATGACATTTTTATTTTTAAAACCGGTACCTCCACGAATTCGTTGAAAAAGAAAGAGCATTCTGCATTTTTAGCATTACTCGATCGAAAAACTATGATGAAAAAATGGCCCAAAACTTGATAAAAAACAAAGTTTTATTCGACAAACTATTTTTTTTTAGGAAAGACCGAAATGTTTTTTTTATTAATTGTATTTTTTAACCAAATTTTCTTTAAAAAAAAAAAAAAAAAAAAGTATTGCAAATATTTGCGTCTTTTTTGTGAGTTCAAATCTTGTTGAGGGCAGCTTCTTTATTTTTATTATTTTATTTACTTTCTTTTATTATTCACGCTACTTAAGGCAGGGGCTTTAAGGTGTTGCAATAAAAAAAATATTCAAGAAATTTAATGGTCATGATTCCATTTATTTTTAAAAAGTCAATTCAAACAAAACATGATTTCGTTTTTTTTTTGTCGGACCACCTGTCAATGGTTTTTTTTTTTTTTAAAGAGGTTTTTAAAACTTATCCAGAAAGTAATTCAGAAATTAATTTAGTTGCCTATGGCTTTTAAAAAAGTAAATGAATTATCTTCTTGGGTTTAAAAAAAATAATTTTTGATGATTAATTCAGCTAATTTAAAGTAATTTAAAATGACTATAACTTGGAATGATTTTAAAAAGGTCTCTTTTTTTTTATTCAATTTATTTAAATTTCAAAGAAAAACTGGAAAAGTAAAAAAATTTTTCAAAACAACATACTTAAAGAGTTTTTGTTTTCAGTTTTCTCAAGGCTGCACTTTTTTCCAGCAACAACAGAGAATTCATTTTCTTCGTCCGGTATTTTTCGTTTCGTTTTATTTATGAACTTATCCATACCTAAAAAAAAATAAAAAACACTAAGCGTTTTTTCATTATTTCAATCACAATCTAATGGCCTCTGCCATGTTGATTTCATATTAAGGGAGGTCACTCCCGACTGTTATTTAAGTCGAGTTAAACGAATTCATGATTTTTGCATTTAAGTCTAAAATAGGTTGTAAAATGCATTCAAAATTAATCTGCTTATCAGAACAAAAAAATAAGGAGAGAGACGGAAACAGAGTGGGAAAAAAATGACAAATAAAAAAAGGGAAGATGCTTGGAATAACAGTAGGTAATGGGTGGGGGTGGGGAGGTTAAATAGCCAGGTCGTCCCGTCCATTTTTGGACGTGAAAATAACCACACCAAATGATACAGGGGATTTATTTTGTAAATATACAAAAATAAAATTGTGGAAGTAATAAATGGTACATAGTTATTGCAGTTAAAATTTAAAAAATGAATATTTGTAATTTTGATTAAGCTCTCGTTTATGGTCATATGTCACGTTGAAAACACTGGTTTTCCATTTCATCTAAGTTAAAAAAAAAAAAAAAAAAAAACAAAGAAGGAAAAAATATAAAAATTATTCAAAATATAAAAAAGTGAAAAAGAAAAATCCCATATGCTACCAATAAAATAGTTAAACTAAAACAGCCTCTTCGTTTACGGCCATATCACGCTGAACACACCGGTTCTCGTCCGATCACCGAAGTTAAGCAACGTCGAGCCTGGTCAGTACTTGGATGGGTGACCGCCTGGGAATACCAGGTGCTGTAAGCATTTTTTTTTTTTTTTGTGGAGGTGTTCCTTTATTATTCTTCATAGATATATAAGAAAAAATGAATCAATATTAAAAGCGCACTTCAAAAGGCAAATATTTTTGGAAATTTTGTTTGAAAACGAAAAATGCCGGTGATATTTTTAAAGAAGTGATACATTGTTGACTGTAAATGTAAATAGTTTTATTTTTTTAGCGGCCCAAATTTTAATTAACTAACACATCTGCTAGAAGAATCCTAACTTAGCTGATAAAATAAATGCAACGAAATGTAAATATTGTGTTTATTGTCGGGAGCACAACGTTTATTTATTTTAAATTTAATTAATGAAAATAAATAACAATAGCATTCTATTACTTTTTTTAACCTTAACCAGACTGGTCAACTCATTAAAAAAATATGGGAAAAATTTTATGAGCAAATAAATTTTTAATTTTTGTCGATTTTCAGTTGACATTCCTTGGGCTGCGACATTTAATTAGGAAAATATTGATTTGTTATCGATTTTAAAATGAGAATCCAGTTGAAGTTTAAAGTGTCAAACAAATCAATACCTGACCTTTACAGAGTTATTAGTAGACTTAATTTTCAGTCTTTTTAGCGGAGGCATAAAAAAAAAGATCTTTTTCAATAAGTTGGCAGCACGAAAATGGATGATTTTTTTTTCAGAAATAACAAAAATTACTACCCGTTTTTAAAATATTTAGCAAAGAAATTTGAAATGTTGACTACCGAATAAGCAATTTTATGAAAAACTGTTGTGAAAATTCAAAATGTGAAAGAAAAAGTCTAAAAGAGAAAAAAAATGCTTACAGCACCTGGTATTCCCAGGCGGTCACCCATCCAAGTACTGACCAGGCTCGACGTTGCTTAACTTCGGTGATCGGACGAGAACCGGTGTGTTCAGCGTGATATGGCCGTAAACTAAGACAGCTTCTTAAGTTGATAATTTTATCCTTCTTAGACAAGTTTTTCTCTTCTATAGAATTCTTCAAAAATTATTTTAAAATAATTAAAATGTAAAAATATTTAAACGAAAAGTTTTCCGCGTGATCTGGTCTTAAACTATGAATTATAATCCTAAATATTTATTTTATTCTTATACGGAATTTTTTTTTCTTTTCCATTTGTTTTTTTATGGAGAAATTATCTTTCACTTCTTCCTCTTTTTGTGTCATTTTTAAACGAAATAAAAGGGGAAAAAATAAAAATTCCTCCCTCACCAATATCAAATAACCTCCTTAATGTCATTTAAAAATAAAATGTTGATTCAGCTGTGATCTCCATATTCTGAAATCTAAGAAAAAAGGAAAATTAAAGTAAATATAATTATTTTTTTAATCACTTATTCAAGTCAACGTTCATTTTCCTAACGGATGGATCATCTGTTTTCTCTCACTGTTTAGTCTTTTCTTTTGAAATTTAAATCCTTTTCGTTTCAACATTTTATGCGGCGGTGTCAACCAACAAATTTCCCTTTCAAAATAAAACGTCCATTCATTTAAGTTCGAATAGAAAACAAATTATCGTAAGTAAAAATTTGAATATCTTTAACCGTTTAACGTTTTTTTTTTTTTTAAGCGTTTCACCCCAAGCAAGGCGGGAAACCAGTAGGACGCAAGGGGTTATTTGGAGCAAGATCAGATAGGAGTGATAGAGGAAAGGATGAGGAGAAGGATAGTGGATAGATCAAGACAACCGGAGATGTCGATTGACATTACATTTGAATAGTTGGAGATTATAGCTCTCAGGGAAACTGGAATAGGGAAGGGAGTTCCACAGGCGAGCGGTGCGAGACATGAAGCTAATTGGAGTAGAAGAGACGGCTACATAGTAGTTTCGACAGTGAAATAGTGAGAGCGGGATGCCAGCCTCGTAGGGCGCTTGAACTCATGAAGTCTGTGAACCAGCGAATGCAGCTCCTCGGAGCAATTGCCATGAAAGTATTTGTAAAAAAGACAGAGAGAGAGGGTTATCAGATAAACTGAGTCGGTCGCTATTTGAATTTGGAAAGAGGTAACTTTCGGATTCATTCAGAAAGAAACCACCATTGCTAGTGTTACTGTTTTACCGTGTAGATGAGAGATTCAGATCGACTGAGGAAAAGCGAAGAAATGTACAGGGTGGTCCGAAAGTTTTGTCCCCCCCCCCCCCCGCCCTCTAGTACTCTTCCAAACTGTAGGAGCACAAGTCAGTTAAAAAAAAATAAAACAGATAATAATAATAATCATATCATGGAGCCGGGGGGTGACAATATTTTCGTACCACCCTGGAGATTTGAAAAAAGAAAATTGCTTAATGTCGAACGAAACTATGTGGTGAACGAAATGATTTCGTGTTTTTGTAATTTAGAAGTCGGAGTCACTGTTTCTGAAAATTTAACCCGGGCTAAATTCTAAGTGAAGCTTTTTAATTAAAAGCTTCGAATCCAGATGAAAAAAAAAAAGTCATCCTATTCTTTCTTTAATTATTAATACTTTTTAGACTTTTTAAAACCCTAACAACAGCGTAAATAGTGGAAATATCGGACCTCAGTGCTGTTGTGGATCAACAATACTGGGTCTTGGTGAAAAATAATTTTTACGCTTCCTGTCATGAAATAACATAAAATCATCACGGCTTGCCTTCGCAAAACAAAAATCAAAACAAAACACAAAAATGGGAGTCTGGACATGCCGTTTTCAGTCACCTTTGAGTCCAATAAAGGACAGACGTAGACGGTTGCAGCTGAAAGTCCGGCTTGGGCACGATGGCATAGCGTTTTTTGCAGTACTTTCTCCACTGTCTCTGAGAGCGGCACTGCGTGTATTTTCAAAGAAGCTGGCTTAAAAAAATAAAAACATAAATCAAAATACGAAAAGAAAAATCTTTTAGTTAAAGAGTATAGAGGGGAAGAAAAAGGAAAATTTTTAAAAAATGCTTACGGCACCTGGTATTCCCAGGCGGTCACCCATCCAAGTACTGACCAGGCTCGACGTTGCTTAACTTCGGTGATCGGACGAGAACCGGTGTTTTCAGCGTGATATGGCCATAAACAAAGGCAGTGGCTTGAGTTGATCCTTTTATTCTTAGACAGTAGATTTTCTCTTTATATTATAAACTTTAAAAATTTTTTCCAACGGGATCTGGCCTTATGAATTATATCCAATAGTCATCTTTTTTTTTTTATTCTTATACAGATGTTTTTTTTGTTCCATTTGTTTTTCAAGGTGAAAATATCTATCACTTCTTCATCGTTTTCTTTTTATCTTATTTTTAAACGAAATAAAAAGAAAAAATATCAAAATTCAAAAAATAAAACTTCCTCCCTCACCAACATAAAAAACTCCCAACTTTTCTCATCATGTCCGTTGTTTTACTCTTATGTCATTTAAATGTTGATTCAGAAATCTTCTGTCATATTCTGGAATCTAAGAAAAAAGGAAAATTAAAGAAAATATAATTATTTTTTATTTAATCACTTATTCAAGTCAACGTTCATTTTTCTTACGAATGTATCATCTTTTTTCTCTCTCTCTCTTTAGTCTTTTCTTTTGAAATTTAAATCGTTTTCGTTTCAACATTTTATGCGGCGGTGTCAACTAACAAATTTCCCTTTTAAAATAAAAGGCCCATTTGTGATGTTCAGCGTATCCGGATTAAAGGAGAATTTAATACGGGATACCCTGTCCACAAAATACAACGCAAATTTCAAGAAGAAACAACACGATAAGGAACGTTTATAGAAAATAGAACATTGTATATTTATTATCTTGTGAATAGGGTAAAAATGATTAATGTTTTAATTTGTTTAACAGAGTAGCAGAGTAATATATATTTGTATAGTTGCAAATGAAAAAGGGGCGAGCAATTTAAGTTGAAAAAGAGTGTGAATGAGGAATAAAGATAAAAGGAAAATGTACTTATGAATTGTTTTGGAGTCAGTTGTAAATTTGTTGTTGTTGTTGTTCTTTCGTACTCCACTTTCGGCTCTTGTGTCGGTTTGAGTCAGTGATGAAATTTACTGTCAATCTTCTGTGATCTTTTGCGCCCTTCTCTGACTGACTGACTGGCGATTGACATGAAAACTCTGTATTTATTGTTGACTTTTTTTTTCACACTGGCTCGTTATCTTTTTTTTTTTTTTGGTTTAGCAAATCGCCTCCTTTCATTGGTCAGAAAATTAATTTCACACCTTATTGTGAAATCTGTTTTTGGTCGTTTTGATCCGATTTTGCGGGTGTGCAAATCTACTTTGTGTTTTTTTAGTCATTTGTTGGAATATAGGATTTGTATCCTATACATTCATTTAAGTTCGAATAGAAAGCAAATTATCGTCATTAAATTTTTTGAATATATATTATTTTATTATACGTTTATGAGCCGTTATCTAAATATTTGAAATGGTTCCTTTGGTGTATATATTTTTTGGAAGGAGGTAACTTTCGGAAATTGTACAGAATACTCTAAGGAAACCACCTACCAACTGTTTTAGTGACAGAGGAGAGATTTAGATCGTGTAAAGCAAAAGCGAAAAAATGTACAGGGTGGTCCGAAAGTTTTGTCGCCTCTTACGGTCTTACATCTCTTCCAAACTGTAGAAGCACATGGATATTTACTTGACCCCTCCCCCACTGAGTCAGGTTGTGACACAAGATCAGCTTTTAACGTGGTGACCCGAGTGTTTTCATTCGGGCCGCTGGTCTTTAGCTGGTCTTAAGCTAGTCATAGCCATGATACTGTAGCCGCTGTAGCGGGATACCAAATATATAGGTACTATTACTATTTATATTAATTATATTTTTCCACGTACAGGATTCAAGTAATAATAAAAACAACTCCAATTTGTTAACCAACAAATATATATTGAATAAAATACAACAAGCATGAAATAATTTTGTATTCACGGTGTCGATTAAAGAGAAGGAAGTTGTTTCCCTTTAACTGTAGATTGATTGTAATTAACTGTTTGAAGAAAGTTCTCTTGTGAGATAAATGTTCCGAAATAATTGTTAGAGCAAAGTTTGAATGTGAAGAATGAATAACACGAAGAAATACAATTGCTTGGTATGTGTTATGAATAAACTAGTTTGAATCAACAAAGTTCTGGTAAACTGTGCTTGACGAAAGTTACAGAGAGAAAATGTAAGTTAAAGTTACGAAATTCTGTGTTTGTGCGAGCGTTGAGCAAGATCGTGGATTTGTGTTGACGGCTGTGATCTTACTGAATCTTACTGGCGACTTGCAAAAAGTCGCCCAATTTAAGGAAAAAAAGGTAGGTTCCAACGGAACCGCGGGAAAACTTGATCTTACATTAAAAATATGTAATTGGTTAAAAATTAACCAATCACTACACTTGTACTAAACAGAATAGGTAAGTATGCTTAGAACCAAAAGATTCAAAGGAACGACTGCGATGGCTAAATTGTCCTATACAAAGGTAGTAATAATTTATTAGCCAATCACAGGCGAATAAAATTACTTGGAGTGTATGTGGGTGTGAAAAACATAGCATAATCCCAGCAGCACAGGGACGGAGCCCTGTCATTCATCTGAAACAGAAAATTATATTATGTAACCGGGGTGACAAGATTTTCAGACCACTTTGTAGATTTGAAAAAGAAAATTTTTTAATGCCGAAAGTGTGTGAACGAAAAGTTTTCTAATGCATGAGTCGTTGTTTCTAAAATTTGAACGTGGTGAAATGTTAAATAAAAAAGTTTTTTTTTTTTTAATTGAAAGTTTCGAATCCAGATGCAAAAAAATGTCGCAGGACAATGTTCTTCTTTTAATGCCCAAACACCCGCGCGCTAAATATCTCTTCAAATTTCCCCAAATCGTCATTCCGCGTAAATATTCATGCTGAACTCGAATTAACAATTAAATTATGAAGAAAACTACCGTTTTGGAGTTATCGACAAGAAAAAATCGGACTTCTTGTTGATCGTTCGTCTTCCATTTACTGCCATAAATGAAATGTTATTGAATCAGTGCCGAGTACATCCGGTGGCGCAAGATTAAATTTGGGCCTATTTACTTCCTTTGCATAAGTTCGTTTTTGAAACCAATACGCACTACCAAAGCAGTGTAATTTTTTTTTTTTTTTTTTTGGTTAAGTGTAGTTTTACTTAAAATTAAAACAAACAAAAATTACAATGTCAAGAAAAGGCTAGAAAGGAATTTTTTTAAAATAAAACAAGGAAGTTAACTTTCAAATATATGAAAATATTGACAAATTAAAAAATAACAAAAAGAACAAATTAAGTAGTACAGTAAAGCATTTTTTATTTTTTTAAAATTGAAAATAAAAAAGTTTGTAAAAAGAGCAAGGTAAAAAAAAAGTTTCAATTATTGAAAATAATGACAAATTAAAAAATACGCAAACTTTGTAAACAGACAGTTAATTTCGAAAATAAAATTACAATTTAAAAACGAGGCTTTACGGTTTTATTTTTTAATTTGTCAATTTTGTTTTATTTGTTTTAATTGTTTTGTAAATTTGCTTTTTAAGCCCCTCGCTAAATATCTATTAAATTTTTCCCAAATCGTCATATTTCCGTGCAAATGAACATGCTGAACTCAAATTAACAATTAAAAATTCTGATAAAACCTACCGTTTTTGAGTTATCGACAAAAAAAAAATTTCTCTCGGTCATTCTTCCGCCATTACTGGCATTGTTTTTTTGTTTCACTAATTCAATGCGGAACACATCCCGTTATTTTCCTTGGCTCATGCATAAATTTTGGCTTAATTTACTTCTTTTACAGAATTTCGTCCCAGAAATCACTACTCACTACCGTAAAGCATTGTATTTTTTTTGTTTTGATAAGCGTAGTTTTATATCGCATAAAAAACTTTAAACAAATAAAAGAACAAATTTAAATAATAAAGAAAGCTTTTTTTTTTTAATTGAAATTAAAACAAACAAAAATAAACCGAATGCGCAAACTTTGCATGAAGTTTGAACAAAATAAAACAAAAATAATATGCTCCTTCATAGCATTTTTTTATTTTATAAATAATCATGCTCTTTACTTTACAAAGCTCGTTCGTTTCACTTATCAAAAAAAAATACATTGCTTTACGGTAGTAAATTTAGCGAATACATTATTAATTATTTTAAAATAAGCTTTGAAAAATTCTATTATACAAGAGAAAAACGTCTTACTAAGAATAAAAGGATCAACTTACACACCTACGATAGCTTACGGCCATATCACGCTGAAAACACCGGTTCTCGTCCGATCACCGAAGTTAAGCAACGTCGAGCCTGGTCAGTACTTGGATGGGTGACCGCCTGGGAATACCAGGTGCTGTAAGCGTTCTTTTTTTTTTCCTTTCATATTTTGATTTTTTTTTTCCAAACCACGCTTATTACTCAATAATAATAATAAAAAAATGCAAGTATTTTTGATTCACAACAACACTGAGATCCGATATTTTCACTAAATTAAAAATATCGGATCTCAGAGCTATTGTGGATCAACAATACTTGCATTTTTTATAGCTTTATGTCATGGAAATTGTTGAGTAATAAGCGTGGTTAAGAAACATCAAATATAAAAGAAAAAGTTAAATGCTTTACAGCACCTGTTATTCCCAAGCGGTCACCCAACCAAATACTGACCAGGCTCTAACTTCGGTGATCGATCGAAAACCGGTGTTTTTCAGCGTGATATGGCCGTAAGCGGGTACTTTGATTTTAGTTTTCTATGCCTAGGTTTTTCTTTTCTATTTATTTTTTTATGAAACATGATCTTTCATTTTTTTATTTTATTTTCTTTCATCTAAAGAATATAAAATAAAATAAAAAAACCTGAAGAAAGACTCTTCCTCTCTTCCTCCCTTTCTATCACCGCAAACCTTTCAACTTCTTTTTTCACTTTCCCTTTGACTTCTTGCTTATGGTTTTAAAAAAGCAATG
Source organism: Acanthosepion pharaonis (assembly GCA_903632075.3). Lineage (NCBI taxonomy): Eukaryota > Metazoa > Mollusca > Cephalopoda > Sepiida > Sepiidae > Acanthosepion > Acanthosepion pharaonis. The sequence continues at coordinate 369,875 of CAHIKZ030001339.1, forward strand.
ATGAGAAATTTAATTGATACGTTGTTAATACCCCTTTAAGCAGTTAACGAAAAATAAAATAAAGTGCGGGAGGGTGGGGGGCTTACAGTACCAGGTATTCACAAGCGGTTCACCTATCTAAGTACTGACCAGGCTCGACATTAACTTAAAATTTTTAGTTTTACAGTTTTACTCAACAAAACTTCCCTTTTTTGATTTTGTTATTTTTCTTAATAGGTAAATGATTAAATAAAATATGCTTAAACATCCAAATTCCTTGGGGAAATAATTGAAATAAAAAAATACCAGTGATTGTATTCGAGGTGATATCTAATGTTATTATGTTATTTATGCGTTTCAAATTATCATAGCGACGTGAATAAAATACTAGCTTATTTTTTTTATCATTTTCCTTCAAGCAAGGCGGGCATGCCACTAGTACGCAGGCGGTTACAGAGAGTGAAAGTGTGACGGACTTCCACCACATTTATTTAATTTTGATTAGGAAACCAAAACTGATGTGAAGAAAGGGACAAGGTAAAGGTATCATTATATATATATATTTAAAAAAATAAGTGTATTCAACAATGCATACAATAAAGAATGTGTAAGAAAAAGCATGCAATAGGTAAGGCGAGAATTGTCGCTCTTTGACTATCAAAGTTCCCTGAAAGGAAAAGTGTTTTTAACAGTTCTTCCGTGCAAGAGAAAAAATATGTAAGTGTAAAGGAATATGCAGTTTGTGAGTTTTGCGTGAGAAGATCGGCGCATAGCTTCAACTGTCGTGGATTTCTGTGGCAGCTCACTGGGGCGTCTCCTCTTTTCTCTTGCTTTTATAGATGATCATTGGATCAGGAGTGCTGCACAGGAAGAATCATTCTCCACGTGCAGGATTGGGGAGTCAACACTGACGATTCTCCCAAAAGGGAACAAAATTCTACTAAATATGAAAAAAATAGCGAACAATATGAAATATAGCGAATATATATATATATATATATATAAAGAGGTATTTATTTTTTATATGCGTATATTTGATTTGTAACCTGTAGTCGATATTAATTTTGTCAAATTTACCTAATTACACAGCGGCGCTTTCAGCAAATTCCCTTCAGTTTTAGTTTCCCCCGCCCCATCTCTCTCCACCACCCCTTCTTCTTTCCTTTCCTCTCCCTCCCTCTTATTCTGATCTTTAACATAGATCGTCTATGGTGTGTGTATGTCACAACGAAATGTATCTTTAATCCGACAACATTCATGTTTCTCTCACTTAAACCTCTTCCACTCACCTCTCCTAAACTTCTCTCTGTTAAGGTTTAATCTCCCTCCTTCCCTCGTCTGTTACCCCTCTCTTTAGCTCTAACATTCATCCCACACTCTCATACTTACACTCTCTCTAAATTCTATTTTTATTTCCGGGGTTGTTTTTTTCTTTTTTCTTTTTGAATTTGTAGGTCTGATGAATTGGATCGTATTTACGATTCCAATGGAATAAATTATGACCATGGAATATTAGTGTTTAAGCATTTTTATTATATATATATATATATATATATATATATATATATGTGTGTGTGTGTGTGTGTGTGTGTGTGTGTGTGTATTCAAACATTCGATTAGTTTTCATTGTGATCCTTCAAGTTCGCAGATTAATTTCTTGGTCACCTTAGAAAATTGATTAAGGAAAATACCAAAATTTTCTTTCAAATAGTTTTTAGTTTCGCAAGTATTTTCAATCAAGTTGAAAGGATCACAACCGAAATTAATCGACATTATATGTCTAAATTATTTAACCAAACTTGTTTGAATGAAAATATGCTGCCTAAATATATATATATATATATATATATATATATATATATATATATATATAAAAAGAAGAGGAGTGCCGCAAACGTTTTTGGTTGTAATGTGGATTTATTGAGAAAAATATTATACTTTGTTTTACATAATTTCACGACACGTGTTTCTGGTCTGGTCTCGCAACCGTCTTCAGGTGAAAGTGGAGATTTTTACATATTATTAAAAATAATTAATTTTTTCTTCATGTTCAATGTGGAATATTCTCGATATGAGACATTCTGTTTGTGTGTTGGCAATCCGAATTTTCTTTCTAGAATTGTCAATGAAGAGTTCTGCGTGAAGGGTCATAAAACAATTAAGGTTTGTCCAGAGTTATTTGCATTTAATCTTTTAATGTTTAGTGATCTATAAAATAACAACTTGTGGTGGGATAGTGTTAAACATAAATATAAGTACAAAAAGTTTGAATTCCTTTAATAAATAAAATTGCTGACAGGACGCCAAAATAGAAACAGTCCATTTCTTAACATATGAGGTCATAAAAACATTGTTTAAATGCCGATAATACTGGACAAACCTTAATTGTTTTAGCATTCACGCAGAACTCTTCATTGACAATTCTAGAAAGAAAATTCGGATAATTAAACACAAACAGAAGATATGAGAATATTCCACATTGAACATGAAGAAAAATTAATTATTTTTTAATAATATGTAAAAATTCCACTTTCATGAAGGTTCATGGTAGACCAGAGTGAAATTAAAACAAGTATAATATTTTATCTCAATAAGTTCACATTACAAGGAAAAACGTTTTCGGAATCTTCTTTTTAATGAACGAATTTTTTCGTTGGAACCACTACAACAATTTCTTTTTATTGGACATTATATATATATATATATATATATATTAATACTGTTTTTCTTCGGAATAAAACACAACATTTGCATCACAAAACTACATCTGAAACATCTATGAAAAATTAACAACAAAAAATAAAAATGTAAAGAAGTGACCCAAAGCGTAATCAAAGGATACTGCGGGCGGTTTTACTCCCTTACCCCACCCCATCCCCACAAACGGAAAAATATATAATATATAGAAAAAACTATAGTAAAAAAAACTATAATATATATATATATATATATATATATATATATATATTAGTTTTTTTTTACTATAGTTTTTATATATATATATATATATATATATATATATATATATATATAGCCCTAATTTTAGTTGTTGTGCAAAAATTTAGGCATGTTTTGTCCTCGACTAAGCCCAGAAGAGCGAGGCACGAGGTAAACTTTTGAACCGCTTTACAGTACTATCGTATCCATAAAAAATAAAAAGTAATTATAGTGTCAAAAATAATTATAATAAAATAATTGTAACAATTGTAATTATCGTTAATTCACTCATTCTAAACCAATAAGAATCGAACCAACTTTTCTTCTCTACACGTGACAATCTTACTATAGGACAAGCAGTTCACACGAACAGGTCGTTAACACGTGCGTCAACGAAAATTTCACCTCCTTTTCCCTTTTTCAGGCCGTAATAATAACATTCATCTTTTAGCACTGAACAACAATTCGAGGTAAAAAAAAAAACGTAAATAAACGTTATTTTTTATACGTTTTAACTTTTAAGTGAAAGGTAAACATTAATTTTACAAAATCCAGTTAATTAATCCTTAAATTTACTAAATGATTTCGAAACATATCTTTAGGATAAATATTGAATTTTTAAAGGAATTTTATAATTGTTATTTACATTTTTCGTCTATAATGGCCGTTCGATGAGTGCCAATGTTTTAAATATGCCTAAATAACTTTAATTAAATACGCAAATTAATTATTATTTTTTTAAAATTCGGATTAGCTTTTGTTTTAGGCTATAATCTTTCAAATAAAATCGAAATTTTACTTCAAAGGAGACATTTTGATTATTTAAAATGTGTTTATCAGTTTATTTTAGAAAGTCCGTAGCGGTACAGATCCTTCTTTCTCGATTTCCGTGTCCATGCTTTTGGTTACTGACAAACACAAAACCGTTCCTTACCTGGTTACACCTGATCGTTAGAATTGAGCCGAGCTGGATTTGACGAGCCTCCCGTCTTTGCCGCTAGTCTTTTATGCATTTGCATCATTCTTCTTCGGAAAAAAAACAAACTTTGAGCAGTTTGTAAAATAACCACAACGGCAGTAGTAATTCTGAATTCCATGTCTTATTTTGTTAAGATAGTTCCACGTACACTATTTACATTATTCGGGCTACTATTGTCCTCGTCTTTGTCGCCATATTTATGGTTGGAGCGTTGTACGCTCCGGTTGGAATGTCGAACTGAACCCTTTATTTTGCTAAGTTCCACGTAGCATGTTTAATGGATGTCCATTAATTAATTAATTCCCTCTACTGCCTTAACCGGGTATTGAACTCTTTAGATCCCGTCACTGGATCTAACCAACGCCTTTATCCACTGTGCCATGTGTCCTTGTATGAATTTCTGGGTATTATAAACCTAATGTCTTCACCACCATTTTTTACCATTGCTCATATTGCAATTTTTGCTGTTATCACACCATGTTTTTACCAGAGCTCATATTGCAATTTTTGCTGTTATTATCGCTTTTCTCTGGCACCCCTTATTACTGGTTCCCATATTGTATTTATTTTTATGCTTGGTCTACCCCAGTGTGCGAAATAAAGTGTTAAGTTCGACATTCCAACCACCTGAAGAAGTCCGGAGCGTACAACGTCCGAAACGTTGTAATAAATATGGCGACAAAGATGAGGACAATAGTCCAAATAATGTAAGTAGTGTACATAATACCTCATCTCAGAAATATAGACACATACTGATAGTTCCACGTATTCACCAGATCCTGTTCACAGCGTTATGCAAAATAAGTAGTATTAATGATTCTGAATTTCATTCTCGTACCAACGAGATACAAATACAAAGATACACTTAACCCCAGGCCACTCAGCTGTTTATATAACACCAGAGGACTAACTTACGTCCTCCCGTGTCTACATGTGGAAGTCCCCCATTATCTAATGAGACCTTCCATTTCTACTCTACATGCACCTCTCCCTCCTATGACTACAGGACGGATTGACGTGGCCTGTTGAAGGTTTGCCCCCAAATATGTGTGCGATTGTCCTCTAATTTGTGGGGATAGAGTCCAAGGTGCTCGCGTGTTTCGATGTGGACGTTGACTTGGGGCTGGGGTCGTCCGATATTGATGTTCGCCAATATCATTTTATATCGGCCGGCGGTGTCGTAAATTTTTATTTCTTCCTGTTCATTACTCGGGGTATTTGGTTTATTGTACGCTGGGTGATAAAAGATTAGAATCCATGTCGATCACCATAGAGAATACACCGGGTCGCAGCAGCAGGGCACCAGGACCTGCTGAGGCATTATACAGTTCTGGCCTAAATGTGGTTAATATATTTTCCGTGTTGCTATCTTGAACCGGCTGTAAATCGGAGTGACATGAGGTCGAGGGATTCGCTCCCTGGTTAGAATGAAGTGGGACATCAATAACTAGGTGGATCATTCGGAGGAAGTGGCGGTTGCCTAGAGTTACCCGATTGCTTCCATCCACCCGCACACGGTACTACCGGCTACCGAGTATCTCCTCGTTGCACCCTGTTTTCGTCCACCGACGAGGGTAAAGCTATCTTGATTCTGGATTTGAACAGAATCCCCAATTTGTAATTCCCGGAGTGGGCGAAATTGTTCATTGTAAAAGTGCTCGTTCCGCTGCCTCTCTCAGTTCATTAATTTCTCTCCGCTGTTTACGTATCTGTCCTGTAGGACAGGGAGGTGGTCTTTGATAACGTGGCCGTATAACATAATAGCAGGATGTATACCAATATCCTGGACAGGTGTGTTGCTTTGGGTCAGCAAAGAACGGGCTCCACGATCATGACACTGTCAACTACAGCTGTCAATGTTGTCTGTGAGTATACGCTTAACCGTTTTGGCGGACAGATCTGCTTTGTAGATAGTAAACCGACGAAATACGTTTCTGTATTCCCCAATTCTTAAGGAACGAGTTGTATTCTTGAGAATCAAAAAGTGGTTCCCGCGTTGGAAGAAGGTTCTTCAGATTCACCATATGTGCAAAACCAAGTTGTCAGGGTGACATTAGGGCCGACTAGTGTACCGATCTGTGTTTATAACACGATTTCTACTGTGTAGGCCGAAGAAGTCAATCACAGTTTCTTGGGATGGAAATTCGGGGTTAGATGGTGGCATCAAGAGCTCCTTAGACTGTGACGGGGCGATAGAGTTACATATCTCGTATTGGGTTCTGGTCTGCTGGACGCTGGCATCCAATCCAGGTCTCGCATTTTCTAACATACTATTTACATCCTGGTGTGCAGAATGTAGGGATTCAAGTACTTCCACACGTTGTTGTCTAGGTATAAGGATTTTATTCTCCTTGATCGGTTCTCCTTCGACGCGAATGGCCCCAAACCGAGAGATCCCAGACGGGAGGTCACGGCGTGATTTGGAGAAACCAGTCCGTATATATTCCGTCAGTCCGATATTCTTCATCAATGGCTACCGCAGCAACGATCCTATCTCATGTGATAGTCCTCAGTCGGGGGTCATGCTCGTATGTAGACATAAATGAGGATGTTCTGTCGAGTCCCCTGATGGGATCCATGCTGGGTAACGGGTCGGGTGCATTTAGTTTTCCAGGGAGATGTTTAATGTTGAATTTGTACATTATTGTGCGTTCCTTGAAATTAAAGAGACGTGGGTTCATTATGTTCTCGAGGCCCTGATCTGAAAAATGCTTTTATGGATGGTTGATGGTCAGCAGTCACCCACAAATCTGGGCATCCCAATATAAACATCCGAAATGATTCTAGTTCATAGACAAGAGCCAAGGTTCCACATTCGACCGGTGCATAGCGGGATTCTGCGTCGTTGGTAAAGCGAATTCCGGCCAAAATAATTTTCCAGTGACCATCATTCGCAGTTTGGGTTCACTACGCGAGGGCAATTACAGTGTTTTTTTTTTAAAAAAAACATTTGGGCTTTGAATGGAACCCCTTATTGAGAAATCAAAAGAACAACTAGTAACAATCTATAATATCATTCCTAATATTGTTCCTTGGACCATATGATCTCCAAAAATAATATTGGACTTATGCAAATTCCAAAAAACAAATATGCATTCTCTTAACTTTCAGGAAGAATTTGATAAAATTAAAGAAAAAGATCCTATGTCATGTGATAAGCCCTCAAATTAGGGTCATGCTTCTATGTTTACATGAATGCAACCTTGATTACATTGTTGATTGGTTTGTCTGCATCTGTTGTAATCGCCTTGTAGAATGACCGTCTTCACTTCTGTTGTATATGTGCAGATAATATTTGGGGATGTTCTGTCAAGTTCTTTGATGGGATCCCTGCTGAGTATTGGAAGGCACAGTCAGGTTCAGCATTAAGTTTTCCAGGGAGGAGTTCTTTGTAAAACAATAGGCAGCTGTTTAGGACCACATCACATTCAAGACATCGCTTATTGTCTGAGCATAAAAAAAGAAATGCTTACAGCACCTGGTATTCCCAGGCGGTCACCCCTCCACTGACCAGGCCCGACGTTACTTAATTACGATGATCGGGCGAGAACAAATATTCTTGGTGTGATTATGGCCGTAAGTAGCGTAGGTGATCTTTTTCATCATTACAAAAAAATTATCATTTTTATTGCTTTATTGGACTTAAACATTCGGTAAAAATGTGGAGATTTTTATCCCTGAAAGTTATTTAGGATAAAAAAAAACAAAGTCGGACAGGTTCAGAACTGAAGCTAAGTGTGTACAGGCAAATTTGAATGACAGCTTTTGAAGAAAGGAAACACAACAACCGTTTGAGTTCAATTCATTTAATGCAAGGAAAAACAAAAGCTGAAAGGAAAAAGGTTATATGTGTGTTTGCAAACAAAGTGCGTTTGCGGACTTAGCTTGCTCGAAAATTCGTCCACCTAAATGGTAGGACAGTCAGTCTTTAGAGGTGGTAGTGGGTTTCTTAGTAGCAGTTCTAGCTTCCCCTGGGTTGCAGGCTCGTATATATGACATATGTCCTTCTTTACGGCAATGAATGTTGGATGATTTCCTCAAAGATGAAGAAGAGACTCGAAGCGACGGGGATGTGGTTCCACAGAAGGATGCTGAAGATATCGTGGACCGAGCGTGTGAGAAATGATGAGGTCCTAGAGACGATGCAAACAAGGAGGAGGCTTATACTTAACTCCAGGAAGAGGTAGCTGAAGTTTCTGGGACACATAATGAGAAAGGAGGGCCTGGAGAATCTGATACTCACGAGTCGAATAGAGGGAAAGAGAGACAAGGGGAAACAATGTGTGATATACCTGGCGGGCTTAAGCAAGTGGATGACAGAACGTGGTCTGGGGGAGGAAGCAGAGGGAAGGAACTTGTTGAGAAGCAGGTGGAGAGCCGTGATCGCTTACGTCCTGAAAGGACATAGCACATAAAAAGAAAAAATCTGGGCTGGGCGTCGCACGTCGACAAAGGCATCTGCTTCTCTCTGGGCGTCTAGGGCTCGGGTAAAGGCAGTCCGTCACGCAGGGTGAAAGACACAGGTCGACGGATCAAGGTTAAGAGCGAGTCGCAAAGGAAAGCGAACGAAAAAGAGCCCAAATTCTCGGAGTCGGACTTTATATAGAAGTCTGCCGACGTTAGCACATGACTTCTACAAGGGTGGGGGGCACTGATTTGGGCCGTCGTTTCGGCCCGTTCCACCTGCGACTGTTAAATTCCAATACATTTCTTCTTTAATCTTTATCTTTTTGACATTTTAATAATAAGGAATAAAAAAAAAAAACAAGACTTAAAATTTTAATGTTTCCATCGCGTCACAGATCAAATTTCAAATATCAATTAAATTCGCAAAAAGGGCTCGAAAAAAATTCTTCACCCAAACATATTTAAACCTAAATGGAATTTTTCAGGAAAAATTTTATTTTTAATAAAAAAAATCTTTCCTGAAAAATTCCATTTTTCAGAAACAACGACCAGAAAGCATTTACCGATACCGTCGCATGTAAAGAAGGATTTGAATTTCGACAAAGAGAAAGGGAACAAAATGAAATTTTTTCCGCCACAAAATCTAGAAAAGTCGGTGTTAATAAAACGCGAGAAAAATGTTGCGGTTTTGTTGTACGATTAGTGATCCATAGGAGAGAAAAATAGACGTCGACTAAAAGCGACACAGGATATGAGGAAAATGAAGTTGTGAGATTTTTCGATAGTGGCGCGAGAAGATTGTTTTTTGAATTTTACTTTTTAATTACTGTAAATATGGGTAAAGAAAAAAAATGAAGTGGAAAATAAATTCATTATAAAAAGATAAATGGAGGGTAAAAAAAATTCTGTATAAGAATAAAATGATTCATTTGAAGCGTATCTATCAGCTTACGGCCATATCACGCTGAAAACACCGGTTCTCGTCCGATCACCGAAATTAAGCAGCGTCGAGCCTGGTCAGTACTTGGATGGGTGACCGCTTGGGAATACCAGGTGCTGTAAGCATTTTCTTTTTAATTTTTTTTTCTTTACTCTATAATAATTTTTTTTCATATTTTGAAATTTCAATAAAAATGTTTTATAGCTTCATTAATGAACAAATACTTAAAATTCCGTACTGTAGTGTAATATTTTTAAAAAGTAATAACAGCGATGTTTTGCTAGTTTATACAAAAAACTATGTCCCCACTAAAAACAGGAAGTCCACTCTCTCTGTAAAAGTTAGGTGTTGAGGTGACACTTTAATTATGGACCACCTATATTAATCGATAAAAATATTTTTCGATTCTGATAACTGTCGCGACCCAAGGAAGGTTTAAAAAAGTAGGGAGGGGTAATCTTCAATTACTTTCTCTCAAAAACAAAATTTTCCATATTTTTAACCGTACGTGTGGACCAATTTATTTAAGCAATGCTATTGTTATTTAAATTTAAAAAAAAAAAAAAACACCTAAAAAAATATATATAAAAAAAAATAATCGACTGTTTCTAAACAGCACCTTCCATTCATTTTTAAAGTATATTTTTTATTGATACTTTTATCAATAATAATAAAAAAAAACGCTTACAGCACCTGGTATTCCCAGGCGGTCACCCATCCAAGTACTGACCAGGCTCGACGTTGCTTAACTTCGGTGATCGGACGAGAACCGGTGTTTTCAGCGTGATATGGCCGTAAGCTAGGATAATGTTGTAAGATGATCATTTTATTCTTAGGCTGATGTTTTTCTTTTCTATAATAGAATTTTTCAAAATTTATTTTAAAATAATTAATAATTAAATAAATTAGAATGTTTAAAAATGCTTAAACCTTTTTAACGTAATCTGGCCTTAAACTACGACCTAAAAACTTAATTATTTTTATTCCTATATAAAAGTTCTTTTTTCTCTTTCATGTTTCTTTATGGCGAAATCTTTATCTCATTTTCAAACGAAAGGAAAAAAATATCAAAATTCAATTATTCCTCGTATAAAAAATTATGATTATTACATTATTATCGTGAATAGTCTCTATTCACATTGTTAGGGGTTTTTTAATAGTCTATAAAGAAAGGACACAGAAAAAGAGTGAAGAACATTGTCCTGCGACTTTTTTTTGCATCTGGATTCGAAGCTTTCAATTCCCCCAAAAAAAAAAAAATTATTTAACATCACCACGTTTAAATTTTAGAAATATCGACTCATGAATTAGAAAACTTTTCGTTCACACACTTTCGACATTAAGCAATTTTCTTTTATAAATCTACAAAGTGGTCTAAAAATATTGTTACCCCGCCTATAAAAAAATAGTTTTTTGTTTCAGATGAATGACATGTGCATGTGCTCCTACAGTTTGTAAGAGGTGACAAGAGTTTCGGACCACCCTGTACATTTCTTTGTTTTGGCTTACTGGATCTTCTAAATTTCTCCTCTCGACACTAAAACAGTTGGTAGGTGGTTTCCTTAGAGTATTCAGTACACATTCCGAAAGTTACCTCCTTCCAAAAAATATATACATCAAGGGAACCATTTCAAATATTTAAATAGCGGCTCATAATCGTATAATAAAATGTTCAAATTTAATGACGATAATTTGCTTTCAATTCGAACTTAAATGAATGGACCTTTTATTTTAAAAGGGAAATTTGTGGCTTGACACCGCCTCATAAATGTTGGAAACAAACAGGAATGTAATTTCAGGAGAAAAGACTTAAGAAGAGAGAGAGAGAAAAAAAAAGATGATCCATCCGTTAGAAAAATGAACGTTGACTTGAATAAGTGGATAAATAAAAAGTAATTATATTTTCTTTAATTTTCCTTTTTTCTGAGATTTCAGAATATAACAGAAGATCTCTGAATCAACATTTAAAAAAAATGACATGAGGACGAAGGATGAGGTTACTTGATATTGGGGAGGAAGGAATTTTTTGAGTTTTGATATTCTTTCCTTTTATTTCGTTTAAAAATGACATAAAAAGAGGAAGAAGTGAAAGATAATTTCTCCATAAAAAAAAACAAAAAACAAATGGAATAGAAAAAAAAACTTCCGTATAAGAATAAATATTCAGGAGTATAATTCATAGTTTAAGACCAGATCACGCGGAAAACTTTTCGTTTAAATATTTTTACATTCTAATTATTTTAAAATAATTTTTGAAGAATTCTATAGAAGAGAAAAACTTCTGCCTAGAGATAAAATGATCAACTTAAGAAGCTATCTCAGCTTACGGCCATATCACGCTGAACACACCGGTTCTCGTCCGATCACCGAAGTTAAGCAACGTCGAGTCTGGTCAGTACTTGGATGGGTGACCGCTTGGGAATACCAGGTGCTGTAAGCATTTCTGTTTTAGGCTTTTTCTTTCATATTTTGAATTTTCACAACGGTTTTTCAACGGATTTTTTTTTTCGTCAACAACTCAAATTTTTTTGCCAAATATTTTAAAAAGGGGTAGCAACTTTTGTTTTTATTTCTGAAAAAAAGTCATCGATTTTCGTACTGCAAACAAACTTATTGAAAAAGATCTTTTTATGCCCCCGCTAAAAAGGCTGAAAATTAAGTCCAATAACTCTGTAAAGGTCAGATTTGACACTTTCAACTGCATTCTTATTTTAAAAATCGATAACAAATCAATATTTTTAGATTTTAATTAAATGCCGCAGCCCAAGGAATGTCAACTGAAAATCGACAAAATTTATGTACAATTTATTTACTCATAAAATTTTTCCCATATTTTTTTTAATGAGTTGATCAGTCTGGTTAATGAACGATATTGTTATTTTCATTACATTTAATTAAATTTAAAATAAATAGTGTGCTCCCGACAATAAACACAATTTACTTTTCGTTGCATTTCTTTTTTAACACTTTCGCTTTCATTAATTTTGATATCAGCTCTAAGTTAGGATTTTGTTCTCGCAGATGTGTTACTGTTTAGTGTTTAGTGTTTAGTGTTCAGTATTGTATTATCATTCGGTATTTTTCGATTTCAAGTATTTCCTCTATGTTTGGATGATTAATTACATTTTTATTTATAGATGTACGTTTTACCTCTTAATAATAAAGAGAAAAAAGAACAAATGCTTACAGCACCTGGTATTCCCAAGCGGCCACCCATCCAAGTACTGACCAGGCTCGAAGAGAAAATTAGGCGGGGATGACAAGACTTTTGGACCACTCTGTAAACTTGAAAAAGAAATGTCGAAAGTGCGTGAATTAAATGATTTCGTGTTTTGTAATTTAGGAGTCGCTATTTTTTGAAAAAAAAAAAAAACCTGCTGAAATTCTAAGTGAAGCTTTTTGAATAAAAAGCTTCGAATCCAGATGCAAAAAAAAAAAACTAAAGTTAGGACAATGTTCTTTATTAATTTAATAGAATTTAAAAAAAAAACAAAAAACTAACAGCAGCGTGAATAGTAGAATTATCGGATCGCAGTGCTGTTGTGGATCAGTAATACTTGGATTTTTTATGCCTCATGTTACAAGTCATGGAAATTGTTGAGTAATAAGCGTGGTTAAAAAAAAAAATCAAAATATGAAAGAAAAAAAAAAGGACGCTTACAGCACCTGGTATTCCCAAGCGGTCATTTATCCAAGTACTGACCAGGCTCGACGTTGCTTAACTTCGGTGATCGGACGAGAACCGGTGTGTTCAGCGTGATATGGCCGTAAACGGTAATTGTTCCCAAACTAAATACTTTTATTCTTTTGTAGGAAAAGTGTTTCTCTTCGTTTGGTTATAGAAAATTTTCAGCGTCATATGGCCATAGGTGCTTTATTTTTAACTAAAAACGCTTTTATTCCTATCAGATGAGATTTTTCTTTTCCGTTTTTTAATGTTTTTCGTAATTTCTCTCTAACCTTAGTTAAACCGAAAGTGATATTAAAAAAAAAAAAAAAGACGAAACGAAACCTTTTCCTTCTTCACCTTCACAGCTATCACAATGTCTTCGTTGTCTTTTCTACGCGGTATTGAAGAAGGTTGGCAAGTCGCCGGGTCTGGATGGTTTGCTCTATGAATTGCACTTGAGTCTGTCGTACATCTTTGTCCTAATTTTGACAGTGGTGTTCAACAACTAGTTTCGGCAGTGGTCCATCCTCGACCGGATTTCCAGCGATGTGATCATGCTTTTGAAAAAGGGCAATTGTGTTGGGTGGGATTTAGATGATTTTTAAACCCATAACTCGCCTAAACACAGAGTTAAAGATTTTGGCCAAGATCCTGGCGGAGAGGTTGCAGTCAGTTGTCGTGAGCTTGTGGGGACCCGAGCAGACTTGTGGTGTGATGGGACGAACAATTCAAAGCAACCTGCATCTGATCCGCACGATCATAGTGGGAGTAAAAGACGACGAACGAGCCGCGCTGATCAGTCAGGGTCAGTCCAAGGCATTTGTACCTGGCTGCTGTCCTACAGGTTGCCAGATTCGAACCCGACTTCTGCCAGTGGATCAGCTTTCTGTATCGCAACCCCAGTGCTGTGGTATCGGTGAACAGGAAGCGGTCGAACACTTTTGCGCTGTCTCGGTCGGTCCGACAGGGTTGTCCGCTGTCGCCCTTACTTTACACTTTGGCGTTGGAACCCCTCCATCGCCGGTTGAAGGACAGGGCGTGCAGTCCGGCTCTGCGCTGAATCGCTGTTTTCCCTGGTAGAGCTCGAGCTAGGATCTCTGCGTACGCCGATATAACGTATCCATTTTTGTTTCGTGCCGTCGCGACATTAAGGTGATACAGAAGGTGCTTGAACGGTACGAGAGGGTGATGGGGGCCAAGATTAACCGTGTAACAAGTCTTCCGGCTTGCGGTAGGTGCCTGGAAGGGGGTCGCGCTTTTGGGACACTTTGGTTGGACTGATGGAACCCTGCGCATTCTTGGAGCGCTGGAGAAGAATTGGTCAAACAAAAGTATAGGCAATTTAATGTTAAAATTGATTTTGAGAGATAAATTGAAAGCGACTGTGAACGAAATTGAATTTGAAAAAGAAAAATGATTGAATTAAATAAGTGTGTTTTAGTTTGTGGAAGGTTGCTTCTGAAAGTTGAGGCCTGAGGAATTTTTGTTTCTGAATTGGCATAGTTTTTTGCTATTTTTTGCTATAACAGTTTTTTTTTTATTGTAAAATAATAAACGAAAATAACACTTCCGATTAGTGCAGACCATCACGACAAAAAAAAAAGAAAAGAAAAAGAAGATAAATAATTGCTAAAAAAAAAATGCTATGATTGTTGTCTGAGTATTTTTATGCGGATTGTTACGCGATAGGTAAATCCATAGGTGAGAAAATTTGCTGGTGAGTAACGGAACGCTCACGTCACCCACCCGCGAACAGACACTACACATAAAGTGAGTTTGGAAAAAAATAAAAATTAATTTATTCTGGAAAAAATATGAAGGACTCGGGGAAAGTTGTTAAAAAGTGGGGGGAAAAAAAAGTAACGAAAAGCGAAAATGAAGATGTGAAGACGTGGATGGTCGTCTGATGCTGGGTGATTCGTGAGGGTGGGGGGAAGAAGATGATTTGATTGAGATAATTTTTTTATTTTCGATTTAATTTACTCTTTCTAAGGCAAAATGGTTAAAAAAATATAAAAATGGCTTCGAATATTAAAAAGTAGAAAAGATAAAAAAAAAAAACATTAATTCTTGAAAGAAAAAGTTTTACAAGTAAGCTAAGGATTAGTAGATGATTATTAGTTGTTTAGTTTACGGCCATATCACGCTGAAAAGATTGGTTCTCGTCTGATCACCGAAAGCAACGTCAAGTCTGGTCAGTACTTGGATGGGTGACCGCTTGGCAATACCAAGTGCTGTTGTTAAGCATTTTTTTTTTAAATAAATCAACATTAAAAGTGCACTTCAAAAGCCAAATACTTTTGGAAACTTTTTTGAAAACAAAAAGTGTCAGTGATATTTTTAAAGAAGTGATACATCGTTCAGTTTTTTTAGCGGTCCAATAACACTAATCCACGAGTTAGAGCCAATGTTTTTAGTATTCCAAATTATCACAATTGCCAAAACAAAAACCTAACGTCGCTGATATCAGAGCTAATAAAATACGAACTGTGAAATGCTTAAACTTTTACTTTGGCAACATCAGGCTAAAATTTTCAGCGACAGCGACTCCCAAATTAGGAAACCAAAAATAATGATACCGCCACATTTTGTTTTTAAAAAGAATAGAATTTGAATTTCGACAAAAAGAGAAGAAAAAGAAATAAAGAACGTAGTTTTCTCAACCACCAAATCTTGACAATGCATTTATGTGAGTTTAGGTTTTTACCTGTCTCCTCACGGCGACGTGATGTGACATATCCGTTTTCATGTGGAGGACCCGAACGCGTACACCTGAGCCAGGGACAAAAAAATATCCAGACCCCACAACCGTTGGTTGCGCTGGCATCGATATTACTACTACAGATTCCTCCTACCGAGGGTACATCCGTGGGAAGCTGTTCCCCGGGATTAAGCACTTTCAGTGCTTTCTCCCAGCTACGTCTCTGTCCGAGGACAGAGACCCCAACTGAGTTGCACTCTGCCCGGAGACAAGAGACAACTGAGAGATATTTGTTACATTACATGCGCCATGAATTAAAATGCTGCGATTTTGTGGCACGATAGGTGATCCATACGATAGAAAAATGGGCGTTTACACTGAAGGGGATTGGTAAGCGAGTTTGACCTGGATTTAAAAAAAAAAAAAGTTGTATTTATTTTCTGTAATTTGTTTTCTTACGATTTCAGAATAATAGTTGATTTCTGCATCGACATTAATAACATTTTTAGTAAAGTTAAAAAAAAAAAAAAGAGAGAAAAACGAGAAGACGAAGTTGGGAGATGTGAGATGATGATGAAGGAGGGAGTAAGATTGTATTTTTTTTCTACTTCTCACTAAGTTTTAGAAAGATAAAAGAAGGAAAACTTAAAAAACGAAAGATTATTTAAACATTTTCTATAACTAAACGAACAGAAACACTTTTCCTACAAAAGAATAAAATTATTTTGTTTGGAAAGAATTAGTGCTTAATTTAAATTTCGTCTCTAGTATAGCAGAGAAAGATTTATGGATAAAACGATCAATTTAAATCCTCCAATTTAGCTTACGGCCATATCACGCTGAACACACCGGTTCTCGTCCGATCACCGAAGTTAAGCAACGTCGAGCCTGGTCAGTACTTGGATGGGTGACCGCTTGGGAATACCAGGTGCTGTAAGCGTTCATTACTTTTTTTTTTTTTTGATTTCCGTTTTATTTCCTTATTTACGCTAAAAAAACATCTTTTTCATATTTTGAAATTTCCTTAAAAGTGCTTATTCAGTACTAATTCCTTCGTTAATAATAATATAATAATAATAAAAAATGTACCGGAAATTTTGCTACAGTTGGATAATTTTTTTTTTTTGGCAAACATTTTAAGACTGGGCACCAATGTTTTTTATTATTTCGGGAAAAAAAACTTATCCATTTTCGTGATGCCGAGTTATTGCAAATCTTTTTATGCCCCACCCCTCCGCTAAAAAAGGCTGAAGATAATTAAGCAAGCTCAATAACTCTGTAAAAGTCAGGTTGGTAAATTTGGGTTTTGTTTCCCGAGCGCTAATATCCCTTAAGATTTTTTCCAAAATCGTCATAATTCCGTGCAAATGTACATGCTGAACTGAACTCGAATTAGCAATTAAATTATGAAGAAACCTTACTATTTTATTTTTGGAGTAATCGACAAGAAAAAAAAAATAGGACTTCTTGTTGGTCATTCGTCCCCCATTACTGCCATCATAATTACTAATTCACTGCGTAGTACCTACGCAGGCATAATCAGAAAATTTGGCCTATTTACTTCTTTTACAGACTTTCCTTGCAGAAAATCACTACGCACTACTGTAAAGAAATGTAATTTTTTTTTTTGGTAAGTGTAGTTTTACTTTTAACAAAAACAAATTAAATAATACAACAGAACCTTTTTTCCGTTTTGAATAGCAAAAAACAAATTTACTACTGAATAGTCAATTTTAGAAAACTACGTGGAAATTACTTTAAAGAAATTACAAAATATGAAAGAAAATGTTTAACGTAAAAAGAAAATCACCTGGTATTCGCAAACGGTCACTCATCCAAGTTCTGACCAGGCCTGACGCTACTTAACTTCGAGGATCGGACGAGAACCGATGTTTTCAGCGTAATATAGCCGCAACGTGAAAAAAAAAATTAACTTAAAAATCCATTTTTTACTTTAAATTTTCCTTACAGTAAGTTTTTGTCTTTTCTATTTTTTATTATTCGGAAGCATTTTTGTTTTTAACCTTTTTTACTCGCCATTCACTTTGGAAAAGGAAATTAAATCGAAAATAGAAAAAAATCTAAACTATCAAATCATCTTCCGACATCACAAATTTCGCGGCATCAGATCACCATTTTCACTTCTCTTTACTTTTTTTTTTTTTTTAACTTAATCTTTTTTTACCCTAGTTCTTCATATTTTGTACGCCTTTAAAATTGTTAAAATTTCCCACAATAAATTAATTTTTATTTTTTCTGAACTTACCACTATGTTGGCCGGGGGTTGAGCGTAACACAACGTTCACTGTTTTACTTTTTTCACGTACGGATTACCTATCGCACAAAAATACACAAAAATCAATAATTTCATTTACTTGTTGTGACGATGTGAAAATCATGAGGATTATCTGCATTTATTATTTTATTCCTCATTTTGGAAACATTAAAAAAAATCCTTTCAAAACAAACGAATTAAATTCGAAAATTTATGAACACAAAAAGGACTGTGAAGACAAAAAAAAAAAAAACATTCCTCGATGTTTTCTGTCGAAACTAACAATTCTTCACAACTTAAAATCTTTTAGTTATTCTCTTTGGCCCCGACAATAAACAAGTTTTTTTTGTTTTTTTTTTTTTTTAAAAAAAAAAAAAAATAAAAGTTATGTTTAAAGTTGACAAATATGTCCATTTTACTTGTAAGCATTTCCTGACACTTGTTTTTATTAATTTTGTTTGATATTAGCTAAAAATTATGACTTAGTGTTAAAATTATAACTTAAGTGCGCAGTTTCTTTTAGACGAGTAAGATCAAGAGCAATAAAAAAAAATGCTTTGATTGTTTAATTTTGTAATCCGTCCGTTCAAATGTTCCGCAGTGAATAGTATAATTAAACAAGGAAAATAATTTGACCTAAACACAACGGAGTTCGAACTTTTATTGTCGATAACTCCAAAACGGTAGGTTTTATCAAAATTTAATTGTTATTTCGAGTTCAGCATTTACATTTACACGGAAATATGATGATTTGGGAAAATTTTAATAGATATTTAGCGCGGGGTTTAAAAGGCAAATTTACTTCTTTTTTTTTTTAAAGTTTCAGTCTAAAAAAAAAAAAAAAAAAATTTCTGAAGTTTTCAGTATTTTTAAAAAATCATTTTCCTGTATGAGAATGTTTTAAAATGTAATCTAACTAACATTTGAGGTTCATAATCATTTACCTTAAATCAAGAATAGACAAATGATACATAAATAATTTTATTAATTTGCGTAAACAAAATTTATGTTTTTTAATTAAAAATGAATCTATTCCTTTACTCGTTATTTAAAAAAGAATTCTTTTTGTACCCAGGCTAAATAAAAAAAAGGCTGTTTTCGCACACAAAACAAGTAGAGTGTAAAATCAAAATCTGTCAAACTAAAACAAAAGTCAAGGAATGATTTTTAAAGCTCTTGTATTATCAATAGGATCGCCTCTTTGAAATCGATAACAAATCAATATTTTCCGATTCTGAAGGTCTACTGAAGATAAAGGTCAACTGAAAACAAATATACAAATTTTCCTATAAATTTTAATTTTTTTTAGAGTGGACCAGTAAATTTCATAAAATTAAAAAATTTAATTTAAATTTAAATAAAACGAAGAAAAATAAAAATAAAATAATCAACCATGGGCTCTCGACGATAAGCACACCTTTACCTTTTGCATTTCTTTAGGTTTGGTTTTTACTTTTTATTAACTTTGTAAGTTAAGATTTTGTTCTCTCAACAAAGCTGGAACTAAAATTAAAAACTCAAAATTGGATAACAGTAACACCATTATTAATTTATTAATTACACTATCATTCGTATTTTTCGATTTCAAATATTTTTCCCAAACATTTTTTGGATGTTTAAATGCATTTTTATTGATACATTTTTTATCATCTGTTTTATTTTTAAGATAATAACAATAAATCTTGAAAAACATTTACCATTACAGCACTTGGTATTCCCAAGCGGTCACCCATCCAATTTACTGACCAGGCTCGACGTTGCTTACAGTTCGGTGATCGGACGAGAACCGGAATGTTCAGCGTGATATGGCATTAAGCGAAGATGGAAATACAAAAGTAGATCATTTTATTCTTAGACATTTAAATCATCTTTCTAATGCCAGAAAAATGTTTCTTTTTTATTTAATTTTTATAGCATAAATTATCTTTCAAAACTATTTTTTTTCATTTTATTTTTTTTCATCTTATTCGTATTTAAACTAAATAAAAAGTAAAAAGAAATTACAAAAAAATCAATCTCCACCCATCATCGTCATCGCAAATCTCCCAACTTCGTCTTCTCGTTTCTTTTAATTTTTTTTTTTTTTAAACCTTATTAAATTAAATTAATGTCGATGCAGTAATCAACTATTATTCTGAAATTTAAAAAAAAAGATAAATTACAGAAAATAAAAACATTTTTTTAAAATTCAGGTGAAACTTGTTTTTACCAGAAATTCCTTCAGTAAACGCCCATTTTTCTACCGTATGGATAAATAAAAAAACAAAATCGCAGCATTTTATTCATGGCACAGGTAATAAAAATTATATCTCTGTTGTGCCTCTTGTCCAATTAGAGATAAAGCTGAGGAAAAAACTGTGAGGTGAAAAGTCCTGGGAAGAAAAGCCGCTGTAGTAATCCCTTCATGGCATGGAAAAAACGGGGCATCGATCGTTATCGATGCCATCGCAATCGACGGTTGTGGGGACTGGGCAATTTTGAGTCCTGGCCCAGGTTTATGTGCTCGGGTGACCCACATTTAAATAATAACTTAGTTTTATTGCATTTTTTTATTATACGATTAAGCATATTTTAAAAAACCTAATTTCACATTATTTAGTATAAATATTTCATTTTTTAAGCATTTTTAAATTTGTTGTTTAATGGCGTTCGATGAGATACTTTGTGATTTTATTGTACGATAGGTGATTTTATTTGAGAACAATGACCGTTACAATAAAACCCAATGAAGACAATCAAGTTTATTTTGGAATAACTGATAAAAAAATGAATTACATATGTATTTTATTTTTTTTCTGTCTCTAAGACTTTATAATATGTTAGCAGATCTTGGCATCAGCAGCAACGATAAAAGAAAAGTTTTTAAGACAAATGAAAGGAGAAATGTTTTGAGATCTTTGGTTTCGTTGAGGGTGAATGTATAAAGGTTATTTTTGTTTTTCACTTTGAGTAAAATAAAAGAAAGATGAAAGATGAAGGAGTCCAAAAACAATTCAACAAAATCCTAATAAGAAGAGAAAAATTTCTGTTCTAAAAAAAAAAATGATCAACTTAAGAAGCTATTCAGCTTACGGCATATCTTTTGAACACACCGGTTCTCGTCCGATCACCGAAGTTCAGCAACGTTTTTTCTTTGGTCTATTTGGATTTGACTGCTTGGGAATACTTTGCTTAGAATTTTTTTTTTTTTTTTTTTTCTTTATTACTTAAGATTCCAGATGTTGTACTTTATATTAATAAAAAATTCAAAAAATATCCAAACATTTTGATTTTTGTTTTGAGGAAATGTTTGAAAATGAAAAGTTACCGAGTAATTGTATTATTTATCTGAAATCCAAAGTTGAGTTTAGTGTTTAATTCCTTAAATTATCACAGTTGTCAAAATAAAATCATTTTAATGTCTCTGATATCAAATTTTTACAAGAGAATATCTTACATTTTTTAAATCATGAGATTAGAATCATTTATAAACTTTTAAATCTTTTAAAATTCTACATTAATTTATATTCGTCAAGATAAATAAAAACTATTTTTATGTTATAAAATAAAAATGACATATCTCGGCTGATTTACAGGCAAATACTCAAGAGCGAGAACTGGATGAACGGGACAAAGCCCCGTCACAAAATGACCATTATCTTTCTTTACAAATGTTCCCGACACACGTGTTCCGGTCGAAAAATAAAATAATATTTAAAGTGCTCTATTTTTCGTCCAATAAAATGCTTCCCTCCTAATTATACTCGCTTCGTTTCTCGAGCCTGTTAAGCCATAAAAAAACGCTATAAAAGGGGTCACAGGGAAGTTCAGCAGCAGTCGACAGGTGGCCACAAAGGAGACCGGTCACGTTCAGCAGCTGTCAGCAGGAGAGCGTTAACCACCGTCAACATGTGTGAACTACTATGAGAGATCGACCTAGATCCGAAAGCCGGCTTATGAACTTTACCACACCAAGGTAGCTGTCCTAAACCCTCATGTTCCTGTTGAAATAAACCACGTAAATCTATTTCTGCTGTTGTCGTATTTCTTTCTTGCAACCATACGCTTGTCTATAACACTGGTGTCAGAAGCGTACAGCAAGAGAAATATGGCCGACTACACGAGCTTCACCCGAGCCGAACTATTTACTCTCATCAAGGAACAGAAAACACTACTATTCAACTTGAAAACGGGACCAACACAGCCTTCTGAAGCCACGATACAGGAAATTCAAGCCGACATAAACGACATGCTGACTGCCCTAAAAACTACTTCAACACCTCCCACCGCTCAAACAAACGGCGATTACAGCTTAATGATGCGCCAACAAACTATACGCGACACATTGAAGCTAGAGAAAACTTTTCACCCTGGACACGACGTGAACCGATTCATCACAGCCCTAAACAAAGCATACACAATCCACGTCACGCCAGAACTCAGCACCTATCCCAGCCTGGAATGCGAATTCGTCAAGTCTGCTAAAGATTTACTGGACCAAAGTATTTTTCAGCAAATGGTTGACTCAAAAAAGGACATATCCACCTTCGAACAACTGAAGGAATACTTATTAGGAGCCCACGGAAGCCAGATGACTAACTTCCAACACCCCAGTCAATCCTGGGACCTGGAACGGCGAGACGACGAAAAATTAACAGACTTCGCGGGTCGACTCGAAAACACCCTTAGAGAGGCAGCCGTCCACATAAAAAACAAATACAAAAAAGACAAAAATACAGACTTAACAGTCGATGGACTTATTTCCATCATCGGCGCTATGCTAATGAGCGAAAAGGTGAAAATTTGGAACTCAAATCTCTACCCACATCTCGTCAAGACAATGGACAACCACTATTCAGCCATTGGCATAGCCTCCGAAGCTCAAATATACCTTGATCGCGGTGTAAAATCCAACGACACGACTTCGCACGACACTGTGTATTTCACACAGAAACCACAGCGGTCAAACCAAACAAATGCGCCACTCCGACCCACAGCAAACGGGCCTCACCAACCCTCCCGAACATGGCCACCATCCGACACGCAGAAAACATCAGCACACACCACGAATCAGCGTATGCAAGAACTACCTCAGAGGTCGCCCCTGCCACCATGGACGCAACTGCATATATCGCCACCCACCTCGCACTCGGGCACAGGCCCATATCGCCGCAACGAATGATAATATACAAGCCATAAATGATGTGGAACAGGATTTTCGCTTCGGGCAGGACGAGATGTGATGCCTCATTCGCCATGCCCCTACGTCAGCCATCACACCTTCAACTTTCAAGGACTCGCTCACCATTCACCGCTCGTCCAGTCCACCTTCAACTTCAGGGACATCACCTTCTCTGGCGTAGCAATGCTAGACTCTGGATGCTCCACCTGCATCGTACCAATATCTCGGTTACACAGAGAAGTCAAGAAACTCATGACCCGCTCCGACGTTGTAGTAAAAGTAATCAACGGCAGCACCACCGCCCTCGGCGAACTGACTTGCGACATCACCATCGGCAATCTAGACTCACCCACATTCAAAAAGGTTAACGTGCTGGTAACCACCCAAACCACACCAATCCTGATCGGCCAAAATATCCTACGTCACAACACGCTCGATTCCTATCTAATCGACAACCAAAATGCGACTATAGAATTCAGACGCACACTTTCCTCAGGATATACAACACACACAGCCGCAATCATATCACCGTAATCGTCAACCAACGATCCAGCATATGGCGCCCAAGCTGACATCATCCCAAACCAGCCTACTATGGAACTACCTCCCAACATCCAGACACTGGATCAAAAGCTAACCTGGCTAAAACATAACACGGGACTATCGCTACCAAACCACCCGAACCGAGACGAACTAGAGGCCACTGCAAACTTACTCATTCGCTACGCTGACATTATCGGCATCGAAAGCAGCAGCAAAGGCACATTCATCCGACCCATCCGCATACCAACCAACGTTCAGTCTCGCAGCTAGAAACAACACCCGATAGCCCAGGCTTTGGAAGCAGACGTAGATACCGAAATTAAGCGTATGGCTGATGAAGGTATCATTGAAAACTGCAACGACCCCAAAGGCTTTAATAGCCCTGTATTTGCCGTACGCAAGAAAAACGGATCGATTCGTGTCGTTGCTAACTTTAAAAGAACTCTCAACAAGGTCTTAGTCGATCTTGACCCTTACCCAATGCCAAGGATCGATCACTTGTTCAACAAAATCGGCAAAGGCAATAGATATTTTACTACCCTCGATCTACTACACGGCTACTGGCAAATTGAGATCGACAAGCGAGACCGATACAAAACAGCATTTACATGGAAGGACCAATGTTATCAAGACACGCGCCTGGCCTTCGGCCTTACATCTGCCGGACAAATCTTCTCCCGTTGCATAGCAGAAGCACTAGCCACGGTCACATCCCGTGACAACATTTCCTCCTATATCGACGACAACCTGGTCCACGCTAGGACATTTAGGGAGTACATACTCTCCCTCGAACAATTTTTTACTGCCCTCCGAAAATTCTGACTCAAGCTGAATCCTGATAAATGTTCCTTCCTCGCATCAGAGGCAAAATTCCTCGGACGCATAGTAAACAGCGAAGGATTCAAGGCTGATCCAGAATACGTTCGTGCCATCCAGGAAATGAAACCTCCAACATCAAAAAAGGAATTACAAAGCCTTATCGGCCGTTTAGTGTGGATCAGACAATTCCTAGAGACACGTCTTCACAAACAAATCAGGTCAGATATGTTTTCAAAACTTATGGGTCCCATACACGAACTCAACAAGGTTAATAAACCGTTTGTCTGGACGCAAAATGCCGACAGAGCCTTCAAAAAAATCAAGAACCGTCTCTCTTCGCCACCCGTCATCTCGTTTCCAGATTTCTCCAAACTTTTCACACTCACCACCGACGCCAGTGACGTCGCATGTGGAGCAATCTTAATGCAAGAAGCCGACAACGGGAAGAAAGATATCATAGCGGTCGCTTCCCATACATTCAACTCCACGGAACAGAACTGGTCCACCACGGAAAGAGAGGCATATGCAATAAACTGGGCAATATTGAAATTTGATTATTTCCTCCGTAACCGCCCCTTCGTCATCTTCACCGACCACAGATCGCTGACATATCTGGACCAACGACAGTTCAATAATGCCAAAATACGACGATGGCAAGAAGAAATTTCATGTTATAAATTCGTCTTGGAATATGTTGAAGGCGAATCAAATGTATGGGCTGACATGCTCAGCAGAAGCCGCGGACATAAGAAAACGAAAGCCCCGAACGACCCTACACCGGCAGGCAAGACATTCTAGGTAAGCGGTTCAGACCTCCGCGTATACATCCCATCTTGGTGCCTCGGCGAGTTTAAAATTTACAGCTCATTCCCAAAAACTCACACACCACAAAACGCCCGCACCAACGCATTCTTCGCCTACTACTCCACCACCACCATCCCCACTGAGAGAATCTGCAACCACCTCGGCATCGCAGACGAACAACAGAAGGACGACGCCCTGGCAAAGATCATCAGCGCCCTCCAGTCACCCACCCCAAGCGAACCTCATATCGATCCTGACGACCACCGAGCTACACTTTTCAAAAAACATTTGCACCAATTTTTTCTAGAACCAGGCACCTCCATTTTGATGATAAGAGACAGTAAACACTCTCCGAGATTGGTTGTAAACAAACTACGACCCAGACGATCTCTACCAGGTACACGAGGGCAACAACCACTCAGGTGTCACCCGTATGCGAGAACTCCTTTCCAGCTACTGGTGGAATTCAAAACCGCGACATCAAGGTGTCGATTCTTGCGACACGTGTGCTAAGTGCGCTACGGTCACCCCATTGGCCACTATAAACGAGGAAAAGACCATCTGATCTCGTCTTTATAGACTGTCACAATGCCCAACTCAAAGGGAAAACGCTAAATCCTAACCATCTTGGATAGCTTCAGCCGACATTTTACCCATACCATGCGCGAGAGACCGTGCTATCGACGCCGCCCGCGGATTGTACCATTTCTTCCTTCGACACAGAGAGATTCCACGCATAGTATCCTCTGATCGAGGGCACACTTCACTGGAGAAGTCTATCGACAATTCTGCAACCAGATGTCAATCACGCAAGAACTTCACTGTCCTTGGCGCCCGCAAAGCTCAGGAAATATCGAGACAACATCGCACGATGAAGAACACACTTTATATGTTATGCGAAGACGGAAACTGTGAATGGACAGACGTTCTAGAATCTGTCGTTTGTCCATGAATGCCACGACCAAAGCGATGCCATTACCGGCCGTCACCCCAACATCGATACCTACAACACAGAAAAAGAAATCACAAGCGACGATCCTGGAGCGTATGGAACAAATTAATGTCCTGCTAAACAGGTTCACCACCACGTCACCCTGGCCAACGCTGACCACAAACACATAACTTAAATCGCCTCACTACAAGGACCCAATACAAGTAGGCGACAAGGTTTTACTTCATCGGCCACACTCAACTGTTGCCCAATCCTCCATCTGCCCTGGATAGGAAATTACACCATTATAAAAACGAACAATATGATGTGTCAGGTGCAAAATGATGATGGTGATACAATCTGGATTTACCGTGCACATATCGACGACTGGCTCGCCCAAAAATAAATCCCTCTGCCTCCACCATGTAACAGCCACCAGAATCATTCTCCTGTTTCTGACACACGTGTTCCGGTCGAAAAATAAAATAATAATTACAGTGCTCTATTTTTCGTCCAATAAAAATGCTTCCCTCCTAATTATACTCGCTTCGTTTCTCGAGCCTGTTAAGCCATAAAAAAAAAACGCTATAAAAGGGGTCACAGGGAAGTTCAGCAGCAGTCGACAGGTGGCCACAAAGGAGACCGGTCACGTTCAGCAGGAGACCACCGTCAACATGTGTGAACTACTATGAGAGATCGACCAGATCCGAAATCCGGCTTATGAACTTTACCACACCAAGATAGCTGTCCTAAACCCTCATGTTCCTGTTGAAATAAACCACGTAAATCTATTTCTGCTGTTGTCGTATTTCTTTCTTGCAACCATACGCTTGTCTATAACATTTACTAATCATAAATTTCTTACTACAATCAGTAACCCCCCAGTATTTTAAAAATTGTTTTGATTTTTTTATGCATGTGTGTATATAAACATACTGATTTTTGTAAATAAGGACGTCTCTGCACGATATTATAAAAAAATAAAAGCGGTAAAAATAGTAAATTTAAAATTTATTGGTAATTCTCATACTAACATTTCTTCGACAAGCATTCTCGTAAGTAAGATTATAAACTTTAAGTCAACGTACCCAAAATTCAATAAATATTAGTATATTTAAGTTCTGTCTATTAGTTTTTATACATCTACTTAAATATACGTTTACATTGTATTCGTCATGTAATTCTACTACAAGTATGTTCCTCTCACATAAATCTCGCAAAGTCCAGGTTATTGATAGATGTGTCAACCAATGCCTGGTCAGTACTTGGACAGGTGACCGCTTGGGAATACCAGGTGCTGTAAGCATTTATCACTATTTTTTTTTGTGTGTGCGCGGAGTGTCACTTTTATTCTTCATAAATAAAAAAACAATCAATAATAAAAGTGAACTTAGCACAACATCCAAATATTATGGGACATGTTTTTTGAAAACGAAAAATACTAGTGATGTTATTGATGAGAAGTCAAAGTGTGACATTGTTGAGTTTAGCGGTCCAAATTATCACAGTTGCCGCGGTCATAATTTTTAGCTAATATCAAACAAATAAAATTAATAAAAACAAGTGTCAGGAAATGCTACGAAAATGTTTTTATTGTCAGGAGCATAGGATTTTTTTTTCTTTTTTGCAATCTTAATGAAAAAACAAACAAACAAAAAAAAAAGTGTTTATTTTCGGGGGTGCATACGACTGATTTTTATAAATTTTTTGCGATTTTGAAATTGAATTAATGATTGAAAAGAAAGAAGAATAACCTTACTTAAACTGGTCAACAGTCAACACTAAAAAATATAGACAAAATTTTATGACAAAATAATTTTCGTAGGTTTTTTTACCTTTCTTGGGCTGCGACCCTTAATCTAAAAATATTGACTTGTTATCCATTTAAAAGAAGGACCGAGTTTAGTTTCTTTAAATTTATATCGATAGTGTTAAAAATCTTTACCTGACCTTTACAGAGTTATTGGACTTAATTTTCAGCCTTTTTAGCAGGGCTATGAAAAGATCATTTTCAATTAGCTGACATCACGACGGAAAATGTATGCGTTTTTATGAAATAAAAACTAAAAATCTGTTTTTTTTTTTTTGTTTTAAAAAAAAAAAAAAAGACGCTTACAGCACCTGGTATTCCCAAGCGGTCACCCATCTAAGTACTGACCAGGCTCGACGTTGCTTAACTTCGGTGATCAGACGAGAACCGGTGTTTTCAGCGTGATATGGCCGTAAGCGATGGCAAAGATCTAAGTTGATCATTTTATTCTTAGACGGACGTTTTTCTTTTCTATAATAGAATTTTTCAAAATTTATTTTAAAATAATTAATAATTAAATTAGAATGTTTAAAAATACTTAAACCTTTTCAACGTAATCTTGCCTTAAACTACAACCTAAAAACTCAATTGTTTTTAATTTTTCCTATACAAAAGTTTTTTTTTCTCTTTCATGTTTTTTTATGGTGAAATCATTCACTCCTTTTTCTCATTTTCAAACAAAAGGAAAAAAATATATCAAAACAAAATTCAATAATTCCTCATGTAAAAAATTATATTACATTATTATTGTGAATAGTATTATTCACAATGTTAGGTTTTTTTTTTAATAGTCTCTATTAGTAATTAAAAGAGAAAAAAAAAAGGACACAGGAAAAGAGTGAAGAACATTGTCCTGTGACTTTTTTGCATCTGAATTCGAAGATTTCAATTCAAAAACAAACTTTTTTATTTAACATCACCACTTTTAAATTTTAAAAATATCGACTCATGAATTAGAAAACTTTTCGTTCACACTTTCACATTAAGCAATTTTCTTTTTCAAATCTACAAAGTGGTCTAAAAATAGTCACCCCTGTAATATAATTTTCTGTTTCAGATGAATGACATGTGCTTCTACAGTTTGAAAGAGAGGTAAGAGGTGACAAGAGTTTCGGACCACCCTGTACATTTCTTCGTTTTGGCTTACTCGATCTTCTAAATCTCTTCTCTCGACACTAAAACAGTTGGTAGGTGGTTTCCTTAGACTATTCTGTACACATTCCGAAAGTTACCTCCTTCCAAAAAATATGTACATCAAGGGAACTATTTCAAATATTTAAATAGCGGCTCATAATCGTAAAATGTTCAAATTTAATGACGATAATTTGCTTTCAATTCGAACTTAAATGAATGGACCTTTTATTTTAAAAGGGAAATTTGTTGCTTGACACCGCCTCATAAATGTTGGAAACAAAAAGGAATGTAATTTCAGGAGAAAAGACTTAAGAGAGAGAGAGAGAAAAAAAAAGATGATCCATCCGTTAGAAAAATGAACGTTGACTTGAATAAGCGATTAAATAAAAAAGAATTATATTTTCTTTAATTTTCCTTTTTTCTTAGAAGATCTCTGAAACAAAATTTATGATTTATTTAAATGACATAAGAAGAGTAAAACAACGGACATGAGAAAAGTTGGGAGTTTTTTATGTTGGTGAGGGAGGAAGTTTTATTTTTTGAATTTTTATATTTTTTCTTGTTATTTCGTTTAAAAATGAGATAAAAAGAAAACGATGAAGAAGTGCACCTTGTAAAACAAATGGAAGAGAAAAAAAATCATCTGTATAAATAAAAAAAAAAAATGATGAATATAGTTACTTATAGTTCATTAGGCCAGATCACATTGAAGAATTTTGAAAATTTTAGAAAACCTCTAAGAATAAAATGATCAACTTTAGCAGATACTATCGCTTACGGCCATATCACGCTGAAAACACCGGTTCTCGTCTGATCACCGAAGTTAAGCAACGTCGAGCCTGGTCAGTACTTGGATGGGTGACCGCTTGGGAATACCAGGTGCTGTAAGCGTTTTCTTTTCCCTCTATACTCTTTCTTTAACGAAAAGATTTTCCCTTTCATATTTTTTTTTTTTTTAAACACGCTTCTGAGAAAATACCAACAAGGCCGCTCTCAGGGACAAGAGGCAGTGGAGGAAGTACTGTAAAAAAAAAAAAAAAAAAAAACGATATGCCATCGTGCCCAAGCCGGACTTTCAGCTGCAACCCGAACACGAAGAAATTTTTTTTTCATTAATTTTCAGGCCGTTCTTGTCATGCTATCGATTTTCATGAAGGTGCCTATGCAACCGTTCTTTATTGGACTCAAAGGTGCCTTAAAGCGACGTATACAAATTCCCTTTTTTTGTGTTTTGTTTGATCTTCGTTTTGCGAAGCCATGCCCTGATGATTTACTCAGTAATTTCCATGACAGGAGGCGTAAAAATTATTTTTCACCAAGTCCCAGTATTGTTGAAACACAACAGCACTGAGATCCGATATTTCCACTATTTACGCTGTTGTTAGGGTTTTAAAAAAGTCTATTAATAATTAAAGAAAGAATAGGACACAGAAACAGGGCGAAGAACATTATTGTCCTATGGCTTTTTTTCATCTGGATTCGAAGCTTTTAATTCAAAAAGTTTCACTTAGAATTTCGCCAGGCTTAAATTTTCAGAAACAGTGACTCCGACTTCTAAATTACAAAAACACGAAATCATTTCATTCACCACATACTTTCGTTCGACATTTAAGCAATTTTCTTTTTTCAAATCTACAGGTTGGTCCGAAAATCTTGTCACCCCCATCTGTTTTTTTTTTAAACTGACTTGTGCTTCTAGTTTGGAAGAGTACTAGAGTGAAGGGGGGGGCAAAACTTTCGAACCACCCTGTACATTTCTTCGCTTTTCCTCAGTCGATCTGAATTTCTCATCTACACGGTAAAAACACTAAAAGAGTAACACAGCAATAAATGGTGGTTTCTTTCGAAATGAATTCCGAATGTTACCTCCTTCCAAAAAAATATATACATCAAAGATTCAAAGCAAAGGGAAACATTTCAAATATACAAAGCGTCTTATCATTTTATCTGATAACGTATATAAAGATATTCATATTTTTAGTTACGATAATAATTTGTTTTCTATTTGAACTTAAATGAATGGACCTTTTATTTTGAAAGGAAAATTTGTTGGTTGACACCGTCGCATAAAATGTTGAAACGAAAAGGATTTGAATTTCAGAAGAATGAAAAAGACTCACTAGAGAGAGAGAGAGAAAAAAAAGATCCATCCGTAAGAAAAACGAACGTTGACTTGAATAAGTGATTAAAAAAATAATTATATTTTCTTTAATTTTCCATTTTTCTTATATTTCAGAATATCACTGAATCAACATTTTATTTTTAAATGACATCAGGATTAAGGAGGTTATTTGATATTGGTGAGGGAGGAATTTTGATATATTTTTTCCTTTTATTTCGTTTAAAAAATGACATAAAAAGAGGAAGAAGTGAAAGATAATTTCTCCATAAAAAAGAAAAAAACAAATGGAATAGAAAAAAAATTCCGTATAAGAATAAATATTCGGGAGTAATTCATAGTGAGACCAGATCACGCGGAAAACTTTTCTTTTAGTTTTAAATACTTTTACATTCTAATTATTTTAAAATTATTTTTGAAATATTCTATAGAAGAGAAAAACTTCTGTCTAAGGATAAAATGCTCAACTTAAGAAGCTGTATTCGTTTACGCCGTACGGCCATATCACACTGAAAACATCGTTTCTCGTCCGATCACTGAAGTTAAGCAGCTTCGAGTCTTAACTTCAGTGATCGGACGGGAACCGATGTTTTCACCGTGATATGGCCGTAAACGAAGACATTCTCTTAAGTTACTTTTTTAGTCCGATGCAGAGATTTTTCTTTTCTATTTATTTATGAAATAATTGTTTTCATTTTTCTTTCATCTTAGCTAAACTAATGAAGAATATATTATAAAATTTACTCAAAGAAACAATCTTCCTCCATTACCAACGCCGCAAACCTACCTCTTTTCACATTTCCTTAGTCTTTTTTTTTTTTTTATAAATATATGATCGTTAATGTTGATGATGACATCTATCATATTCTGAAATCGCAAAAAAATAAATAAAATAATAGAAAATAAATATAATCAATTAAAACTAAAAGTAAAACTAACTTGCTTAACAGAACCCTTCAGTAAAAACGTCCATTATTTTTTTTTTACCGTATGGATCGCAAATCGTGCCAAAGTTGCAGAATTTAACGCGCGGTTCATTATTAACAACATTAATCAAGATTTTATATAGCCAAGCTGAAAACTTCTTTCGAAATTTAAATGTGACGATATTGTTTTTTTTTTATGTTTTCTAGTTGCTGAAAATTTTAGTTTAAAAAGTAAACCAAATAAAATTTCCCCAAAGTTTAAAAAGAAAACCTTGTGCCTAGATTAAAAAAAAACAGTGTGTCAAAAGAACATTTTTCCCCTGACACATCTATCTACCTTCAATCCTTCGGCACTGCTTATGGTTAAAAAAAAAAAAAAAAAGAAGATACATTTTGTTATATTTGATACATTGATACATTATTAATGTTATATCGTTACCTCTTCTTTGAGCAGTTAACGACAAAAAAAAAAAAAAAAAGCTAGCATCACCTGGTATTCCCAAGCGGTCACCTTAAGTAATGACCAGGCTCGACGTTAAAAATTTAAGAATGGTAAAAAAAAAAAAAAACAAGACTTTAAAAATTTAATCTGTTTCCATCGCATCGCAGATTTTTTTTCTCCCTTTCTTTCTCGGACTTTATGTTCAAAGAGTTTGTTGTAGGTTGGTTAAAAAATCTGCAAAACAGCATTTTTTTTTTAGCCGATTGGGCAAATGAAATTCTCAAACCTAATTTCTTTTATACTTTCAAATGTACACTTCACCAATGACATAGATAAATTAAAAAAAATACACATTTTTTTTTTAATTCAAAATAAAATGCGCACACAATCAAATTTCAACTATCAATTAAATTCGCAACTTACCTGATAAAAATTAATAAAAACGAAAGTGTCAAAAAAATAAATGATAAATGCAACGAAAAGTAGTGTATTTGATTGTCAGGAGCACACGATTTATTTATTTATTTTTTAAATTTAATTAATGAAAATAACAATGTTACAATTGCATTTATTACTTAACCAGAGTAACCAGACTGGTCAATTCATTAAAAAATATGGAAAAAATTTTATGAGTAATAATTTTTGTCGATTTTCAGTTGACATTTCTTGGACAGCGGCATTTACTTTGCTAAAAGTATTGATTTGTTATCGATTTAAAAGGAGAATCCAGTTGAAGTGTCAACAAATCAATATCTGACTATTACAGCGTTATTGAACTTTTTCAGCCTTTTTAGCGGGGTCATAAAAGGATCTTTTTCAATAAATTGGCAGCACGAAAATGGATATTTTTTTTTTTTTTAGAAATAAAGAGAAAATTGCTACCACGCCACGCTTTCTTAAAATATTTGCCTTCCCAAATCAATGAATTAGATTCAAACAAATTAAAGTAAACAATTATATTAAAAAACTATATGGAAATTATTTTAACGAAATTTCAAAAATAAAGTATGAAAAAAAAAAGTCTTTACTTAAAAAATACATTTTTATTTGTTTTATCTTTATTTTTTTAATTTAGATAAAATAATAAATCTAAAAAAAAAAAAAAAAAAAAAAAATGCTTACAGCACCTGGTATTCCCAGGCGGTCACCCATCCAAGTACTGACCAGGCTCGACGTTGCTTAACTTCGGTGATCGGACGAGAACCGGTGTGTTCAGCGTGATATGGCCGTAAACGAAGATTGATCCTTAAATTGATATTTTTATTCTTATACAAAAGTTTCTCTTCTATAGAACTTTTCAAAAATTGTTTTTTAAAATAATTAGGCCGTAAAAATATTTTTTAATTGTCTTCCACGTAATCTGGCCTTAAACTATGAATTATAATATACTCCTGATGGTCGTCTGTTTTTCTCTATTCCATTTGTTTTTTATGGAGAAGTTATTTATATTTCACTTCTTCATCTTTTGATTTTATTTTTAAACGAAACAAAAAAGAAATTTCAAAATTCAAAAAACAATCTTCCTCCCTCACCAACATCAAAAATGTCTCCCAACTTTGTTTTCTCATAATGTCCATTTTTCTTTTTTTCTTTCGAACCATACTTATGTAAATGTTGATTCAGAGATCTTCTGCCATATTCTGAAATCTAAGAAAAAAAAAGAAAAAGAAAATATAATTCTTTTTTTAATCACTTATTCAAGTCAACGTTCATTTTCCTAACGGATGGATCATCTTTTTTTTTTATCTCTCTTTAGTCTTTTCTTCTGAAATTCAAATCCTTTTCGTTTCAACATTTTATGCGGCGGTGCCAACCAACAAATTTCTTTTAAAATAAAAGGTCCATTCATTTAAGTTCGAATAGAAAACAAATTATTATATCGTAACTAAAAATATGAATATCTTTATATACGTTATCTATCAGATAAAATAAGACGCTATTTTGAAATGTTTCCCTTTGCTTTGTTGTATATATTTTTTGGAAGGAGGTAACTTTCGGAATTCATTCAAAAAGAAACCACCATTTATTGCTGTGTTACTGTTTTTTTTTACCGTGTAGATGAGAGATTCAGATCGACTGAGGAAAAACGAAGAAATGTACAGGGTGGTCCGAAAGTTTTGTCCCCCACACCAGTACTCTTCCAAACTGTAAGAGCACAAGTCAGTTAAAAAAAACCCAAAAAACAATCATATCACGGAGGCGTGGGTAACAAGATTTTCGGACCACCCTGTAGATTTGAAAAAAGAAAATTGCTTAATGTCGAACGAAAGTATGTAGTGAACGAAATGATTTCGTGTTTTTGTAATTTAGAAGTCGGAGTCACTGTTTCTGAAAATTTAAGCCTGGCGAAATTCTAAGTGAAGCTTTTTGAATTAAAAGCTTCGAATCCAGATGAAAAAAAAAGCCATAGGACCTGTTTCTGTGTCCTGTTCTTTCTTTCTTTAATTAGACTTTTTTAAAATTCTAACAGGATAAATAGTGGAAATAGGATCTCAGTGCTGTTGTGTATCAACAATACTGGGACTTTGTAAAAAATAATTTTTACGCCTCTTGTCATGGAAATTACTGAGTAAATCATCAGGGCTTGGCTTCGCAAAACGAAGATCAAACAAAAATAAATGGGAGTCTGTACACGTCGCTTGCAGGCACCTTTGTGACTGCTAAGTCCTATGCGGGACAGTCATACACGGTTAGAGCTGAAAATCAGGCCTGGGCTCGACGGCATAGCGTTTTTTGCAGTACTTCCTCCACTGCCTTGAGAGCGCGGCCGTCTAGGTATTTTTAAAAAGCCTGTTTAAAAAAAAAAAAAAAAAAAAAAATGAAAAGAAGAATCTTTTCAGTTAAAGATTGTAGAGGGGGGAAAAAGGCGCTTACAGCACCTGGTATTCCCAGGCGGTCACCCATCCAAGTACTGACCAGGCTCGACGTTGCTTAACTTCGGTGATCGGACGAGAACCGGTGTTTTCAGCGTGATATGGCCGTAAGCGACTGTAATAATTTTAGTTAATACTTTTATTTCTGTACAGAGGTTTTTACCTTTGTATTTTTTGTGAAGCATCATTTTCCTTTTTTTTAATTTTCCTTCCACTTAAGCTAATGACGAATATAAAATAAGAAATACTCAAAGAAACTTTTCCTCACTTACCATCACCGCAAACCTCTGAAAACTCCTTTCTTTCACGTTTACTTTGTTTTTCATAAATGTTACTAACATATAGATAAATAAATGTTGATGATGTGAAGTGCTATCATATTCGGAAATCGCAAAGAAAAATAAATAAATATAACAAATTCTTTTAAACCATTTATTCAGAACAAACTTGCTAGCTTAACAGACACCTTCAGTAAAAACTAAAAGTAAAAAAAAAACGTCCACATGTCTACCGTATGGATCGCCTATCGTGCCAGAAAATAGCAGAATTTAACGAATGGTTCATTAACAACATTAATCAAGATTTTGTAGCTGATAAAAGTACACCTCCGCCCCCTTTTTATCGAAATTCAGAAGATTAAATGTATGTAGGTATCGTTATCTTTTCTGGTTTAGGAGTCGATGAACCTAATGAGATTTCCCAAAATTTAAAAAGAAACCTTTGTGCCTGTGGCCTCAATAAAACGTGTGTCAGGACGTTTTTCCCCCATCTTGTGAGAATTTCTCACACAGTTTAACCCTTGGCAGAGACAAGAAAAACAAACAATTCAACAAGGCCTACCTTAAAACAAATTTTATTGTATCCTTGCAAAAAAAGATTTCGCCCTTTTTTGCCCCTGGGAACAGGGTAGGGTAGTTCTTCAATGAATAGGTAGTCTTTACTTCTGTATAACACAATCGGTCACTACAAGGTTAGAAAAGCAGTCATTAGCTGGTCGTTGCTGGAGCATTACCATTTCGGTTGCTGAAGTTGAAACTCGGCTATTGTCGAGTTTGTTCATAAAGTTCTTCGTGTAAACGTACACGTTTGACGATAGTCAATAAATGAATGAATTATACAGCCTTGAAGGAAATAAGATGCTGAACATGACTTCGTCTCTGAAGCAATTACCATAAGGTTGCTGAAAGGAATCTTCTACAGCCTTGAAGGAATTAAGCTGGGACATGAAGTCAACTGAAGCATTACCATTTGGTTGCTGAAAGAATCTCCAATGCCTAATTATTAGGCTTGGACTTAAAAGGCTGTGCAAGAAATTCAAAGTTGAGTCCGGACCATTCCAATAATATTCCATGACTGTCTCTGAAGCATTACCATTTTGGTTGCTGAAGGATATTCAATGCCTTATTTAGGCTTGGGCGCTAATAGCCCTGACAAATAGATTCAAAATTAGTCCAGACATTTCCAATGTTATTCCGCAACTGATTCAAAAGCTCGCGAAAAAAACCAAGTCAAAGTTCGGCCAATGAGATTAGTCGTTACAAAATTAGCCAATAGGCGCTTAAATTGCAGAATTTCTTACAATCTATCTTCCATCACTCGGCAATGCTTATGGTTTTAAAAAGCAATGATGAGAGTTTAAATTGATACATTTTAACCACTTTAAAGCAGTTAAAGAAAAAAAAAAAGTCTTACTCTTCTTACTACAGCACCTGGTATTCCCAAATGGTCACCTATGACCAGGCTCGACGTTAAAGTTTTTAGTTTTACTCAACAAAGCTTATCTTTTTTGACATATTTTGTTCGCTTTCTTAATAGGAAAATGAATCAATAAAATGCGCTTAAACTTCCAAATATTTGGGGGAAATAATCGAAGTCGAAAAATACCAGTGATGGTATTCGAGGTGATATCCAATGTTGTGTTGAGAGTTTCAAAATATCAGTGGCGTAAATAATACTATCTTCTTAGTTGACATCAAAGTAAAGAAATGCAATAGTTAGTTAAACAGTGTATTACGCCGAAAGTGTATTTCTTCGAAAGCTCACGATTATTGAATAATAACAGCACTACCCAAGTTGACTGGTCCACTTGTAGTTGTAAGAAGAAAATATGGAAAAGTTTGTCGAAAATAAAAATAATTTTTAAAGATAATTGGGACTTTAGATTCATTTAATTTCTCAGAAGGCTTTTTCGACAACTCTCTTATATCCGGGTTACAGTACAAAAGACAAAATAAGAGTAAGAAGTATCGGTTGCGTGTCTGAACCTCGTCCCAAACAAAATATACAACAAACATAAGATTTCAATGATTAAAAAAACGAGACATATATATATCAAACAAATAAAGCCTTTTATATACAATTAAACTTTTTACAACTTGAAGTAAAATTTGGAATGATGCGTGTGTTAATTGTATTTGTTATGAAATGTTTGATGTCGCTGGTCTTATATTTGTTGTTTTCGTGTTTGTGTATGAAAGTTCGTAATTATTAGATTTTAGAGTTTTTGAATAAGTTTGCGAAAGTTGTCTGCCTTGGAACGTTGTTCGTGTTTATGTTCGTAGTTCGTATTTCTTATTTTTTTGTAAGGATTTGTGAATCAATGTATATAAGAAATTTAGTTCGGAGTTCGAAAGTAGTTTGTAGATTGTTCCAGATGAGTCAGTGGAAAATTCGTTAAAATAATGCGCGGCAAAATTATGTCTTCGAGTGTCGTGGGTTAATTAGGCAATCGATCGGCGAGTTCGCTAGACTGAATATTTATTGTATATTAAAATACAAATGTGGCACAAGGCCGAAAAGGGGATTGGGGTAAAGGACGGTCATCACTTGTCTTAGATTAAACTTAGCTAGCCACAATCACTGACCCTATCATACAGAACAATATTCCTTTCACCAAAACAACACATTTATCCATACCTTTCTTACTACAAACACCAAAATGCCTCTTTGACTCCATGAAAAAGCCTAAATAAACCCCTTATGTACAAAGTATTGTCCGTGGGGGGAGGGGCATAAAAAACAACAACTTTTAAAAATGAACCCCAATGAATATATACAAAAATGACAAAATATATTTACAAGAAACCAAATAAAATTAGTGTTAGTAATAAAACCCCCCACAGACTCTTGAATGTGGCAGAAATATCAGTTAACTGGACGAAATTGATGCGGAACTTATGAAAATAAGGCCACACTCATTCTTCCCAAGCATTCACACAGGCACACACTCATTCATACACAACAACAAATACGAAAAACACACACACGAAACGAAAGGCGCCCCGCATCTACCAGAGAACTGACATCACTGACCACCTAAAAAATGAGGGAGGGGATGGGGAGTTAAACCAAAGGAAAAGAAAAAAAGGGGACGGAAAAAAAAAGGGACCAATGAGCAAATACACCCTAGCTAAGTTTACCAGAATCGGAAAAAAAAAAAAAACTAAAAGAAAAAAATCCAAAAACCTAATCTAACCTAACTCAGGGATGGGTTACCTATGTTTAACCCAGGAAAAACAATATCCTTAATGCCTAACCGGCATCCAAATGCCACTCAAGGTCAGCCCCTTTTACTCGGCACATTCGCGCAAGATTCACCCACCTTTTGCTGAATTCCGATGAGGTGAGCCGCCGCCTTTCCGTCCTGATCTTGACTTTAAGCTGATGCTTAAAGAACAAGATCAGTAGGGAAGAAGTGAACTTCTCGCCCTCATGGAATCCCTTCTGACGCGTCGTCCAAATCACGACTCTCATAACCCCTAGTAAGCAACAGAACACATAGTGTTCAGCCTTCGTCATCTGCGGCACCACATTGCTACAAACAGAACTGGCTTCCAGGACAAAAAACTTTCCGTGCAGCATGCGAACCATGAGGCCTTCAACAAACCTGCACAACGGCACTACCGCCTCGCACTGAAAGAAGGCGTGACCAATAGTCTCGACCTTCCCCGCACAACGACGACAGTTTGGATATTTCTCCAAGCCTGCTGCGCAAAGTCTCTTGCCGACCCAGAGGGCTTCACGAATCACCAGCCAGGTGAGTGATGCCTCATCGTTATTGAGGCATTTCAACCCGGGCGCCCAAGGCCATATCGAGCGAGCCTCCTGCTTCGTAAGACCGAGCTCGCCAATCAGCTCATCTTGTACGGACCCCCTAACTAAAACTTGATATAATGCCTTACGAGACAACGCCTGGGCGTTGGAGAGACCATCCGAAGCCCGTAAAAGGAGCTTCAGCGCGCGACGACATTCACGATAAAAAGGGCACTCGGCACGTGGTGTACGGCTGGCCTCTTCTTCGCACGAGTGCACACTTTTCAGGGACGGAAAATGTTTCTGGACGTCCTCTTTCCAAAAGGCACCCTCCTCATTCGACCCACGACACATTCGGTCTAAAAAGGTAATGCGAAGCATATATTGACGGATCTCAATGCTAGGCATCCCCAGACCGCCCTCCGAGGGATGGAGGCAACAGACCTCGCGAGATACCATGGGAGTCTTGCCCTTCCATAAGAAGGAGAACAAGGTCCGGACTAATGACATTAGCCGGGCATACGGGAGTGGAAGCACAGAGAGTCGGTAGAGGAGGATCGGATAGATGTGTGAAACACATACTTCCGCCCTTCCCTTCAGGGAAAGTCTCCTCCGAGCCCACAGATTAACCGCGACCTCGGCCTTCCCTTGTACCTCCGACCAGTTCATTTCCAACTGGAGATCAGGACCGAACCAGACGCCGAGTATCTTGATCGGCCCATCCGTCCAGAGGAAAGGTCCGGGAAGAGAAACTCCCTTCCACGCACCCAACCGCAAGCCCACAGACTTATCGCGGTTGATCCTGGCCCCCGTTACCATCTCATACCCACTGATTTCTTTGCTGACTTCGTCAATCTCGGCTCTGCTCGACACAAGAGCCGAAACGTCGTCAGCATAGGCAGAATACCTGGCCGAGGTGGTAGCGCCAGGCAGGGAAATTCCGCGCAGGACCGGATTCGCCTTTAACTTGCGAAGGAAAGGTTCCAACGCAAGAACGTAAAGCAAGGGCGATAGCGGACAACCTTGACGAATGGAGCGAGACAATACGAAAGGCTCCGACCTCACCCCATTCACTTCCACCAGCGCACCGGGGGTCGCATACAAGAGACGGATCCAGGAGCGAAAGTCGGCTCCGAAACCGGCCGCCGACAGGACAGCCTCCAGAAACCGATGGTCAACCCTATCGAAGGCCTTGGACTGATCTAAATTGATCAGCGCGGCTTCACTGTCGACTTGTTCTAAGATCAAGCGTACCATATGAAGGTTATCCTGAATCGTCCTGCCCTTCACAGCACAAGTCTGTTCGGGGCCAATCAGACGAGACAGGACAAGCTGCAAACGGTTGGCTAAGATCTTCGCCAAAATCTTTAAGTCAGTATTTAACATCGTCAAAGGGCGAAAGTTCCCTAACCCATCCCCACCATTCTTGTCCTTACGCAACAACTTGATCACACCCCTGGTGAAGCGTCGAGGTAAAGACCCCTGCCTCATCCAGTGGTTGAAAATCAGCTGCAGCAAAGGAACAAAAATGGGCGACAGCCTCAAGTACACTTCGTAGGGAAGACCATCTAGTCCCGGAGACTTATCCAGGCCAACCTGCTTCAGCGCTTCCCAGATTTCCGACTCTGTTATGGGACCCTCGCACCTAGCCGCTTCAGCTGCCTCAAGGCAGGGAAAGTCAGCCAAATAGGCATCGAACTGAGCAGAGCTCAGACCGGGCTCCCTGGTGAAAAGATCCTGAAAGTAAAGCCGAAAAGCCTCGCATATGCCCGCGCTTGTAGTCACGGTCCGCTTATCCGGCAATGTGACGCACGCTATATGTCGCTTATCCGCGTTCCTATTCTCCTCTGCACGCAATTCAGCGGCCATATTCGCCGCCTCAGAAGACATTCTTTTTAGTCTAGCCCTAACTACCAGAGCTTGATCCTTCTTGATAAGCAAGGAGGCCAACTCTGCCTTAGCTAAGACTATGTCCCCACTAACACGGGATTTAACAGCCCGATCAACTTTTTCTTCTAAAGCCGTTTGCGCCGCTCGTCTATCTAGATTGAGTCGACGACTAAAATCGGCAGCAAACGTTCTAATTTTTGATTTTAATTTTCCCCACCAGGCGTTACCCACAACCGCCCCCGTCAACTCCCTCTGAATCATTAGTAGCAGCTGGTCCCGGAAATCCTGCTCACCGAAAAGTGAACAGTTAAATTTCCAGTAACCAGCCGATCTAACCTTAGGCTTATCTAAGTTTACACGGACCCGGACAAGCCTATGATCCGTGTAAACTATATAATGGAAACTTGGACACTCTAAGAGCCCTACGTCGACTCTCCTAACTAACACTCGGTCCAGGTAGCTCGCAAGCGAGCCAGGAACCGAGTCGCCACTAGCTGTCCAAGTCCAAGCTACCTCCTGAGGGTGCTCATTCCGGTACTTATCGACAAGATCAAACCTGCCGATAAAGTCCCGAAATGCCTTCACATCAGGATTGTTAGTACCCGGTTTTTTACCTATACGATCAATCTCAGGGTCAAGGACGGCATTCCAATCCCCCGCTAAGACTACCCGACGAGAAGTCGTCAGAAACGGCTCGATCTGCCGAAATAAAGCAGGCCGCTCAGCATGAATATTGGGCGCATAAACCCCAATGAGACGTAAAGCCTTATCCTTTATAGTAACATCCAGCACACAAAGCCTGCCTGCCGGATCTGCGAAGACAAGGGAACATGCAGCCTTCAAAGACTTGCTCACTAGCCAAGAGACACCCCTCGAACGACCATCAAAACATGCTGAATAAAGGGCGAACCCCTTAGACAGTATATCCTCATGGTCACGAGAAGAAAAATGGGTCTCTTGCACACAACACACATTCACCCCGAGGCGCTGAAGGTCACGAGAGAGCCTCGCTCTGCGAGACTCGGACCTCAGGCCCCGCACATTTAAAGTAGCTAACCAGAGAGCCATGAGAAGTCCGATTAGGGTTGCTTACCTGAATTAAACATGGCCGGGGTAAGGATACCGACGACCTCTCCCATAGACCCATGGCCCATTTCAGTATTGATGGTACCGTCTTGGGAGATACCACCGATATCCCAGGGGAAAGTTAATTTCAAAGCTCTATACAGGGATGGGTGAACTAAAACGGGGACCCTCCCTGCACAAAGTTTAGATAGCTGATTTAACTGTTCATTATGAATAATGGCAATGGGTAAGGCCATTTTGAAAGAAGCAATAGCCTCCTCGATCATTGCCCAAGCTGGTTTGGCTCCACTTCCAGTCCGCACTACTGTTAAAACCCTTTGGGCTTGTGGGAAATGATAGGGCACTTCCACATCTTTCTCGGCATATTGCCTAATTGAAAGCAGGTACTTTAGCTCCTTGATCCTATTTCCGTAATCTCGGGCTCGCTCTGCTTGCTCAGGAGAAATTCTACAGAGGTCCTCGCCCGAGTTAAAGATGAATTTTTTCTTTTTTTTTTTCTTTTTTTCCTGTTTGAGAGGGACTTCGTTCCCGCTTGGAGGGGGGAGGAGGCATTTCAGATTTTTTTTTGACGGGGGAAGGGCTAGGAGTGTGGCGAGGGGTATTAACAGGAGAAGGGCTGGGAGTGTGAAGCGGGGTGTGAAATGATCTATGTTTATATGGGCTGGGATCTCTACTGAGAGGACGGGCTTTTGTTGGTGAAGATTGAGGGGAAGGCTTACTTTTGGTTGAAGATGTGGACGGGGCAGAGGACGAGGAAGGAGTGGGATCTGAGTTGGTCTTAGCTTGGCTGTCCAACTTTCTTTTCAGCTCTTTAATTTTTTCAAATTTTTCGAAACCCGGGTCGAATTTCTTGCGTTTATCTAGTAGAGAGGCCGGAGCATCGCCCTTGGCGTTGCCAGATGGAGTGGGGCTGTCCGTGTCTTTGGCCCTCGGGGCATCAGGGGACTGAGGGCCCGCTGTCCGGATCTTCCCTCTGGCCTTACCAGCCACCAGCCATTCCCCCTCCCCCTTCTCCACAACTGCATTAGCAGCGGGCGAAGGCTCTTTGGGGAATGGGGTCTTTGATGTAATCTCAACCGGTGGTTTAACCAACCCGGTCCCGGAAGCTGGTACGCCCATTACAGGCGAGGCGGAAGTTACAGACGCGGTCAGAGGGGGGTCTTGGTTAGCTGGAGCTTGACTACCAGAGGCCTTCTTCTCTGGGCAGGAGGAGGAGAGATGACCAGTCACTCCGCACCTCCAGCATACCGGTCTTCGGCCTATTACTATGACCGGCAATTTCAAGCCTCCAACATCCAGACAGTTGGGGATGGAGCGGAAGGCTTTCTCATCCAACATGATGTCAAAGCTCCACCCCCGTTCAGGCTATCACATGAGGCGCCCAGAATTTCGCCGTACTGGGCAAAGAAAGCCGCGAGATGCTCACCGATAACCTGAGGAGGGACCTCATATACTGTTACCCGGGTCCTTCTGCGGCCTTCGTACTCCGTGCGCAGGATAAGGTCTTTTGTGATTAGCTCACGGCTCGCCGCAGCTACGCAATCTTCTGCTGTGGGTAACAGTACGTCCCACATGAAAAACTTTGCGCCCTTAACTATTCTTAGGGGCTTAAACCCCAAGGACTCTAGTGATTTTAACACTATGTTTTTCGTCGAACGACAAATTTTGCGCGTACGCTTGTCGACGACGAAAACTGACACAATTCTTTTCTCAATCTTCTTCAATTCCTGGGGGTCTTCTAAGAGTCCACCTTCTACGACAAGGTGAGCGTAACTCTTAGCTCGCTCCAAGAACTCCGCAAGATTGATGATACATTTCGGAGGGGACGACCAACAAGAGGGCGATTCCCCGGCCTCTGCATTCGTAGATGCATTGTCCTTTTCTTGGATATTGTCATTTTTTTTTTTAGCCTCCATTTTTTCGGAGGCTTTTCTTAAAGTGTCAACAATTTCTTCTTCATTTGTGGGAACTCTCGGTAGGTCCGGGTATTCCTCCTTATTGTTCTTATCCGGTGGGTCTTTCTTGGGATTAAAGAGGTGTTTCCTCATATTTCTTTTGAAAGAAGCAACAGGCTTCTTTTTGATAACTAAGAATGAAGGCACTTTTTTTTCCTTCTTATCCATAGCGAGAGGGGAGGGGAAAGGGGGAGGGGAAAGGGGGAGGGGAAAGGGGGAGGGGTGGGAAATAAATTTATGGGCGAGAGGAAAACAAATAGATTAACTAAATAAAATAATTATGCACACCGAGAAACAATTACATTAAGGGGATACACACAGTTCACTTAAACGTATACAAATATCGCCTAAAGGCGAAACAATAAAAGACAAACAATAAAAATAAAAACGTTAGACAATAACAAAAAAAAAAACTTCGACAAAAGCCGAAGCTAAAATAAAATCAAAATGGCCGACGTCAACAAAAAATTACGAAACAATAACACAAAGCTAGTTACAAAAATCAAAAAATGGCCGACGTCAATAAACAAAAAAATACGTAACGA
Source organism: Acanthosepion pharaonis (assembly GCA_903632075.3). Classification (NCBI taxonomy): domain Eukaryota; kingdom Metazoa; phylum Mollusca; class Cephalopoda; order Sepiida; family Sepiidae; genus Acanthosepion; species Acanthosepion pharaonis. The sequence goes on from CAHIKZ030001339.1 coordinate 414,833, forward strand.
AGACAGACGAAGCTAGACACAAAAAATAAAAATGGCCGACCCTAAGCGAGTCGAACCAATAAACAAAAGAAAATAGATTAAAAAGATTACAAGCAAAAAAAACACGTAAAATTAAAAGGGTGAAAACAAATAAATAAATTAATAAGAAATTACAACAAAACACAGAATAACGAAGAGGACGAAAAAAAGAAAAAGACAATTAACACGAAAAACTAGAATTAAAAGGGGTAGAAATGAGAAGAAAAAACTGCGGAAATTAGAGGAGAAAAAACGAAATTCAAAAAAGCAAATAGGAAAACGAGTAAAAATTAAAGGGAGTAAAAACAGAATAAAGAGTAAAAATTAAAGGGGGAGGGTGAAAAAAAATGGAGAGTAGAAAGAAAAAATCAAAAAAAAAACTTTTACAATAAGGTCGTAAATATACAAAAAATAAACAAACTTTAAACAAAATGCAGTTCCAAAGGGTCACACAAAAAAAAGGTCGAGTTGTCCGCAAAAGTCCAAAAATTGAACAGAAAATAGCCAAGAGTATGGACTCCTGACTCAGAGTTCGCTAGACTGACTGATTGGGTTTGTCTTCTCTCCCTTTTATAACAAATTGGTCCTCGAAAGTGGCTCAGGATGTTTTGGCGCAATTCTTGTTTTGGTAGGCGATCTACCAATCGAATTGCTTGATTTGATTCCTGGTGTTTTTATTGGTTGAGCGTTTTTTTGTGCGTAGGTGTCATTTTGGATTATGCTTTTTTAGGGTTGGAGAAGGTTATAAAATTAGAAGAGTCCACATACCTCCCCCCAGATTAATGCCATGGTGAATGAGCATTAATATGTAATGTAGGTTCGGTACTTAGTTGGCCAGTGGACTTTTCTTCCTGATTTTGTCCGGGTAGACTGTGTGGATTCGGTCGTATCGGTAGTTGTTTGCGTTTCTGTTTGTTCTGTTGTCGTTGGTTTTGTTATTGTTCGATCTGTGTCATCGTGTTGCAGATATGCTGGTTTGAGACGGTCTATACTGACGGTATTCTGCTTTCCGGCGATATCAATTATGAAGAATTTTGGTGTCTTAGATATTACTAAGTGTGGACCTGTATAGTTGGGTGTTAATGGTTTTCGCACAGTGTCGCGCCTTAAGAAAACGTATTCTGCTGAATGTAGATCTGCTGGCACGTAAAAAGGTTTTTTATACGTTCTTGTAGGTGTATAGATAACGTCCATCATTTTCTTTTTTAGATCCGCCACAAAGTAATTCGTTGGTGTAGATGTCGTCTCGTTGTGAAATATTTGTCCAGGCAGCGTTGTTGCTTTTACCGAAAACTAACTCTGCACTGGTGCATTTTAGATCCAGCTTTATTGTATTTCGCAGCGCAAGCATCACAAATGGTAGCTTATCTACCCACGTACGAGCACTGGTAGACGCTGTTAGTGCGTACTTGAGGCTGTCTATGGAATCTCTCCACTATTCCGTTACTGCACGGATGGTATGCGGTGGTAGAGATGTGTTTTATGCCTAAAATGTTGACAAATTCATTGAATAGCGTCGATTGAAATTGGGGACCTCTGTCAGTTGTGATAACTGCAGGGCATCCAAATATAGAAATCCAGTTGTTGAAAATTGCGTTAGCGACCGTTTCTGCCGTTATTGATGTTAAAGGTATCGCAACTGGCCATCGCGTAAAGCGGTCAATGATCGTTAGTATGTATTCGTGTCCATTAATTCTTTCGAGTGGACCGACTAAGTCTGCATGAATGTGCGTGAATCGTCCATCTGGTGTTGCGAACGACGATGATTGTGATTTGGTATGTCGGTGTATTTTCGTTGTCTGGCAACGTTGGCATGTGCGAGACCACTGTTTCACGTCTGAAGACATACCGGGCCAGACGTATCTGTCAGAAATGGTCCGCAGCGTAGCCTTCGCTCCAGGGTGAGCTGGCGAATGGAAATGATCGAAGATCGGTTTTCTTCGTGACAAAGGTAGGTAAGGTCGAGGATTACCTGTGGATACGTCACAATATACGAGCTCATTAGTGAAGGTAAAGGTCTCCTTTCAATTTTGAGTGAGGTATCTTTTTGTACGGACTGTAATTCTTTGTCGTTTGCTTGTTCTTCAGCGAGAGTGTCGAAATTTAGTGATTGTGATTGCAATGCGTTGAGTGTTGTTCTTGACAATGCGTCCGCTACTGTGTTATGTTGTCCTTTTATGTATCGGATATCCGTTGTGTACTGGCTGATGTAATCCAGGTATCGTAGGTCTCGTGGATTTAATTTGTCGGCCTTTGCATTTAATGCATATGTAAGCGGTTTATGGTCTGTGAAGATGACGAAATTTCTTCCTTCTAGAATGTGTCTAAAATGTCGTATTGCTAGGTATACTGCCAATAATTCTCTTGAGAACGTACTATATTTCCTCTGGGTAGTGTTTAACTTTATCGAGAAAAATGATAGTGGTTTCTCTACATCGTTCGTAATCTGGTGTAATACTGCGCCAATTGTGTCAGCTGATGCGTCTGTTGTGAGTGTTAGTTTAGAGTTTTCGGATGAATTGATGTATGACAATTTTGTGCATTTTTGCAGTGCGTTCTTTGCATCGTTAAAAGATTTTAACTCGTCTTTGGATAGTACGATTTGCGGGTTCTTCTTTTTTCGTTGCGACAGCATGTTTGTTAACGGCAATAGTATAGATGCACAGTTCGGTATGAATTGTCGGTAGTAGTTTATCATTCCTAAGAATCTTCGTAATTGCTTAATTGTGGAAGGTGTGGGATAATTTGTTATTGCTGTAATCTTATGATCCAAGGGCGACAATCCTTGTTGATTTATGACATGTCCAAGGAAGTTTAGCTGTGGTACCGCAAATATACATTTGTCAATGTTTAATTTTAAACCATAATGTTGTAAACGTTTTAGAACTGCATGCAAATGTTCCTTGTGTTCAACATGTGATTTACTTGCAATTAAAACATCGTCAATATACGCGTATGTGTACGGCATACCACGTAATACCTCGTCTATTAACCTTTGGAATGTCTGCGCGGCGTTTCGTAAACCAAATGGCATTCTTGTGAATTCAAATAGTCCGAATGGAGTGGTGATCGCAGTCTTTTTGTATGTCGTCTTCCTCAATTGGTATCTGGTAGTAAGCCTTTTTGAGGTCTAGCTTAGTGAAGACTGTAGCACCTTCTAATGACAGCGCAAAATCTTTTATGTGCGGAATAGGGTATTTGTCCGGAATGGTTTGGGCATTCAGTAACCTGTAATCTCCGCATGGACGCCAACTGGTCGAATCCGCTTTCGTGACCATATGTAGAGGGCTGGCATAAGGACTTTTTGAAGGACGTATAATTCCTAGCTTGAGCATGTTGTCGAACTCATCTCTTGCGATCTTCAATTTGGCGGGATGAAGTCTACGTGGTTGTGAATAAACTGGGGAACCAGTTGTTTTAATGCTGTGCTTAGCATGATGTCTAACGGGTTCATTTCGTGACGACGGTGTTAACAGTGTCTGGTACTGACGTATTATTTCATCGTAGCCATTAGCTGTAGGTATAATATTCGTCAGTCCAATCGTTGAATGTTTCGAGGTAAAACCACAACGTTTTATATTCGTATTTGTGTCGGTTAGTGTCCGGGAAGCAAGTTCTACTGACAATGCATAATGAGTTAGGAAGTCCGCTCCCAGGATTGGCATTGAAACATCAGCTATTATGAATGTCCACGTTAGATCTCGTCTTAGACCTATATCTAAAGTTAGGGTCTTTTCACCATAGGTGGCAATAGGCGTGCCATTCGCGGCTTGTAGTTTAAATGTTGTGTTTTTTATCAGAAGTTGTTTGCTGCACCTCTTCTGTGGTATAACACTGATTTGGGCACCGGTGTCCACCAAAAAGTTTAGTCCGCTGGATTTATCATAAATATAGAAGAGACGGTTTGTTTTGAGTTGCCTGGCATCCAGCGTCTCTACTGGGTGCCAGGATATCCGTTTCCCTGTTGTTTGGCGGTTGGTGATTTCTTATAAGCACATGGTTGTCTGCACTTGTTAGCTTGCGCGCCAAAAGTTTCATGATACCAACATTTTTCATTTTGGTATTCGTTTCGTTGTCGTTTATATCTGTGTCGAGAATTTGATCTCCAGCGTTGTTTATTTTGCTTGGTATAATAACTGTCATGTCTGCTTACATGAGCATTTTGTAGTTCGCGCAGCTGTATAGATATATTTTGCAAATCTGTTGATAACTTTTGGATTTGTTGATCTATGTCTGGCATGAGGCCATCTCGTGTGTTCGTTGCGGATATGTGTTTAACTGGAGCTGTGTCTGTTATTTTGTCCGCTATTATTGCCAATTTTTGGATGTCTACATCGTCTGCTAATGCGGCTAGTATTCGTACAACCTCTGGAGGTAGCTTGTCCAGCCACATTTGCTTGAAAACAGTGGTCGACATGTTATTTTCACCCAATAACTGCTGCATCCTTCGGAGTAACTGTGATGGCTTGGCATCTTCGGTTGTGACATTGGACAGGAGTTTACGTATTCTTTTCTCCTCCGAATAGCCTGATCTATGTAATATCGCTTCTTTTATTGTGTCGTATTTTTTCATTTGGAACTGCAGTCAGTATATCGGCCACTTCGGCAGCTATTTCTGCTGGTAACTTCTCCACAACTGCGGCAAATTTCGACTGTTGAGAAGTAATTCGTCTGGCTTGAAATATCGCGTCGAGCTGCAGAAACCATGTTTGTACATTTGTGTTAAATGCAGGCATCTCTAGTTTGATTGCTGTTTCTGATATAGCTGTCGGTTCTGCCATTTGTAGTTTTGAGATTCTGTATTCGTTAAATTTTGTTGGTTGTGAATTTCTTCGGTGTGTGTATCGTAATCACCAATTTTTTTTTTTTTTTTTTTTTTTTTTTTTTAGATGTCGGGTTTGCCTAATTTTGTGTTGCCCACGTCTGGTTCGTCTTTTTGTTTCGTACGTCAAGGTTATTAGGTTTTTGGTTTGCACTCGTTTCAATAGTTTATTTGGTGTTTCCTTTGAACATCGGAGTTATCAAATTTTGTTGTTCTGAGGTATGTCAATAAGCTCGTCACTCTTGTTGTATGTTCACTCACGTCGGAAGATCACCATTTTTGTCGCTAGGTCGGGGTTATCAATTATGTTGCGTGTTCACTCACGTCGGAAGGTCACCATTTTTGTTGGGACTTTAGATTCATTTAATTTCTCAGAAGTGCTTAAATTTTTTCGTAAGTATCGGTTGCGTGTCTGAACCTCGTCCCAAACAAAATATACAACAAACATAAGATTTCAATGATTAAAAACGAGACATATATATATCAAACAAATAAAGCATTTTATATAATTAAACCTTTTACAACTTGAAGTAAAATTTGGAATGATGCGTGTGTTAATTGTATTTGTTATGAAATGTTTGATGTCGCTGGTCTTATATTTGTTGTTTTCGTGTTTGTGTATGAAAGTTCGTAATTATTAGATTTTAGAGTTTTTGAATAAGTTTGCGAAAGTTGTCTGCCTTGGAACGTTGTTCGTGTTTATGTTCGTAGTTCGTATTTCTTATTTTTTTGTAAGGATTTGTGAATCAATGTATATAAGAAATTTAGTTCGGAGTTCGAAAGTAGTTTGTAGATTGTTCCAGATGAGTCAGTGGAAAATTCGTTAAAATAATGCGCGGCAAAATTATGTCTTTGAGTGTCGTGGGTTAATTAGGCAATCGATCGGCGAGTTCGCTAGACTGACTGATTGGGTTTGTCTTCTCTCCCTTTTATAACAAATTGGTCCTCGAAAGTGGCTCAGGATGTTTTGGCGCAATTCTTGTTTTGGTAGGCGATCTACCAATCGAATTGCTTGATTTGATTCCTGGTGTTTTTATTGGTTGAGTTTTTTTTTTTTTTTTGGTGTTTTTTTAGGTGTCATTTTGGATTATACGTTTTTCCCCCAGATTTTTTAGGGTTGGAGAAGGTTATACTTACCTCCCCCAGTGGACCATGGTGAATGTATTAGAAGAGTCCACATACCTCCCCCAGATTAATGCCATGGTGAATGAGCATTAATATGTAATGTAGGTTCAGTACTTAGTTGGCCAGTGGACTTTTCTTCCTGATTTTGTCCGTGTAGACTGTGTGGATTCGGTCGTATCGGTAGTTGTTTGCGTTTCTGTTTGTTCTGTTGTCGTTGGTTTTGTTATTGTTCGATCTGTGTCATCGTGTTGCAGATATGCTGGTTTGAGACGGTCTATACTGACGGTATTCTGCTTTCCGGCGATATCAATTATGAAGAATTTTGGTGTCTTAGATATTACTAAGTGTGGACCTGTATAGTTGGGTGTTAATGGTTTTCGCACAGTGTCGCGCCTTAAGAAAACGTATTCTGCTGAATGTAGATCTGCTGGCACGTAAAAAGGTTTTTTATACGTTCTTGTAGGTGTATAGATAACGTCCATCATTTTCTTTTTTAGATCCGCCACAAAGTAATTCGTTGGTGTAGATGTCGTCTCGTTGTGAAATATTTGTCCAGGCAGCGTTGTTGCTTTACCGAAAACTAACTCTGCACTGGTGCATTTTAGATCCAGCTTTATTGTATTTCGCAGCGCAAGCATCACAAATGGTAGCTTATCTACCCACGTACGAGCACTGGTAGACGCTGTTAGTGCGTACTTGAGCTGTCTATGGAATCTCTCCACTATTCCGTTACTGCACGGATGGTATGCGGTGGTAGAGATGTGTTTTATGCCTAAAATGTTGACAAATTCATTGAATAGCGTCGATTGAAATTGGGGACCTCTGTCAGTTGTGATAACTGCAGGGCATCCAAATATAGAAATCCAGTTGTTGAAAATTGCGTTAGCGACCGTTTCTGCCGTTATTGATGTTAAAGGTATCGCAACTGGCCATCGCGTAAAGCGGTCAATGATCGTTAGTATGTATTCGTGTCCATTAATTCTTTCGAGTGGACCGACTAAGTCTGCATGAATGTGCGTGAATCGTCCATCTGGTGTTGCGAACGACGATGATTGTGATTTGGTATGTCGGTGTATTTTCGTTGTCTGGCAACGTTGGCATGTGCGAGACCACTGTTTCACGTCTGAAGACATACCGGGCCAGACGTATCTGTCAGAAATGGTCCGCAGCGTAGCCTTCGCTCCAGGGTGAGCTGGCGAATGGAAATGATCGAAGATCGGTTTTCTTCGTGACAAAGGTAGGTAAGGTCGAGGATTACCTGTGGATACGTCACAATATACGAGCTCATTAGTGAAGGGTAAAGGTCTCCTTTCAATTTTGAGTGAGGTATCTTTTTGTACGGACTGTAATTCTTTGTCGTTTGCTTGTTCTTCAGCGAGAGTGTCGAAATTTAGTGATTGTGATTGCAATGCGTTGAGTGTTGTTCTTGACAATGCGTCCGCTACTGTGTTATGTTGTCCTTTTATGTATCGGATATCCGTTGTGTACTGGCTGATGTAATCCAGGTATCGTAGGTCTCGTGGATTTAATTTGTCGGCCTTTGCATTTAATGCATATGTAAGCGGTTTATGGTCTGTGAAGATGACGAAATTTCTTCCTTCTAGAATGTGTCTAAAATGTCGTATTGCTAGGTATACTGCCAATAATTCTCTTGAGAACGTACTATATTTCCTCTGGGTAGTGTTTAACTTTATCGAGAAAATGATAGTGGTTTCTCTACATCGTTCGTAATCTGGTGTAATACTGCGCCAATTGTGTCAGCTGATGCGTCTGTTGTGAGTGTTAGTTTAGAGTTTTCGGATGAATTGATGTATGACAATTTTGTGCATTTTTGCAGTGCGTTCTTTGCATCGTTAAAAGATTTTAACTCGTCTTTGGATAGTACGATTTGCGGGTTCTTCTTTTTTCGTTGCGACAGCATGTTTGTTAACGGCAATAGTATAGATGCACAGTTCGGTATGAATTGTCGGTAGTAGTTTATCATTCCTAAGAATCTTCGTAATTGCTTAATTGTGGAAGGTGTGGGATAATTTGTTATTGCTGTAATCTTATGATCCAAGGGCGACAATCCTTGTTGATTTATGACATGTCCAAGGAAGTTTAGCTGTGGTACCGCAAATATACATTTGTCAATGTTTAATTTTAAACCATAATGTTGTAAACGTTTTAGAACTGCATGCAAATGTTCCTTGTGTTCAACATGTGATTTACTTGCAATTAAAACATCGTCAATATACGCGTATGTGTACGGCATACCACGTAATACCTCGTCTATTAACCTTTGGAATGTCTGCGCGGCGTTTCGTAAACCAAATGGCATTCTTGTGAATTCAAATAGTCCGAATGGAGTGGTGATCGCAGTCTTTTGTATGTCGTCTTCCTCAATTGGTATCTGGTAGTAAGCCTTTTTGAGGTCTAGCTTAGTGAAGACTGTAGCACCTTCTAATGACAGCGCAAAATCTTTTATGTGCGGAATAGGGTATTTGTCCGGAATGGTTTGGGCATTCAGTAACCTGTAATCTCCGCATGGACGCCAACTGGTCGAATCCGCTTTCGTGACCATATGTAGAGGGCTGGCATAAGGACTTTTTGAAGGACGTATAATTCCTAGCTTGAGCATGTTGTCGAACTCATCTCTTGCGATCTTCAATTTGGCGGGATGAAGTCTACGTGGTTGTGAATAAACTGGGGAACCAGTTGTTTTAATGCTGTGCTTAGCATGATGTCTAACGGGTTCATTTCGTGACGACGGTGTTAACAGTGTCTGGTACTGACGTATTATTTCATCGTAGCCATTAGCTGTAGGTATAATATTCGTCAGTCCAATCGTTGAATGTTTCGAGGTAAAACCACAACGTTTTATATTCGTATTTGTGTCGGTTAGTGTCCGGGAAGCAAGTTCTACTGACAATGCATAATGAGTTAGGAAGTCCGCTCCCAGGATTGGCATTGAAACATCAGCTATTATGAATGTCCACGTTAGATCTCGTCTTAGACCTATATCTAAAGTTAGGGTCTTTTCACCATAGGTGGCAATAGGCGTGCCATTCGCGGCTTGTAGTTTAAATGTTGTGTTTTTATCAGAAGTTGTTTGCTGCACCTCTTCTGTGGTATAACACTGATTTGGGCACCGGTGTCCACCAAAAGTTTAGTCCGCTGGATTTATCATAAATATAGAAGAGACGGTTTGTTTTGAGTTGCCTGGCATCCAGCGTCTCTACTGGGTGCCAGGATATCCGTTTCCCTGTTGTTTGGCGGTTGGTGATTTCTTATAAGCACATGGTTGTCTGCACTTGTTAGCTTGCGCGCCAAAAGTTTCATGATACCAACATTTTTCATTTTGGTATTCGTTTCGTTGTCGTTTATATCTGTGTCGAGAATTTGATCTCCAGCGTTGTTTATTTTGCTTGGTATAATAACTGTCATGTCTGCTTACATGAGCATTTTGTAGTTCGCGCAGCTGTATAGATATATTTTGCAAATCTGTTGATAACTTTTGGATTTGTTGATCTATGTCTGGCATGAGGCCATCTCGTGTGTTCGTTGCGGATATGTGTTTAACTGGAGCTGTGTCTGTTATTTTGTCCGCTATTATTGCCAATTTTGGATGTCTACATCGCCTGTTAATGCGGCTAGTATTCGTACAACCTCTGGAGGTAGCTTGTCCAGCCACATTTGCTTGAAAACAGTGGTCGATATGTCATTTTCACCCAATAACTGCTGCATCCTTCGGAGTAACTGTGATGGCTTGGCATCTTCGGTTTTCATTGGACAGGAGTTTACGTATTCTTTCCTCCTCCGAATAGCCTGATCTATGTAATATCGCTTTTTTTATTGTGTCGTATGGCTTTTTTGGAACTGCAGTCAGTATATCGGCCACTTCGGCAGCTATTTTGCTGGTAACTTCGCCACGACTGCGGCAAATTTCGACTGTTGAGAAGTAATTCGTCTAGCTTGAAATATCGCGTCGAGCTGCAGAAACCATGTTTGTACATTTGTGTTAAATGCAGGCATCTCTAGTTTGATTGCTGTTTGATATAGCTGTCGGTTCTGCCATTTGTAGTTTTGAGATTCTGTATTCGTTAAATTTTGTTGGTTGTGAATTTCTTCGGTGTGTGTATCGTAATCACCAATTTTTTGTTTTTTTTTTTTTTTTTTAGATGTCGGTTTGCCTAATTTTGTGTTGCCCACGTCTGGTTCGTCTTTTGTTTCGTACGTCAAGGTTATTAGGTTTTTTTGGTTTGCACTCGTTTCCAATAGTTTATTTGGTGTTTCTTTGAACATCGGGTTATCAAATTTTGTTGTTCTGAGGTATGTCAATAAGCTCGTCACTCTTGTTGTATGTTCACTCACGTCGGAAGATCACCATTTTTGTCGCTAGGTCGGGGTTATCAATTATGTTGCGTGTTCACTCACGTCGGAAGGTCACCATTTTTGTTGGGACTTTAGATTCATTTAATTTCTCAGAAGGCTTTTTCGTAAGTATCGGTTGCGTGTCTGAACCTCGTCCCAAACAAAATATACAACAAACATAAGATTTCAATGATTAAAAACGAGACATATATATATCAAACAAATAAAGCATTTTATATACAATTAAACTTTTTACAACTTGAAGTAAAATTTGGAATGATGCGTGTGTTAATTGTATTTGTTATGAAATGTTTGATGTCGCTGGTCTTATATTTGTTGTTTTCGTGTTTGTGTATGAAAGTTCGTAATTATTAGATTTTAGAGTTTTTGAATAAGTTTGCGAAAGTTGTCTGCCTTGGAACGTTGTTCGTGTTTATGTTCGTAGTTCGTATTTCTTATTTTTTGTAAGGATTTGTGAATCAATGTATATAAGAAATTTAGTTCGGAGTTCGAAAGTAGTTTGTAGATTGTTCCAGATGAGTCAGTGGAAAATTCGTTAAAATAATGCGCGGCAAAATTATGTCTTTGAGTGTCGTGGGTTAATTAGGCAATCGATCGGCGAGTTCGCTAGACTGACTGATTGGGGCCTTTTTTGTTTCTCTCCCTTTTATAACAAATTGGTCCTCGAAAGTGGCTCAGGATGTTTTGGCGCAATTCTTGTTTTGGTAGGCGATCTACCAATCGAATTGCTTGATTTGATTCCTGGTGTTTTTATTGGTTGAGCGTTTTTTGTGCGTAGGTGTCATTTTGGATTATGCTTTTTTAGGGTTGGAGAAGGTTATAAAATTAGAAGAGTCCACATACCTCCCCCCAGATTAATGCCATGGTGAATGAGCATTAATATGTAATGTAGGTTCGGTACTTAGTTGGCCAGTGGACTTTTCTTCCTGATTTTGTCCGTGTAGACTGTGTGGATTCGGTCGTATCGGTAGTTGTTTGCGTTTCTGTTTGTTCTGTTGTCGTTGGTTTTGTTATTGTTCGATCTGTGTCATCGTGTTGCAGATATGCTGGTTTGAGACGGTCTATACTGACGGTATTCTGCTTTCCGGCGATATCAATTATGAAGAATTTTGGTGTCTTAGATATTACTAAGTGTGGACCTGTATAGTTGGGTGTTAATGGTTTTCGCACAGTGTCGCGCCTTAAGAAAACGTATTCTGCTGAATGTAGATCTGCTGGCACGTAAAAAGGTTTTTTTATACGTTCTTGTAGGTGTATAGATAACGTCCATCATTTTCTTTTTAGATCCGCCACAAAGTAATTCGTTGGTGTAGATGTCGTCTCGTTGTGAAATATTTGTCCAGGCAGCGTTGTTGCTTTTTACCGAAAACTAACTCTGCACTGGTGCATTTTAGATCCAGCTTTATTGTATTTCGCAGCGCAAGCATCACAAATGGTAGCTTATCTACCCACGTACGAGCACTGGTAGACGCTGTTAGTGCGTACTTGAGCTGTCTATGGAATCTCTCCACTATTCCGTTACTGCACGGATGGTATGCGGTGGTAGAGATGTGTTTTATGCCTAAAATGTTGACAAATTCATTGAATAGCGTCGATTGAAATTGGGGACCTCTGTCAGTTGTGATAACTGCAGGGCATCCAAATATAGAAATCCAGTTGTTGAAAATTGCGTTAGCGACCGTTTCTGCCGTTATTGATGTTAAAGGTATCGCAACTGGCCATCGCGTAAAGCGGTCAATGATCGTTAGTATGTATTCGTGTCCATTAATTCTTTCGAGTGGACCGACTAAGTCTGCATGAATGTGCGTGAATCGTCCATCTGGTGTTGCGAACGACGATGATTGTGATTTGGTATGTCGGTGTATTTTCGTTGTCTGGCAACGTTGGCATGTGCGAGACCACTGTTTCACGTCTGAAGACATACCGGGCCAGACGTATCTGTCAGAAATGGTCCGCAGCGTAGCCTTCGCTCCAGGGTGAGCTGGCGAATGGAAATGATCGAAGATCGGTTTTCTTCGTGACAAAGGTAGGTAAGGTCGAGGATTACCTGTGGATACGTCACAATATACGAGCTCATTAGTGAAGGGTAAAGGTCTCCTTTCAATTTTGAGTGAGGTATTTTTTGTACGGACTGTAATTCTTTGTCGTTTGCTTGTTCTTCAGCGAGAGTGTCGAAATTTAGTGATTGTGATTGCAATGCGTTGAGTGTTGTTCTTGACAATGCGTCCGCTACTGTGTTATGTTGTCCTTTTATGTATCGGATATCCGTTGTGTACTGGCTGATGTAATCCAGGTATCGTAGGTCTCGTGGATTTAATTTGTCGGCCTTTGCATTTAATGCATATGTAAGCGGTTTATGGTCTGTGAAGATGACGAAATTTCTTCCTTCTAGAATGTGTCTAAAATGTCGTATTGCTAGGTATACTGCCAATAATTCTCTTGAGAACGTACTATATTTCCTCTGGGTAGTGTTTAACTTTATCGAGAAAAATGATAGTGGTTTCTCTACATCGTTCGTAATCTGGTGTAATACTGCGCCAATTGTGTCAGCTGATGCGTCTGTTGTGAGTGTTAGTTTAGAGTTTTCGGATGAATTGATGTATGACAATTTTGTGCATTTTGCAGTGCGTTCTTTGCATCGTTAAAAGATTTTAACTCGTCTTTGGATAGTACGATTTGCGGGTTCTTCTTTTTTGTTGCGACAGCATGTTTGTTAACGGCAATAGTATAGATGCACAGTTCGGTATGAATTGTCGGTAGTAGTTTATCATTCCTAAGAATCTTCGTAATTGCTTAATTGTGGAAGGTGTGGGATAATTTGTTATTGCTGTAATCTTATGATCCAAGGGCGACAATCCTTGTTGATTTATGACATGTCCAAGGAAGTTTAGCTGTGGTACCGCAAATATACATTTGTCAATGTTTAATTTTAAACCATAATGTTGTAAACGTTTTAGAACTGCATGCAAATGTTCCTTGTGTTCAACATGTGATTTACTTGCAATTAAAACATCGTCAATATACGCGTATGTGTACGGCATACCACGTAATACCTCGTCTATTAACCTTTGGAATGTCTGCGCGGCGTTTCGTAAACCAAATGGCATTCTTGTGAATTCAAATAGTCCGAATGGAGTGGTGATCGCAGTCTTTTGTATGTCGTCTTCCTCAATTGGTATCTGGTAGTAAGCCTTTTTGAGGTCTAGCTTAGTGAAGACTGTAGCACCTTCTAATGACAGCGCAAAATCTTTTATGTGCGGAATAGGGTATTTGTCCGGAATGGTTTGGGCATTCAGTAACCTGTAATCTCCGCATGGACGCCAACTGGTCGAATCCGCTTTCGTGACCATATGTAGAGGGCTGGCATAAGGACTTTTGAAGGACGTATAATTCTAGCTTGAGCATGTTGTCGAACTCATCTCTTGCGATCTTCAATTTGGCGGGATGAAGTCTACGTGGTTGTGAATAAACTGGGGAACCAGTTGTTTTAATGCTGTGCTTAGCATGATGTCTAACGGGTTCATTTCGTGACGACGGTGTTAACAGTGTCTGGTACTGACGTATTATTTCATCGTAGCCATTAGCTGTAGGTATAATATTCGTCAGTCCAATCGTTGAATGTTTCGAGGTAAAACCACAACGTTTTATATTCGTATTTGTGTCGGTTAGTGTCCGGGAAGCAAGTTCTACTGACAATGCATAATGAGTTAGGAAGTCCGCTCCCAGGATTGGCATTGAAACATCAGCTATTATGAATGTCCACGTTAGATCTCGTCTTAGACCTATATCTAAAGTTAGGGTCTTTTCACCATAGGTGGCAATAGGCGTGCCATTCGCGGCTTGTAGTTTAAATGTTGTGTTTTTATCAGAAGTTGTTTGCTGCACCTCTTCTGTGGTATAACACTGATTTGGGCACCGGTGTCCACCAAAAAGTTTAGTCCGCTGGATTTATCATAAATATAGAAGAGACGGTTTGTTTTGAGTTGCCTGGCATCCAGCGTCTCTACTGGGTGCCAGGATATCCGTTTCCCTGTTGTTTGGCGGTTGGTGATTTCTTATAAGCACATGGTTGTCTGCACTTGTTAGCTTGCGCGCCAAAAGTTTCATGATACCAACATTTTTCATTTTGGTATTCGTTTCGTTGTCGTTTATATCTGTGTCGAGAATTTGATCTCCAGCGTTGTTTATTTTGCTTGGTATAATAACTGTCATGTCTGCTTACATGAGCATTTTGTAGTTCGCGCAGCTGTATAGATATATTTTGCAAATCTGTTGACAACTTTTGGATTTGTTGATCTATGTCTGGCATGAGGCCATCTCGTGTGTTCGTTGCGGATATGTGTTTAACTGGAACTGTGTCTGTTATTTTGTCCGCTATTATTGCCAATTTTTGGATGTCTACATCGCCTGCTAATGCGGCTAGTATTCGTACAACCTCTGGAGGTAGCTTGTCCAGCCACATTTGCTTGAAAACAGTGGTCGATATGTCATTTTTACCCAATAACTGCTGCATCCTTCGGAGTAACTGTGATGGCTTGGCATCTTCGGTTGTGTCATTGGACAGGAGTTTACGTATTCTTTCCTCCTCCGAATAGCCTGATCTATGTAATATCGCTTCTTTTATTGTGTCGTATGGCTTTTCATGTGGAACTGCAGTCAGTATATCGGCCACTTCGGCAGCTATTTCTGCTGGTAACTTCGCCACGACTGCGGCAAATTTCGACTGTTGAGAAGTAATTCGTCTAGCTTGAAATATCGCGTCGAGCTGCAGAAACCATGTTTGTACATTTGTGTTAAATGCAGGCATCTCTAGTTTGATTGCTGTTTCTGATATAGCTGTCGGTTCTGCCATTTGTAGTTTTGAGATTCTGTATTCGTTAAATTTTGTTGGTTGTGAATTTCTTCGGTGTGTGTATCGTAATCACCAATTTTTTTTTTTTTTTTTTTTTTTAGATGTCGGGTTTGCCTAATTTTGTGTTGCCCACGTCTGGTTCGTCTTTTGTTTCGTACGTCAAGGTTATTAGGTTTTTGGTTTGCACTCGTTTCCAATAGTTTATTTGGTGTTTCCTTTGAACATCGGAGTTATCAAATTTTGTTGTTCTGAGGTATGTCAATAAGCTCGTCACTCTTGTTGTATGTTCACTCACGTCGGAAGATCACCATTTTGTCGCTAGGTCGGGGTTATCAATTATGTTGCGTGTTCACTCACGTCGGAAGGTCACCATTTTTGTTGGGACTTTAGATTCATTTAATTTCTCAGAAGGCTTTTTTTCGTAAGTATCGGTTGCGTGTCTGAACCTCGTCCCAAACAAAATATACAACAAACATAAGATTTCAATGATTAAAAACGAGAGATATATATATATCAAACAAATAAAGCATTTTATATACAATTAAACTTTTTACAACTTGAAGTAAAATTTGGAATGATGCGTGTGTTAATTGTATTTGTTATGAAATGTTTGATGTCGCTGGTCTTATATTTGTTGTTTTCGTGTTTGTGTATGAAAGTTCGTAATTATTAGATTTTAGAGTTTTGAATAAGTTTGCGAAAGTTGTCTGCCTTGGAACGTTGTTCGTGTTTATGTTCGTAGTTCGTATTTCTTATTTTTTGTAAGGATTTGTGAATCAATGTATATAAGAAATTTAGTTCGGAGTTCGAAAGTAGTTTGTAGATTGTTCCAGATGAGTCAGTGGAAAATTCGTTAAAATAATGCGCGGCAAAATTATGTCTTTGAGTGTCGTGGGTTAATTAGGCAATCGATCGGCGAGTTCGCTAGACTGACTGATTGGGTTTTCTCTCCCTTTATAACAAATTGGTCCTCGAAAGTGGCTCAAAAAAGGATGACTTTTGGCGCAATTCTTGTTTTGGCAAGGCGATCTACCAATCGAATTGCTTGATTTGATTCCTGGTGTTTTTTATTGGTTGAGCGTTTTTTGTGCGTAGGTGTCATTTTGGATTATGCTTTTTTTAGGGTTGGAGAAGGTTATAAAATTAGAAGAGTCCACAGACTCAACCACTGCTTAAAAGGAAAAACATTTATTACAATTACGAAAAAGGTACTGTTGCGGAGGAGTAGGTTATTAGGAAAAAATATATCAGAAGGTATTATTTGTGTTGGCTGCGTGAATATAAACTTCTCCACAAACATTTAACTCTGGGTATGGCACAAGGTCATCAACGATAAAAAAAACAATATTCCTTTTTTTAGAAAAACAAGAATAAAGCTTTTATATAACAAATATATACAACAGGAATGTTTTTTAGGGCAGCTAGAGTTTGAACAGTGGTCCTGTCAGTAAAAGGATTTTCAAAGAATTAATCAGTTCAGATTAAAAAAATATTTTACTGTACAATACATCATAAATTTCTGTTATAGTTTGATATTGGAGATTAAGGTAAGAGTTGTCTCCCTTTACCTGTTGAATATTGAATATATATTTTTTTTTGTTAATGAAACATAAAAAGATTGGAAGGTTATTATGTGAATAAAGTTGATTCAACAAATGAGTAAAGTCTTTTGAAGAAAGTAAGTTGTGTTCTTCCTGGAAAGTTTGTTGTAATCGAAATTGGTGAATGAAATGTTGGTTAATATCAAAAGTTGAATTTTGTGTTTAAAACATAAACTTTTAAGCTTATAACTTTTGAGCAAATTGTGCATTAAATATTAAAAATCTTTTGGCTGTAAGATAGTTGACTCGAAGTAAGTTTGTGTTAGGTTGTTTCAAAGTTACTTTTTGAATAAAATGTTTGTTTGGCAAAGTGTGTGTTCTTTGAGTAGAATTCTTGTTGTCTCAATAAAAATCGTAGATGTTAAAATTGAAGTGCAGTTTTTGTTGGTCAGTGAGTGAATTCGAAGTTTGGAATTATGTTAGGAAATCTAACTTAGAAACTTCAAAGATTTGAAAAACATGAATTGTTTGATGCGCAAAGCTCACTGTTGTTAGGCATTGATAAGTTTGTTGAAGTTGTGGACTTGTCCATTTACCTTATCACCCCTAGCAACAGGAACATTCCATTTTACACACCTATGTGAATCAACTTAACCAATAAAAAACCTTACTGTGCTAAGCAGCAATTTCTATTGGCTCGCAACATGATAATTCAAAAACTTCACGTGAGGAAGTTAAATTGCGCCAAAACTTATTCAAGCCAATCCGGACATCTAAAAGGAAGATTTCCAACTGACCAAATCAGTCAGTCCAGCAAACACCGGCTGATCGGTTGAACTCTCTGCCTTCAGGCGGGGAGGAACCCGAAAGAGGCTACACCGAAGGGCGGATTCTCTTTCGGGGAGGTAAATCGACCCTGAACCCGTTTATACGGGTTCAATGGGCATATTTTTGGCCGAGCCCACGGGCTCGGAGAGCCCACGTTAAAAAGGCCTTGTGAATATCGTCAGTCCAGCAAACACATAGAAGCGCTAATCTAATCCACGTAACTTGCGATTATAATTTTCCCACGCAAACAAAACCACAACTGACTCACCCACAAACTCGACTCGAAGATTACTCTGTGAATACAAAGAACTTCAACTCGCAAGACTTTACTTATCCAAAGTGAATTATTAATGCTCACTACAATTTACGTAAATACTATTTATTGAACATATTTCATACTTACAGTTAAGGGTACACTACTTCTGAATGACTCAATTCTAAACAATAGAAAAAGAACAACACGAACATAATAACGGTGTTTAAACACTAATTACGAATTCTTATAGACTGTACACCAAGACACCAAACAAAAAAACAAAAAAACAAAATCTTCATCCACTAACAAACATAACACAATAATATCTTGTAATGATATTTATTTTGTATATTTGTATTATAAATGCATTTGTTTGTTTCAATTGCTTACATGTTTTGTCTTCTTTTATATCAAGTATTATTTATTGTTGTGGATGCAAGAGAAGATCACGCAACCTGACAAAAAAATCCTTAACACCATAGCAAAAATCTTAGTTCATTCTGCGCATCCCCAACAAAGTATGTTAATATATATGACCATTTGTAGATGTCTGTTAACATGACCTTATGATTTATATTTAACGCAAAATACCACAAAATATGAAACAACAACAAGAAAGAACAAAAACGGTTTTATAATAACATCAATATTTATATTTATTTTTTGTGTAATGGTGTACATGCATAGAGGTTACTATTTTGTTGTTATGTCCCTTTGACTGGTTTAAAGTTTTACTGATGAAACTGTAGAGGCATGTTAAGAGGAATGACCATTGTGGATGTTTGTTTACGGCTGCATGTATAACATGCCCACTCAATTTATATTAAACGTAAAATACCACAAAACATAAAATACAAGAAGGAACAAAATGGTTTAAAAAAAAAACATTATATTTGTTTGTGTGTTGATGTACATGCGTAGAAGTTAAAGATCTGATGGAGTTATGTCTCTTAGACTGGAAATTTTTTTTTATCGGAGCTTACAAAGTTGAATTAATTATTAAACTGTAGTTTAAGAAGAATAAAGTTCTTGTTGCATGTTTGGAAATGTTCTGTATGTTTGAAATATTATTTAACGTCTGACTGCATGGTCGAGACAATAATTCTTACAGGTCACATCTTCGCAGGAAGAAGAGAGAAAAAAAGAGAATGAGCGAACTCGTGTCTGTTATTTATAGATAATGTAATCACGTGACAGGATCAAAAGAACTTGGCAGGAAACTTGTCTTGGTCACGCTCTGGAAAAATATATTGTGTGTGGGTGGATTGCAACGCCCACTTGTGTGTTTGTTGACCAATTAGAAGCTGATATTTCCTGAAAATATTTACTACTCTGAGAAGGCTATTGGGATCCGTTTCTCCCAAAAGTGACTACATGAAAATACAGCGATTACAAAATTGTCACATTGCAAATTGTCTATTAAAAAGTAGTATTGATTTATTATCCAATGAATGCTTGTTGTTGTATAATTTGAATTTGTGTAAGTATGTATGTATGTGTGTGATGATCATTACAAAACTGTGGAAAAGAAAAAGGGTGAGTCTCTGTGAGAGCAATTAGTTCGTTGTGGGAAACGGAGAGCACTGATTATAAATCACACATTAAGCTTTTTATGAGCGTATTTGGTTTTAGTGTGTGAAATTCGTAATTACAAATAAATCCAATTATTTATTGGCGGGGGGGTAGTTTTCGTGTCAGATTCCTCATTCGGGAGTCGTAGGTGGAATTTTACCGCGCCGATGTGTCAAGAGGATGTGTCGTTCCTGGTCTGTTGATGTGATTGCTTCTACTCTGTCATTATACTGCTATCTGTTTAAATGCTGATTCTCCTCTGCTTTTATCGGTAGAGATAGGTTCAACTTAAACACAAATTTAGATTCTCATTCTTCCATTTGATTGACCAACATTGAAATCTTAATTCTGATTTGTTTTGTTGTTTTACTGAAACTACATCCGGTGTTGCTTACGTTACGGCGTCTAAATATCGATGTTAACTAATGATTTAATCCTGACTACATCTGCCTGTGCGCGGGAAATATCTTTTAAGTTTTTGGAGGTGCAAAAAAGACCCACCTGTAAGACTACTTATACTACTCCATCCTTGGAGTTGAGCGTTCCAAGTTAGCACGGTCCTTTCTTGGTGCACGTAGTTACTTAAAATACTAACAACAGCAAAAAAAAAATTTTTTTAAATGGTATGATCATATGGAATTAACACATTAATTCCATCTATATTTTACGCGCGCGCGAGTTTCCTCCCTTCCTTTCACACTCGTGCGTGTGTGCGTGCGGTTTTCACCCCTTTCTTCCTCTCACAGCTAGACATAGCAGTAACCTTCGCTAGCTCCTACTGATGAACTCAGACTAACAGATTTTGAATTTTTTTCCCGCGCGTTTTTCGGCGTCTCAAAACGGCCAGCGTTTGCAAACCAGTTGCCTCCCGACTTTCGACCTGACTAGATGGGCAACTCATTTATTCCGTGCCCTTAACCCATATGCGGGCCGGAATATCTTATTTCAACAATGGCGACCTCACACTTTACCAAGACTTCTTCTCGTCTTGACGTTACCCGCAGGTCAACCAGTTGCCTTCCGACTTTCGACCTGACTAGATGGGCAACTCATTTATTCCGTGCCCTTAACCCATATGCGGGCCGGAATATCTTATTTCAACCATGGCGACCTCACACTTTACCAAGGCTTCTTCTCGTCTTGACGTTACCCGCAGGTCAACCAGTTGCTTCCCGATCTTCAACCTGACTAGACGGGCAACTCATTTATTCCGTGCCCTTAACCCATATGCGGGCCGGAATATATTATCTCAACGATGTTGACCCCACACTTATTTACCAAGATTTCTTCTCATCTTGACGTTACCCGCAGGTCAACCAGTTGCTCCGTTTTCGACCAGAAAACGTTTGAGACCCATCGTTCGAGACGCGACACAGTCGCAAGCAGAACTTATCCCTCGTCAGTGAACCAAACTTTAAATACAGACAGGGATATCTTATTGACGAACAAACTTGCTGCCCGCAGGTCAGACCTTCTCCGTTTTCGACCAGAAGACGTTAGAGACACACGACACGGTCGTGAGCAAAACTTCGTATTCAACTTATTTTTATCCCTCGTCAGTGAACCAGTAAATACAGACAGGGATATCCTACTAACGAACAACTTGCTATCCGCAGGTCAGACCTTCTCCGTTTTCTGCTAGAAAATGTTCGAGACACGCGACACAGTCGTGGGCAAAACTTCGTATTCAACAGGTGACTTACACTTACCCCTCGTCAGTGAACCAGTAAATACAGACAGGGATATTATTACCTTCGAACAAACATTTTTCGTCTCTCTGGGCTCGCCGTAAACAACTCCACAAGACCATGAAACTCGCTTCAAACATTCTTCGTTTCTCCTGGCAATCCAGAAAATTTCCAGCAGGCAATTCAATGCCTCACCAAAAACTCTGAGACGACCGAACATTCTTTCTAACTATGAACCTGAACACAAAAATACCACACACACTTACAACGCCAAAAAAATCCACAGTGAGTACTCCTTTCTATCTGTGCGCACATCCTTTTTCCAGAACCTTATAAAACTCTTTTCCCGCCTTAGCCATCTTGCATTCCTATTTTGGCGCGGAACCCTTTTTCCAAATCTACTTGTTTCCATCTAATTAAAGTTACAAATGTTTTACAAACAGACGTCTTTGTCATTTTATTCCGGCTATCTCTTTGATGTTCATTAATTTATGCACTTGTTGATTGACCCCTTTCCTCTCATTGTTCATTCACGCATCATTATTTTATTTTATTTTTTTACATTGCTTGTGGACTCGGTAGTTTAGTGTGGTGTCTGGCACAAGGCCACTTTGTAATAAACCAGCACTGCACGCTGCTGGGTCTGCAACAATCAATTATCACTGTTTATTTTTATAGCGCTACTTGAATAGAGTGGCCCACTCTTAGAAATGGGGAAAATAATTTTTAGAGGATATCATTCTTTACCTTTCTAAGGTTACGACAATTGTCAACATTGAGGGTCTTGTTTATAATATCGCCACAGTTCCAAATCGATCCCTGACTTAAAAGAATTACTAGACTTAGGTTAAGTCAATTAGTGGTTATTCACAAATGTCAAGTTAAAAAATGTGTTAATATTATTGTTATCCTCATATTTTTTAAGTTTCATAATTTTTAAAAACTTTTTCAAATATTTTAAAAACTTTTTTCTATATGCAATTTTTTGCAAGCATTTGAGATTAATAATTATTTATCTTAAATAAATAAGAAATTGATACATAATTTTATTAATTTATATAAGTTTATGTTTTTTAATTAAAATTTTAAAATTGAAAAATCTTTCTTGAAGTTTTTTTTTTTAATTGAAGAGATTGAATTCCAATAAGCAAAATACATTGCTGTATTTCAAACGAAATTTAAATTGGTTTTTAATCGCTAAAATTGTCCATATCGACAAAAATCTGTTAACACAATTCTCTTTATTGAAAAAATCTTTAAGAAATAAAATATACTTTTCTGAAACTCTATTTGTAGAAGATTAACTGATTTAAAGCTTAATTAATTGGTATTAAAACAAATGTTACTTACTTTTAGTTAAAAACATCACAGAAAACCTATATTTTTAACATGGAGGTGGATTTTTTTTTATGAGGCGTTGGTTGACACATCTATCAATAACCTGGAATTTGCGAGATTTATGTGAGGGGAAAATACTTGTAGTAGAATTACATGATGAATACAATGTAAACGTATATTTAAATAGATGTATTAAAACTAATAGACAGATATATAAAACTTAAATATTTTAAATATTCTAATATTTATTGAATTTTGGGT
This sequence comes from Acanthosepion pharaonis, assembly GCA_903632075.3. NCBI lineage: Eukaryota > Metazoa > Mollusca > Cephalopoda > Sepiida > Sepiidae > Acanthosepion > Acanthosepion pharaonis. Next base: position 437,508 of record CAHIKZ030001339.1, read on the forward strand.
ACGTTGGCTTAAAGTTTATAAAGTTCATAATCATACTTACGAGAACGCTTGTTGAAGAAATGTTAGTATGAGAATTACCAATAAATTTTAAATTTACTATTTTTACCGCTTTTATTTTTTGATAATATCGTGCAGAGACGTCCTTATTTACAAAAATCAGCATGTTTACACACACGCATAAAAAAATTCAAAACAATCTTTAAAATACTGGGGGTTACTGATTGTAGTAAGTAATTTATGATTAGTAAATATAGTTTTTATTTGATCACTTGACGAATATAAATTAATGTAGAATTTTAAAAGTTTATAAATTATTCTAATGATTTTAAAAAAATGTAAAGGATTCTCTTGTAAAAATTAATATCAGGTACTTGATATCAGGTACATTAAGATTTTATTTTGACAACTGTGATAATTTGGCACATTAAACACTAATCTCAACTTTGGATTTCACCTAAATAATACAATTACTCGGTACTTTTCATTTTCAAACATTTCCTCAAAACAAAAATCAAAATGTTTGGATATTTTAAGTGTATTTTTATTAATATAAGTACGTTTTATCTCTTAGTCTTAATAATAAAGCAAAAAAAAAAAAAAAAAGTATATGCTTACAGCACCTGGTATTCCCAAGCGGTCACCCATCCAAGTACTGACCAGGCTCGACGTTGCTTAACTTCGGTGATCGGACGAGAACCGGTGTGTTCAGCGTGATATGGCCGTAAGCTGAGATAGCTTCTTAAGTTGATCATTTTATTTTTAGACAGAAGTTTTTCTCTTCTTATTACTTTTTTGTTGAATTGTTTTGCACTCCTTCATCTTTCATCTTTCTTTTATCTTACTCAAAGTGAAATGTAAAAATAACCTTACACGTTCACCCTCAACGAAACCAAAGATCTCGCAACATCTTCTCCTTTCATTTGTCTTAAAAACCTTACTTTGTATCGTTGCTGCTGATGCCAAGATCTGCTACCATATTATAAAGTCTTAGAGACAGAAAAACCAAATAAAATACATATATAATTAATTTTTTTATCAGTTATTCCAAGATAAACTTGTCTTCATTGCCTTTGAATGTAACGGTCATTGTTCTCAAATATGGATCACCTATCGTACAATAAAATCACTCGTATCTCATCGAACGCCATTAAACAACAAATTTAAAAATGCTTAAAAATGAAATATTTATACTAAATAATGTGAGAATTAGGTTTTGTAAAATATGCTCTTAATCGTATAATAAAAAATGCAATAAAACTAAGTTATTATTTAAATGTGGGTCACCCGAGCACATAAACCTGGGCCAGGACTCAAAATTGCCCAGTCCCCACAACCGTCGATTGCGCTGGCATCGATAACGATCGATGCCCCGTTTTTTTGTGCCATGAAGGGATTACTACAGCGGCTGCTCTTCCCCGGGACTGGTCACCTCACAGTATTTTCCTCAGCTGCATCTCTGCCCGAGGACAAGAGGCACAACAGAGAGATAATATTTATTACCTGTGCCATGAATAAAATGCTGCGATTTTGTGGCACGATAGGTGATCCATACGGTAGAAAAATGGGCGTTTACTGAAGGAGACTGGTAAAAACAAGTTTCACCTGAATTTTTAAAAAAATTGTATTTATTTTCTGTAATTTATCTTTTTTTCTTTATTTCAGAATAATAGTTGATTACTGCATCGACATTAATAACATTTAATAAGGTTTAAAAAAAAAAGGGAGAAAAGAAACGAGAAGACGAAGTTGGGAGATTTGCGATGACGATGATGGGTGGAGATTTATTTTTTTTGTAATTTCTTTTTACTTTTTATTTAGTTTAAATACGAATAAGATGAAAGAAAAAAAAATGAAGAAGTAAGAAAGATAATTTAGCTATAAAAAATAAATAAAAGAGAAACATTTTTCTGGCAGTAGAAAGATGATTTAGTTGTCTAAGAATAAAATGATCTACTTAAGTACCCATCTTCGCTTACGGCCATATCACGCTGAACACACCGGTTCTCGTCCGATCACCGAAGTTAAGCAACGTCGAGCCTGGTCAGTACTTGGATGGGTGACCGCTTGGGAATACCAGGTGCTGTAAGCGTTTTTTTTTTTTTTTTTTTTCCAGATTTCTTATTATCTTAATTAAAAAAAAATAAAGATAATACAGATGATAAAAATGTATCAATAAAAAATGCCTTTAAACATCCAAAAAAACTTTTTGGAAAAATATTTGAAATCGATAAATACGAATGATAGTGTAATTAATGGTGTTATCCAGTTTTGAGTTTTTAATTTTAGAGTTCCAACTTTGTTGAGAGAACAAAATCCTAACTTACAAGGTTAATAAAAACCAAACCTAAAGAAATGCAATAAATGAAATGTGTAAAAAGGTGTCTTTTTTATCCGATCGTCGAGAGGCAATGGTTGATTATTTTCTCTTTATTTGTTTTCTTCGTTTTAAATTTAAATTAAATTGTTTAAATGAAATTTAACAAAGGCACACACTACTTAAATAGACTGGTTCACTCTAAAAAAATTAAAATTTATAGGAAAATTTGTATATCTGTTTTCAGTTGACCTTATCTTCAGTAGACCTTCAGAATCGGAAAATATTGATTTGTTATCGATTTCATAGAGGCGATCCTATTGATAATATCGATATAGAGCGTTAAAAATCATTCCTTGACTTTTGTTTTAGTTTGACAGATTTTACAGACACTCTACTTGTTTTGTGTGCGAAAACAGCCTTTTTTTTTATTTAGCCTGGGTAAAAAAAGAATTCTTTTTTTAAATAATGAGCAAAAGAATAGATTCATTTTTAATTAAAAAACATAAATTTTGTTTACGCAAATTAATAAAATTATTTATGTATCTGTCACACTCTTGATTTAAGGTAAATGATTATGAACCTCAAATGTTAGTGCATGTGCTTCCAAAACATTCTCATACAAGAAAATGATTTTAAAAAAAAACAAAAAAAAAACACTGAAAACTTCATTTTTTTTTTTAAAAAAAGACTGAAACTAAAAAAAAAGAAGTAAATTTGCCTTTTAAACCCCGCGCTAAATATCTATTAAAATTTTCCCAAATGGTCATATTTTTCAGTGTAAATGTAAATGCTGAACTCGAAATAACAATTAAATTTTGATAAAACCTACCGTTTTGGAGTTATCGACAATAAAATTTCGAACTCAGTCGCGTTCAGCCGTCGGCCATTACTGGTCTTGTTTAACTACATTCACTGCGCAACATTTAGCGGACGGAAACTTAATTAACGACCTTTTTACTGCTCTTACTTAACTGATCTTCTTACTCGTCTAAAAAAAATTGCGCACTTAAGTTATATCGTAAAGCGATGACAAGTGTTTTTTTTTTTTTTTGTTTGTTTTTTTTAATAGAAATTGAGCGCGGGGCTTAAAAAGCAAATTTACCAAAACAATACGCATATATCAATCTAATTTTAGAACATATTCAAACTTAACATTTGTAAATAACAGTTGTTAATTGACCTATTAGCCTTAGGTATACCTCTTCAAAGTCAGGGATCGATTTGGCATTGTATTGATATTATAAACAGGACACCCGTTCTAAATGGATAATGAATTAATATTTTATTTTTATGCTGACAAGAGTCACAGGCTAAGAAAGGTCTAAAGAATGCTATTCTCTAAAATTATTTTCAAACAAAATTTTCCCTACTTTTAAAGAGTGGACCACTTTATTTAAGTAGTGTCATAACAAAGAACAATGGTCAACTGTTGAAAAATTCAGAAATAATTCTTTTTTAATTTCCAATATTTTTTTATACTATTAGGAAATATATACTCCAGATCATGAATACTGAATTTTTCTTTTTTAAATTTTAAGGGGTGGTGGGGTGTCTTCTGTTTGCTTTGTAAATTTATCGTACATTGATCAACAGACGCAAACCAAGAAAAATATCACATGTTATGAACTTTAATATATATACATATATATCATACTTATTATAAAACCCAGGTTTTGTGTGTGTGTGTGTGTGTGTGTGTGTGTGTGTGTGTGTGTGTGTGTGTGTGTGTGTGTGTGTGTGTGTGTGTGTGTGTGTGTTTATATATTGGATCGGATTTCCTACATTTTTCAACCGATTTCAACAAAATTTCACAGGACTACGTAAAATTACTTGGCGGTGGTTCTGACAGTGCCAAAAATTGGAAAAATACAATTGTTTTCGCACGAAATCAATTTGAAAACACGATTAAGAGGCATCTCTGTTTCGAGAATGAAAGGGGGACAACTCATATCGAGTTATACTTATTATAAAACCCAGGTTGTGTGTGTGTGTGTTCGTTTATATATGGGATCGGATTTCCTACATTTTTCAACCGATTTCAACAAAACTTCACTTTTTTTGGCAGGTAGTGTTTCTTATTGTCTTGCACATTTTTTTCTTTATTTTTACATTCAGAATGCTTTAAAAATTCCATTTACAAGACAATTGTTTATAATAAAATTGAAAAATTCTATTCAATCGGTAGACTTATAACGATTGAAAACAATGTTTTTGTTTGAGTTTGGGTTTGACCAATTCGTAGAAAAAAAAAAATTAATTAAGACGTGTGGCCGTCAACCTTAAACAATAATCTTTGTCAATTTTATTTTTCAGATGGTCGATACTTGATCTATCTCTTACTGTTACATCCCCAGGCAACGCCGGGCTCTACTGCTAGTAGATATATATATATATATATATATATATATATATATATATATATATATATATATATATACACACACTACTAAAAATATATCATGGTATTCATCGCGTGGTATGAAACACGTGATAAAGCATATTCTGACTAATCTTACTAAAATAATTTCGTGTTAAAATAAAAGAAAGTTAATATTTATAATCATTAAAGCATTTCTTAGCTATTTCTCCCCCCTCTCTCTCTCTCTCTCTCTCTCTCTCTCTGTGTGTGTGTGTGTGTGTTTTAATCAATTTACTCCAAGCAAGTCAATAATGCCACTAAGATGCAAGGGGCTACTGGGTGTGAAAGAGAATGAGAAGACTTTAGAACAAACAGGATAAAACAAGGGATGAAATTCTACTTCTTTTCAAAAGACCGGATGATAGGCAAATCCATCTGCATGTTAAAATAATTCTTACTGTAGGGGTAAAAAAGCGATTATCTCCCTTTGGTCGAGATGAAGTTATGTGGGTCACTTATTGATATCACTAGATAGTTTGACAAAAGTGGCCAGTCAGTCAGCTTCCAGAAGTCTAACCGAGCAGTTGCTTTCTTAGCTCTTCCTCAACCACATGGTGCAGCTTACAAGACCATGGCGCTGTTTACCTGTGGGAATATATCTTCCCCAACTATAGAAAGAAACAATCTCTGGCTTGCAGTACTCGTGTTGGGAAAACAGGCCCTCGCTAGGGACGTAGCAGATAAATCTGGAATTCTAAATACGGCTTCTTCAGAAATCTATATTATATGTAAGACCCTATCTTTTCATTCTGTTTTCACACTGCTTATTATGTAGACATCTGTTATATTTTATCTACATGAGACAAAAGTATATATGTATATATAATTTTATGCATGACTGAGCTTTATAAAACTCTCTCTCTCTCTCTCTCTCTCTCTCTCTCTCTCTCTCTCTCTCTCTCTCTGAGAACAACTTATTCTTTTCCCTTTCAGCCATTTCGTTCCGTCCATGAAATAAGGTGTTATAGATATAGCAATGCCCATAATGGGGGAAATATAAATGCGAGAATAAACCTTTCTTCCATAGTGCGCCCATTATCTGAGTCAACCTGATGTGAAATGATGTTATTTACCCCCATTATTACATACATTTGAAAACAGCCGAAAATACGCATTTAGAGCATATGGTTACTTATATTTTCTCTTTAGTATTATTATTATTTTCTTACCTTGATTTTTGGGGGGATTACAAAGGGTGAACAGTTTACAATTAATTTACAGAGTAAATTGACCCCACCCGCTCTTAAAACTTAGAATTTTTTTTTATTGCTGATGTTAATCATTGATCAATAGAAATATAAAACAATATTTTTGGAAAAATGATTACTTCTAAGGCTGGCATGTCTGTAAACAAAAGCAAAATTTTGTATTCGGTCCTAGAATAGCGAGCCTGAATTTTTAAAAAAATCCTATATTTCAAGAAAATATTTTAAAATAATCGAAAAAATATTTTGATTATCTAGTATCCCTCAGGACCACGCATCTATCTATCTATCTATCTATCCATATATATATATATATATATATATATATATATATATATATATATATATATATATATAAAGGCAGGATGGATGTGTGTGTGTGTGAATGCACAGCCGCAATTTTCTACGGATTTGCACCAAAATTTACATGCACGTGCACCAAGTTAGCGGTAAGGCCAAGATCAACTTTGCATTTCCCAACTCCCATCGATAGTGGAAATAATCGATTTTTTCATGCTTCTACGGCAGTTTTCATGTAGTTTGCGGCCATTTTCTACTGGCCAGAGTGAGAGCCTATAGCTGGCTGCCACGAATAGGCAGGAAGATTCTATTGGCCAGCGTGAGAGCCAACAGCTGACTGACACGAATGTTAACTAGCATGCAAAAAAAAATCGATAGCTGCATTCGTCACAAGTGGGAAAAATTTAAATCTGCATGGCACTTTACTCCAATTGGCTCATTCGCTTACTTAAACTCAGCGTTGATTCTGATTCCGCAGAACTGGGTTGGGTTTGAAAAAGTATTTGTTGTTAACATTCTTTTTTCATTCGGTTTTTCCAGTTACGAGTCCTTTTTTAAAGCTGATCGTTTTGTGTTCATGTTGTTTAGTTCTTTTTTCGTAACAGATTTAATGTTTAGTATAGAGCTTAGAAAAAATTCGCAATGTGAGATAGGCAAGAAGTAAGGCATGTAGCAACATCAGCACGACAAAGGGCACTCCTTTAAGGGCAAAAATATTTTAAGTCAAGTGATAGTGATTGCTGTATGAGTCGGGCCATGCTGCTAATATATATATATGCGTGTGTGTGTGCGTGTGTGTTTGTGTGTGTGCGTGTGTGTTTGTGCGTGTGTTTTGTGGGATACTAGTATGTTTGGGTAAATATTAGTCATTATCGTGTTGCGGGTATCAACTCTGGTTGTTGTGTGTATAGTTATTTTATCATATCTCTGGGCTCCTGGAACATTTGTCCCGCAAACGATATAGCTGGACTCAATGTGAGTCCAGGTAAAAATATGTTGCACAAAAAATAAATATAAAACATACAACAATGCATTTTATTAAGAAAAGAAATTACATGTGTATACAATTATAATGAAAGGAAAAACATTAAACTTAAATGTGTTTGTGTGTGTGCCTCTGTGTATGTGTGCGTTTGAAACAAGCGTGTGTTAGACAGGTGTGTGTATTAACTTAAGTGTGTGAGAGAGTTCAAAAGTCAACAAAGGACCAAGAAAGCCAACGCTCCCTGTCGTTCTTTATCGACATCGACTACACCTGGAAGCCAGAGTTAAAAAGAGGAAGAGAATATGCATACCTTTTTTTTAGACATAAAGAGTACCTCCTAACAGTCGTTTTTTACATGTTGAAACACACACACACACACACACACACACACACACACACACACACACACACACACACACACACACACACACACACACACAATAAAATAATAGGAAAGAACAGTGAGATTTATAATCCAGAGTTCTTAGCATTCATTTTTATTTTTAATAAAACAGTGCTCGATACATCAGTAGAGCATAATATTATATTTTTGGCTCTTAAAAGAAACCAATAAAACACCAACAGTAAAATGGAAAATAACAAAAAATAAACAAGAACTTGTAGATCTTTAAATCACCCATGTACTTTGTGCTTACATGATAAATTATACATTATTAAGTTTCTAGGAAATAAAAAGTTATTAAATCAAAGAAAAGAAATAGCGGTTTTCTGTAGACACTGTCAAATATTATCCTTAAATAATAATTAATTTAAAAAAAAAGAGGAACCACACATATTTATATTTGATCAAAATAAAATAATTTATAAATACGTAATCAAATTCTAATACATTAATTTTATAATATCATATATACTCTATTAGTAAGTAAAATGAATATAGTACTTTAAATCTGTGGGAATAAAAATTTAAATATTAAAAATATGACTTTGTAGTATGATTAGGTAGTTATAACACCGTACGAAAATATACACTTTCCACTTTATTAAGTGAGTGAAAAAGAAAATCCTCTCTCTCCCTCTCTTCTATATATTTCCTTTCCTTTCCTTCCTTCTATTGTTTCTATCCTCGGTAATGAACATGAACCTGGATTCGTTTATGTGGGTCAGTGGACGTCATAAAAAATCTATCAATGACAACACGTCCCGCCAAAAATCAAATGGGAAATACGGATGTGTCAGTCCCAATAAAAAGAAGAAAACCACGTACGAGACTAGAGACACTGCAATGGAGAGGAACTTGATTCGAGGTAGCAGTTTGAGACGCAAGGGTTGGTGATTCATCGGCTCTGAGCTTGACCTGACGTACAACTCCAGGAGAGAACGGATGAATGCAACGAATTAATGTCCGTCAACCAGAAGGAACACAACAACCCTGTATGAACTCTCAAATCCCTAAAAAAGAACTATGACGATAGTCAAACATTTTAAACACTGTAACCAAATGGAGTCAACAATAAATGGTACTATAGACAGTAAATTTGGCCTTTACTTCATCTCTATATACCATAACTTAATCATATTTAAATGACTCTTTAAGAAAATCTTTGTGTATATTTATAAAAATTAGAATTAAATAATGAAATAAAAATGCCAAATATATTGTCATTGAAACCCAGATGATGTGTTGAAAACGTAGTATTGAGAAGACTGCTTGAAAAAAGGAAGTCTCTGTCAATGAACAAACAAACTAACCCCCACCTAAACTTAACCGACTTTGTAATCACCATACATTGGATACATGATTGTCTTAAAAAATTAAAACCAAACCACCCCCAATTGAAATAAATTGAATTTTCCTTGACCCTAACAACTCAAGATATTAAGATTGTCTACAGTTATAAATAATGTAAATCAATTTCTTAGAACGTTATTCTCATCATCTCTTGAGAAAGTCGACAGTGAAGCCGCGCTGATCAATTTGAATCAGTCCAAGGATCATCGATTCCTGGAGGCTGTTCTTTCGGCTGCCGGTTTCGGGCCGGACTTTCGCTCCTGGATCCGTCTTCTGTATGCGACTCCCGGTGCGCTGGTAGAAGTGAACGGGGTAAGATCGGAACCTTTGGTATTGTCTCGATCTATTCGTCAGGGTTGTCCGCTTTCACCTATGCTTTGCGTTCTTGCGTTGGAACCTTTCCTTCGCAAGTTAAAGGCGAATCCGGTCCTGCGCGGAATTTCCCTACCTGGTGCTACCACCTCGGCCAGGTATTCTGCCTATGCTGGCGTCATTTTGGTTCTTGTGTCGAGCAGAGCTGAGATTAACGAAGTCAGCATCAGTGGTTATGAGATGGTGACAGGGGCCAAGATCAACCGCGATGTCTGTTGGCTTGCGGCTGGGTGCGTGGAAGGGAGTTTCTCTTTCCGGACCTTTCCACTGGACGGATGGGCCAGTCAAGATACTCGGCGTCTGGTTCGGTCCTGATATCCAGTTGGGAATGAATTGGTCGGAGGTACAAGGGAAGGCCGAGATCGCAATTAATTTGTGGTCTCAGAGGAATCTTTCCTTGAAGTGGGAGACGGAAGTATGTGTTTCACATATCTACCCGATTCTCCTTTACCGACTCTCGGTACTTCCACTTCCGTATGCCAAACTAATCTCATTAGTAAGGCTCTTGTTCTCTTTCTTGTGGAGAGGCAAAGCCGCTAGGGTATCTCGGCAGATCTGTTGCCTTCATCCATCTGAAGGCGGTCTAGGTATGCCTAGCATTGAGATTCGTCTTGATATGGTTCCCATCGCGTTCCTAGATCGTTTATGTCGTGAATCGGATGAGCAGGGCGCCTTCTGGAAGAAAGACGCCCCTAGAAATTTCCCATCCTTGAGAAGTGTGCACTCATTCGAGGAGGCCCACCGTTTACCCCGAGTCGAATGCTCCTTCTACCATGAATGTCGTCTTGCTTTGAAACGCCTCTTACGGACGTCGGATGGCTTCTCCAACGTCCAAAAAACTTCGCTCAGCGGGCTTGGAGAAATATCCAAACTGTCGACCCTATGATGGGGAGGTCGAGACCCTGGGTCACGCTTTCTTTCATTGCAGGGTGTTAGCACCGTTGTGTAAGTTCGTTGAAGGCCTCATGGTTCGCATGATGCAGGGAAAGTTCTTTGTCCCTGAGGCCTCTTCTGTTTGTAGCAATGTGGCACCGCCGTTGACGAAGGCTGAACTTTATGTGTTCCACTGCTTGCTAGGAGTTATGAGAGTCGTGATTTGGTCGACACGTCGGAAGGGTTTCTATGGCGGTGAGAATTTTTCTTTTTCCCAACTGATCTTGTACTTTAAGCATCAGCTTAAAGTCAAGATTAGGACGACTCTCTTCATCAGAATTCGGCAAAAGGTGGGTAAATCTTGCGCGATGATGTAGAGTGAAAAGGGCTGACCTGGAGTGGCACTTGGATGTCGGTTAGGTAGAGGATTTTGTCCTACCAGGGTTGAACAGAGGCTAGTTTAGGTTTAGTTTGAATCTTTAGTTTCTTGTTTCTGGTTAACTTAGCTAGGGTATGTATGCTCATTGGCCCCTTTTATTTCTGTCCCTATTTTTCTTTAGTTTAACTCCGCATCCCCTCCCTCGTTAGGTGGTCAGTGATGTCAGTTCTCTGGTAGTTGCGGGATGACTTTCGTTTCGCGTGTGTTTTCGTATTTGTTGTTATGAGTGGATGAGTGCGTGTTTGCGTGAGTGTTTTTTGGATGGATGATTGTTTTTATACTATTATAATTCCGCAATTTTTTCGTCCAATTAACTGATGTTTCTAACTCATTTAGGGATTGTGGTTTTTTTTATTACTAACCTTATTTTGTTTTATTTTCATGTAAATAGTAATAATTCATATTGTAAATAATCATTGTTTTTTTTTTAATTGTTGTTTTTATTTCGCCCTCCCCCCTGCAAACTTTTAAATGTACATATGGGGACTAGTTAGGATTTCATGGAGAGATTGAGGTATTATGGTGGATGTAGTAAGAAAGGTAGGAGAGAATGTATTGTTTTGGTGATAGGACTATTGTTGGTATGTTTGGGTCAGTGTTTGTGACTAGCTAAGTTTAGAATTATGACAGAAGAAGACCGTCCTTTTCCCTAATCCCCTTTTTGGCCTTGTGCTACATTTTGTACCCTCGTACGAATAAATATCTTTTATCATCTCTTGACAATGGAACGAAACTTTAGATTTTAAGTTTTATTTTTATAATTAAATTTGGGATTGAAGTTTCAGTTTTGAAACACAGAAATTTCTGTGTCGTGATGGAAACATATTTAAAAAAATAATTATAATATATATGAGGATTAAATAAAAATGTGAGTAAAGTTTGTCACTCAGCTGATTGATGTTACCTTCAGCATCTCGACTCTAGATGGGTAATATCAATTTACTGCTTATGTTTTAAGTGCATTTTTTTTTATTTATACATTTCCCTCTTTTAATTAAAATAATAATAATAGAGCTATAATTAAAAAAAAATAAAAAAAAAAACGCTTACAGCACCTGGTATTCCCAAGCGGTCACCCATCCAAGTACTGACCAGGCTCGACGTTGCTTAACTTCGGTGATCGGACGAGAACCGGTGTGTTCAGCGTGATATGGCCGTAAACGATAAATTTTGCATTGCTAAAATATTTTACTTTAAATTTTTCTTCTTAAGCATTGTAACATGATTTTTTTTTTTTCTACGTTTTAATATTCGAAACCATATTTATTTTTTTAATCTTTTTACTCGCCATTCACTTACCCTAGAAAGAATAAATTAAATCGAAAATAAAAAAATAAAAAACTCGGTCAAATCATCTTCTTCTCCCATCATCGCCAATCTCCCGACATCAGGTCATCAACGTCTTCTCATTTCTTTTTTTCGCTTCTCATTATTTTTTTTTTTTACTTAACTTTCCCCGAGTTCTTCCTATTTTCCGAATCTTTAAAATTGTTAAATTTTCCTCAATAAATCATTTTTTTTCCCCGAAATCACTACTGTGTTCGCTGGGGTAGAGCGTTACTCAACGTTCACTTTTCTCACTTACGGATTACCTACTGCACAACAATCCACACAAAAATGCTTGATCATTACTCAGTCAAGCAACAATCTGTAGTTTTTTTTTTAAATTATTTTATATTTTCTTGCCGTGATGGCATACACTAATCATGTGGATTATTTGCATTTATTATTTATCCCTTATTTTTTTAAACATTAAAACCCTTTACTTCGAAACTTTGTGAGCGCAATGTCTCAGGCTCATTGAGACATTTAAAGTCAAACATTCCTCGATGTTTTCTGTCGAAACTAACAATTCTTAGCGAATAGAAATTTGGTAATAAAATAGCAGTCCGAAATACATACTCACTTGTTAAATAATTATAGTAAGTAAGTGAATTAAATTAAATTTATGGACGCTTTACCAACCTTTGTATCTATAACTTTGCTTTATTCTGACGAAAATTTTCGACAATTTTTGTCAAAGGTTGCAATTAAAAAAAAAAGAACTTTCACTTAAGAATTTCCTCGCGCCTCAACTTTCATTTCAGAAACAACGATCCACAAGCTACAAAAACAAAATCAGTTCAATCTTCTGACATTATTTTAAATTATTTAAATTTTTCATTTCAAATTTAATTTCCGTCTCAGTCTTTTTTAATCTCTCTCTCTCTAGATTATTTATTCTTAATAAATAACAAATTACCTTCATTCAGTATAGAAAATTATTAATTACTAAAATTAGTAAAGAGATGAGATTTTGTTGTATGATAGGCCATCCATAAGTGAGAAGGTGACCAGGAAGCGATTTTATTTTATTCAGAAAGCTGAAAGATTGTAAAAAAATGATTAACGTTTATTTGTTTTTTCTATGAGGAGACAGAGAAATAAAAAGCAAAATCTTTTTAGCAATAAATATGATATTAAAACTTTGCAGCAGTATGAAATTAAAAGACTCAAGGAAATTGTAAAAAAGTAAAAAAAAGTAACAAAATAAATAAAATGAGATGAACGAAATGAAAAGACAACGAAGACGTTGGTGGATTTGTGATGGCTGCGAAGGAGGAAGACGTTTCGTTTTTTTTTTTTTAGTTTTATTTTCGGTTTTTAATTAACGTTAGGAAAGAAAGAAGGAATTAAGAAGAAACAAATAAAGAAATTATCTAAAACCTTAAAAAGTAGAAAAGAAAAATCTCAATTTCTACGGATAAAACACATAAGCTAATTCCATATATTTGTTTACGGCCATATCACGCTGAAAACACCGGTTCTCGTCCGATCACCGTAGTTAAGCAACGTCGAACCTGGTCAGTACTTGGATGGGTGACCGCTTGGGAATACCAGGTGCTGTAAGCATTTACTTTTTTTTTCGTTTTCTTTCTTTCTTTATACTTAAATATTTTTCCTTTCATATTTTGAAATTACCTGAAAATTACCCGCCATTCTTTACTATACAATACATTCGTTAATAAAAAAAAACCCGATAATCTGCTGATTTTTGACAAATATTTTAAAACGGGGCCACATTTTTTGCTTTTATTTTGGAAAAAACGCATCCAATCTTGTGATGCTAAGTTATCGAAAAAAATCATTTATGCCCCCACCCCATTAAAAAGCTTGAAAAATGAAAATTAAGTCCAATAACTCTGTAAAAGTCATGTATTATTAATTTGACACTTTATCAATATTATATAAATAAAAACTGAATCCTCCGTTTAACCGATAAAAAAATCAGTTTTTACATAGAATTTTTAGATCCTGATAAATGTCGCAGCTCAACTGAAAGGTAATAAATTTTCTCGTCGCGCGAAGCTGGTCAGTACTTGGAATTGGTATTTACTTGATTCCCACAAAATCAAGATGTGACACAAGGTCGATTAACGTGGGAGACCCGAGTGTTTCCACTCAAAGGCCACTGGTCAAAATTGGTCATAGCTTGTCCAAGCTGGTCAGAGCCTGACCGCTTGGGAATACCAGTTGCTGTAAGCAAGCATTCACTTTTATTTTTCGCTTAATTTATTTATTATCCTAATTAAAAGAGATAAGTGAATTAATCATTTAGACATTCAAATATTCTGCAGAAATGTTTAATTTATAATCTTCATGGTGTTCTTCAGGATTTGTACTCGCAGCTGTGATAATAAAAAACTAAAATGTATTGGTAATTTTCTAACTAACATTTCTTCAACAAGTGTCTTCGTAAATAAGATTATAAAACCAAAATACCTAAAATTAAAATTCAATAAATATTAGAATGTCTTTTAAACTATTTAAGTTTTAAGATTATTATTATTATTATTATATTTAAAAAATAATATCTAAAAAAGACGTTTAGGCTGTATTCGTCATATAATTTTGCTCAGAATACTCTCTAAACTAAAAAGTAAACCACCATTTCTTGCCAACTGTGTTACTGTTAATGTGTAAACGAGAGATTCAGAACGACTGAGTAAAAGGTCCAAGGTGGTCCGAAAGTTTTGTCACCCGCTAACTCTCTTCCAAACTGTAGGTGCACGTGTCAGTTATCTGAAATAGAAAATTATATTATGTAGGGGATGACAAGATTTTTGGACAACTCTGTAAACTTGAAAAAGAAATGTCGAAAGTGCGTGAACGAAATTATTTCGTGTTTTGTAATTTAGGAGTCACTGTTTTTGAAAAAAAAAACATGGTGAAATTCTAAGTGAAGCTTTTTGAATTTTAAAAGCTTCGAATCCAGATGCAAAAAAAACTAAAATAGGACAATGTTCTTTACTTTTAGACTTAAAAAAAAACAAACTAATAGCAGCGTGAATAGTAGAATTATCGGATCTCAGTGCTGTTGTCGATCAATAATACCTGGATTATTTTATGCCTCACGTTAGTTATGGAAATTGTTGAGTAATAAGCGTGGTTAAAAAAAAAAAAAAAAAAAAAATCCAAATATGAAAGAAAAAAAAAAAGGACGCTTACAGCACCTGGTATTCCCAAGCGGTCACCCATCCAAGTACTGACCAGGCTCGACGTTGCTTAACTTCGGTGATCGGACGAGAACCGGTGTTTTCAGCGTGATATGGCCGTAAGCTAAATAAGATATTTAAATTGATCCTTTTATCCATAAATCTTTCTCTGCTATACTAGAGATGAAATTTAAATTTTTATTGTATTATTCCAAAAACACATCAGCAGATAAATGTCGACAACTGAGCACAAATAGTTATTTATTATTAATTTAAAAAAAATAGTAATTAATTGCGCAATAACTACTACAAACATACAAGACAAGAATATCGTTTTCGTTAATAGTTAAAATTTTTAACTTAAAAAAATAATCATAAAAATAAAAAATGCGAATATTGTCGAAAATTCCTCTTTCCACAATATATGTAGCTATTTAAATTTAAATGAACTAACAATACTGAATATTATTTCTTAAATATTAATCACATCTCCTTAATAGCTATCGCGATAGAATTTTTCAAAGATTATTTTTTAAAATAATTAATTAGAATGTTTAAAAATATTTAAAGCTTTTCAACGTGATTTGGCCTTACGTCCTAAAAACTCTTCAGCTTGAAGTGTTTTCTTCTTATACAGATGTTTTTTTCTTTCTTGTTTTAATATAGTGAAATTATCTTTCACTTCTTAATCTTTTTATGTCATTATTAAACGAAATAACAGGGAAAAATATTAAAATTTAAAAAAAAAAAAATCTTCCTCCCTCACCAACATGAAAAAAATGTCCGTTGTCTTTTTAACCTTACTTTATGTCATTTTTAAATGTGGATTCAGAGATCTGTCATATTCTGAAATGTAAGAAAAAAGGAAAATTAAAAATATAATTATTTTTTTTAATCACTTATTCAAGTCAACGTTCGTTTTTCTTACGGATGGATCATCTTTTTTTTCTCTCTCTTTATTTTTTTCTTGTGAAATTCAAATCATTTTCGTTTCAACATTTTATGCGGCGGTGTCAACTAAGAAATTTTCCTTTCAAAATAAAAGGCCCATTCATTTAAGTTCGAATTGAAAGCAAATTATCGTCACTAAATTTGAATATTTTATTATACGTTATCAGATAAAATGAGTCGCTATTTAAATATTTGAATTGGTTCCCTTTAATGCCTATATTTTTTGGAGGGAGGTAACTTTCGGAATTTGTACAGAATACGGCCTAAAGGAACCACCATTTATTCAACAAATGCTAATCATCGTACTGAATCTCTCGTAGACGAGAGATTCAGTACGATTGAGCAAAAAAGCGAAATATAGAAAGTGGTCCGAAAGTCTTGTCACCCATTATCTCTCTTCTAAACTGTAGGAGCATGTGTCAGTCATCTGAAACAGTGAGAAAACTATATTATGTAGGTGGCGGGGGTGGACAAGATTGGTTGGCCAGACGGTCCTGTCGGCATTCTCAGAGTGCGGTTTGCACCCGACCTCCAACTGAATAAAAAAAAATTGATCTGAATTACAGTCAAAGGTCGGCACGGCGGCTCGGACTTGGCGCGAAGGAGATTGTCCGTGAAGGGCAGGGCTGAGGCGTGTGCCACTTACGTTTTTCCTCTTATGATCCTTACGTACCGCTTGTCTGTACTTCCACTCTGTAAGGAACATAAGAAGGCGATCGAGCGCTTGCTATCCGCTATCCTCCGTTTTGTAGGGAGGGGGCTTACGCATAAAGTCGACAAGATGTATGTGCCCAACGTTCGTGTTATGGATGGGGAGCTAGGAATGCCGCACTTGACGAGTCACAAGCTCGCCTCGTGGCTGGCTTTCCTACGCCGCGCTCTGACAGGAGATTCGATTCTGGCGGGGATCGTGAGGGACGCGTTCCCTTTCCTTACTATCACTCCCCCCATCTCGCGGGCCGAACTCCATCGTAAGCACCGGGATCATCGGATTTCCTTTGAGAGTGTCGTTTGGCCTTGATGGTCATTCCTTGGTTCAGTGACCTTTCTCGGCCTAGGAGGGTTTTCTATCGGGAAGTAGTGGAGGGGGTCGCGAAGGATCCACTACGTGAGGGGGATCGACATCTCGGAGGAGGAGTTTCGCTCTTTCTGGTCTTCGGCGCCAGCGGCGGATTTCCTCAGCAGCCCTGAGGTTTCGCTTACCTAGTGACTGCTTCGGAATAGGCTACCTCTCAATGGCATGGTCTTCATATGGAGCTTGGCGGATTTGCCCGATTGCGAATGTGACCTTGTTCTGAAGTAAACGGCCGAGCCTGCCTTCTACCATTGTCCTCGAGTCGGCCCCCTATGGGACCATATCGGCAAGTTGACGGTTCGTATCGCTCCCGAAAAGTTCGTGCTCATCGATCGTGCGTACGCGTTTGACAATGTGTCGCTCTCGTATTCCGGAGTGAAATGAATGGTGTTTCTATCGCTGCTGGCCACAGCCTGAATGTTGATTTGGACGACGCGATAGGAGGAAGTCTTGCGAGGCTGTCGTCTTTCCCCTCAGGATCTGATCCGATTCTTTGAGCACCAGCTCAAGATGAAGATGAAGATTAGAACTGATAGGAAACGGTTGGTCTCGACAGTCATCAACGAGAGATGGATGACTGAGGCGAGCTTGGTTGGCGTGGACGGGACTATACTTGATTTTCTTTTTTAGATCCACCTACGTCACATCGGGGTGGTTTCCTGTGAAGCCATTTCCTGGTTAGCTTAGAACACTTGTGTACGTAGTTAATGTAAATGTTGTTCCCGGTTGCACCTTTTGTTTGGATCCATGTCGAGATTCCCATCTCCAGAGTTTGTTTTTTGGCCCCTCCTCTTTTCATCTCGACCGGATCAACTATTTTCCCTCTCCCCATGGCCGTATTTATTTAATCCTTTCTTCCCTCTCCCTAAGCGACAGAGCCTCTTCATTTTGTCTAAAGGTAGAATACAGCGGCCTCTTTTTTTTTTTCTTTTTTTTTTTGAGTGGTGGATGGGTCCAACTAACATCAGGTTTGTTTCTTTTGTTTGTTTTATATTTGAGTTTTGTTTTTTGGGATCGTCTCTCCACCTCTCATCATTCGTAAATTTTTATGTATAAAAAATTAAAAAGAAAAAGAAAAAAAAACATTAAATTTTCAAATTTTCATGTCATGGGGTGCGTTTTTGTAGGTCGCCTGAGTGTATGAGGTATTATGGTGAATGGAGGACTGATTGATGACGGACAAGTTCTTTTGATGAATGTGTTATATTGTAAGGAGTGAATGGGTTGCGAATTGAGTTAGCTTGGTACAGGATCGCAGTGATGACCAGCCTGAGTCTACCTCCCCCTTTTTCCGTCTTGTGCCACAATTATATATTTTATGCAATAAATCCCGCTTGTGGACCTCTCTGACTCCGGGCAGAGAGGAACCCAGATGACGCTATGCCAAAGGGCAAAGTCTCGTCTAGGGAGATAGACAAACCCGACCCCATATATACGCAGTCTACGGGTAATTTTTGCCCGAGCCTACAGGCTCAGAATTGGCCCACATAAAAACTGGCCTTGTGCTACATCCTGCCTTGTGGGAAGGTCTGGTAAATACTGAGACAGCAAAACCTCTGTGTTTGCTGGTTCTCTGTCGACCTCTCTGCCTCCAGACGAGGCTATGCCGAAGGACAGTCTCTCGTTTGGGGAGGTAGACAGCTACCCGACCCCGTTTATATGGGGTATACGCGCAATTTTTGCCCGGGCCTACCGACTCGAAATTGCACCAGGTTAAAGTCTTGCGGGAGAAGACTTTGGTTAAATACCGAGACAGCAAAATCCGTAGGGCATCTCGACGTAGTGTAATGGTTAGCAAGGTTGTCTCACTTGAACAGTTGCAACTGAGTAGCGAGTTCGATCCTCACTGGGTGCCCCATACGTTCGGCCTTGTGCCACATCTAAGCTACACTTAGAAAATCACCTTTCACAATTGTACATATCGAAATGTTTATGCACTGGGGTGTATTGTAGGTTTCCCGTGAACTTGTGGTATATGCAGTAGTGAATGACAAGAGACGAGTTTTTGTGGTGAATTGATAAATTATAATGAAAGAATGGGGCGTGAATCTGATCAGCTAGCTATAGGATAGCTTGTGTTGACCAGCCTTAATCCAACTCCCCCCTTTTCGGTCTTGAGCCACAATTACTGTAAAAAAAAAATCAGTAATAGCTCGTAGACTGCCGTATTTAGCGGTCGTCTGAGACAACACAGTTAGAGCAGTAATCTGCAGCTGGACTTGCTTTGAGAGTGACTGAACTCAACTAAAAGTAATAGACACATTACAACAGTGGGGGCGAGACAATTGTGGAAATGTGAAATAAATAGCTTTTTTTTTCTTGTACCAAAACGGAGGAGTTACACTACAGCTACTTTTCCAACGCCGGATACAGGTTTTGGAAGCCTTCTTAAACGAAAGAGACAAAAGTCAAGTCTAACTGATTCCGTTTCAAATTTAATTCCAGAATTTAATTACACCCTGGAGGATAACCTAACGTTTTCAGAAATTGTGACATGACCAGCTAAGAAAAGCTTTATGCTTGGGGCTGGGTAAATTTTGAGTTTTTGGCCAATGACCCGAATGTACGCACTCGGGTTCCCCACGTTAAATAACTGACCTTGTGTCGCATCCCGTCTTGGTGAGAAGACATGGGTAATAGCTGTGTTTCGCTGCCCAGATGAAGAGAATCAAAGTGTAGTATTTTTTCCAGCAGCAGCCGGTCCGTGACCCCAACCATCAACAGCAGTTCCAGCTAGCCAGTCACCGTCATCTCCAGCTTGCCACCGGCTGTCGCTCCCAGAGTTGCTAGATTGGCGTTTTAGAAGCAAAATTTCTGAAATCTGGCTTTTTTCATGTTGGTTTGGTACCAGAGAATTGCTTTGGTTTTTTTTTTATTTATTTACATAATAAAATATATAATAAACAATATATTACAGCTGCTATGCTACAATCTTTTCTTTTTTATCCTATGATGCGCCTGAATTATGGGAGATTTGGGCACTTTTTTCATCAAGGAGAAGGATTCCCAGAAATTTAACTGTAAAAAAAAAATACCGATTCTTTGCAAACTTATGCCAAATTAAGTAGCTACTAATTCAAAAGGAAGAATTTTCTTTTTCATAATTCTCTATCATCGTGACCGTTTTTTCATGGTCTTTCACACGCTTGACCCTCTCTTCCGATGTTTCTTTCATAAGTTATATTTAAATGAAAAAAAGTCTTACGGATACACATACTAAAAAAAAAAAAAAAAATGAATAATTAATAAAACGGTTATTATTCTTTCTCTTTCATTAGATTTAAATTCAGGTTTTAAAAAATACCCAAAAAACTTTACAATTAAATTTTTTTAAATTTCATGAAATTTATCTAAAAATGTTTATAATTATATTATTAAAATTCTAAAAAAAAAAAAAAATTCCAGTAAAAGTAAAACAGACTTGTTTTTTTGTTTGACTATATTTTTACCTAAATAAATTTAAATTTCCAGCTAAAATATTAACAAACTGAAATAAATAAGTGGTTTCGTTATAAAATGCCAGATCCCATTGTGATTAAAAAAATAAAGAAAATCTCATATTTATTTCTTTTTTTCTGGCTTTATAGAAATATTTTAATTTGGCTTTAATAATCTGGCTTTAAATAAAGCTGGCAACCCCGGTCTCTTCCATTAAGCCACCAGATCCTGCCGCTCCAACCATCCTTGCCAACGATATGCAATAAGAAAAAAACTGTCCCTGCTTGCGGAGTTATCTTTTGCCGAGTTCACACTAACATTATTTTTTAATAAATATATGCAATATGTTTTTAATCAAGTCTTCGTTTTGTTTGTTGTTTTCCGTCATTCGATATCTGTTTGCGAGCCAACATACAACCCGCAACACTAAAAGTCCGGATAGCGGTTTAGTTCCGAATATTATATTATCCTTTCCTGGTAAAAAGCCTTAACTTATGGATGGCCTATCACACAACAAAATCTACGCTTTTTACTAATGATTTATTAAGATAAATAATTTCCTATTTTGAAAGGAGGTAATTTTTTGAATCTTTTACTGTGAAAATTAATTTTGAGAGACAAATTAAAAGCGACTGAGAACGAAATTGAATTTGAAAAAGAAAAATGATTAATGTCAGAAGAATGAATTAAATAATTTTGTTTTGTAGTTTGTGGAAGGTTGCTTCTGAAAGTTGAGGCCTGAGGAAATTTTGTTTCTGAATTGGCATGCTTTTTTGCTATTCTTTGTCTATTATAGTTTTTTTTTATTATAAAATAATGGATGCAAATAACACATCCGATTAGTGCACACCATCACGACAAAAAATGATAAAAATAATTGTTAAAAAAAAAAAAAAAAAAAAAGCTATAAATTGTTGTCTGAGTATTATTGTGTGAATTGTTGCGCGATAGGTAATCCGTAAGTGAGAAAATTTCGTATTGAGTAACCGTAACGGAACGCTCAGCCCCTGCGAACACACAAGTGATTTTGGAAAAAAAAAAATTAATTTATTCTGGAAAAAATATGAAGGACTCGGGGAAAGTTGTTAAAAAGCGAAAAAAAAAAAGTAACGAGAAGCGAAAAAAAAAAAAAATAAGACGTGGATGGTCGCCTGATGTCGGGTGATTCGTGATGGGGGAAGAAGATGATTTGATTGAGTTTATTTTTTTTTTATGGCAAGTGAATGGCGAGTTTTTACTTGCCTTAAAAAAGTGAAAAAAAAGGTTAGAAATAAAAATGGCTCCGAATTTTAAAAAGTAGAAAAGATAAAAAAAAAACAAAAAACACATCATAATTCCTCAAAGAAAAAATTAAAAGTAAGAAGATTAAGCTAAGACTGAGGAGATATATCGTTTACGGCCATATCACGCTGAACACACCGGTTCTCGTCCGATCACCGAAGTTAAGCAACGTCGAGCCTGGTCAGTACTTGGATGGGTGACCGCCTGGGAATACCAGGTGCTGTAAGCATTTTTCTTTTTTGTGTGGAGGTGTATTTTTATTATTCTTCATAGATATAAAAAAATGAATCAATATTAAAAGTGCAAATATTTTGGGATTTTTTTTTTTGAAATTGAAAAATACCAGCGATGTTTTTAATATTGTTGACTGTTGAGTTTTTTAGCGGTCCAAATTATCACAGCTGCGAGAAATAAAGTCCTAAATAAATTAATAAAAGTGAAAGTGTCAAAAAAATGCAACGAAAAGTAAGTCAAAGTGTTTTTATTATCAGGAGCACACGATCTATTTATTATTTATTTATTTGAAATAATTAATGAAAATAACAATAGCATTATTACTTTTTAACTTTTACCAGACAGGTCCACTCACTAAAATAAAGATATGGAAAAAAAATTATGAGTAAATATTTTGCCGATCAATTGACCTTCCTTGGGCTGCGGCATTTTTAATCTAAAAATATTGATTTGTTTATCGATTTATAAAAAAGTTTAGTGTCAAACCAAATCAATACCTGACTTTTAGTTATTGGACTTAAATTTTCCGCCTTTTTAGCGGAGGGTATAAAAAGATCTTCAATAAGTTGGCATCACGAAAATGGATGTTTTTTTGTTTTTTGTTTTTTTTTTTTACAGAAATAAAAACAAAAACTTGCTACGCCGTTTTAAAATATTCAAAAAAAAAAAAAAAAAAAGAAAAGAAAAGTCAATGAATTCCGATTTAAACAAATCAATTATTTTTTTTACGGCTGAATAGGCAACTTTATATTAGAAAACTACGTGGAAATTATTTTAAAGAAAATTTAAAATATGAAAGAAAATGTCTAAAAGGGGAAAAAAGCTTACAGCACCTGGTATTCCCAAGCGGTTACCCATCCAAGTACTGAACAGGGTTGACGTTGCTTAACTTCGGTAACTTCGGTGATCGGACGAAAACCGCTGTATTCAGCGTGATATGGCCTTAAGTGAAGTCGGTTCTTTCAGTTGATCATTATTTAAAAAAAAAAAAAAAAAAAAACTTAAAATTTTTCAACATGATCTTGAGCTTGACTTATGAACTATTCATCAATAATCATTTTTAATTTTATTTTTATACGGAAGTTTTTTTTTTCTCTTCAATGTTTCTTCAAGTGAAATTATATTTCACTTAATCTTTTTCTTTTTAAATGAAATAAAAAGAAAAAATATAAAAAAAACAATCTTCCTCCCTCACCAACATGAAAAAAATCTCCCAACTTTTTCTCGTCATGTCCGTTGTCTTTTTTTTTCTTTTTAACCTTACTTATGTCATTTAAATGTTGATTCAGAGATCTTCTGCCATATTCTGAAATCTTAGTTTTTCTCTTTTAGAATTTTTCGAAAATTATTTTAAAATAATTAATTTAATTAGAATGTTTAAAAATACTTAAACCTTTTCAACGTGATCTGGCCTTAAACTACGACTTAAAAACTCATAAACTTAATTATTTTTATTCTTATACAAAAAAGTTTTATTTTTCTCTTTCATGTTTTTTCATAGTGACATTATCTTTTACTTCTTCATCTTTTTCTTCTTATCTCATTTTTAAACGAAATAAAAAGAAAAATATCAAAATACAATCATTCCTTGTGTAAAAAAAAAAAACCCCAAAAAAACCCTGATTATTACAAAAAATAAAAATAAAAACTGAAGAAAGGCTATCGTATTGCCAAAAATGCCAATCTTACTTGGGTCTCGGATACAACCTCGCCGCCTGCCAGATTTCTGTTCCTGGAGCCAATCCCTCACCATACTGAGAGCGCATTCACAGATTCCTGTCTGAGGCGGCCAGTATGTACCCGGGACCCAACTAAGATTGACAATACAGTGAGTCCCCTTATTCGCGGGGGTTACGGACCAAAACCGGCCGCGAATAGTTAGAATCCACAAATACTTGTTACCCCGAAAAGTATGTAGTGATATGCAAATTAGTATAATTTGCATATGAGCAGGTAGCTCATAAATGGACACCAACGAGAACGGAAGTGGAATAAGAACTTAGTGATACACGACATAACAATGGCGTCGCCGATAGGATACTCTTTGGTCCTTGAAGACCCAGAGTACGTAGACACGTGGATTCGTTGCTTTGCTGCTAATGCTAGATGTAAAAAGTTGAAAAACAACAAAAACAGAGGAGGGGAAAATGAAATCACCGACTTGTTCATGGCTACCGCTGGTTGTGAAGCGATTATGAAGGTTGCTACAATGGTTTACCCTCGAGAACTAGAAGAAATGACTTTCGAAGAAATAAGTCAGGTTATTAAAGGGAAACATGAGGCCAAAGAAAAGACTGGTGATTGCAGAAAGGACCAAGTTTATGGCAATGAAGCAGGAAGTGGATGAACCGATAGTAAAATATTTACACCGGTTAAGAAGTGCGAGTAAATACTGTGAATTCGAAAACTAGGAACAGGCGAGCAGACAACGGAAGAAGAATTAATCCAACTAAGATTAATTGAAGGTATGCATAATTCGGCACATAGATATAAGTTAATGGAACAGTTACAACTTACAAACATGCCTTTGAATATGTGTATAGAATTTATACAACAGCAGGAATTAATACATACCTACAACCAAAATAAAAATAAATCCTACGAAGAAACAATGGCTGAAACATATACGGTACAAACAAAAAGAAAAAAAATTGTGCGTACTGTGGAAAAATTCATGAAATGAAAAAGAAAAATGCCCAGCCTTTGGAAAGACGTGTTCAAAGTGTTTAAAAAAAATCACTTCAAAAGAAGTATGTAAAACGAAAAATGTGGAAAAGTAGAGGATGAAAATAGACAGATTTTTAATGTAAAAAAGGATAATATACAAAATACTGGATCTAAGAACGGAGATACAAAAATAAAAGTGAAAATCAACGACTGTATTGTCGAAATGCAAATCGACACAGGTAGTGACGTCACGATAGTACCCAGAAATTTGTGGGGAAAAATGGGAAAACCGTTTTAAAAAAACCAATGTACAACTACGTCAGTTTGATGGCTCGATTATAGCAATTATGGGTTACTTTGAAGGTTCAATAGAATTAAAAGAAAAATATGAAATAGTACCCATTATAGTTACTAATTGCCGAAAAACGCATGGACTACTGGGGAATGACGTGTTAAAAAATAAATTCAACGAAGTTGATTAATGAGATAGAAATAGAAAAAACAGGAAAATTAAAAAACTATGAAGCTAGCCTGAAATTAAAAGATGTTTCCCCCTCCTACTACGAAGCGAGAAAAATACCAGTGCATTTATTACCATTGGTAATAGCTAAATTGCGAAAGCTAATAAAGGAAGACTTATTAGAACCTGCCCCTCCAGGAGGAAGTAAATGAGCATCACCATCGTGGTATTGAAAAAAAAAAAGATGGTGACCTGAGAATTTGTGGAGATTATAAAATAGGGTGAACCATAAAGTTTGTGCTGACTCGTACCCTATTCCAAATGTGGAAGTAGCTTTACATAAGCTTGCTGGAATGAAAGTATTTTCGAAGATAGACCTAAAATCAGCTTACCACCAAATACCGATAAATGAAAATTTTAAAGAAGTGACGACTATAAACACACCTATAGGCCTGTTAAGGTGGAAAAGAATGCCGTATGGCATAAAAACAACAAGTGCAATTTTCAAAAAGCTATTGAAAAAGTAATAGGAAATGTTGAAAATACCATCTGTTATCAAGACGATATATGTGTTGGAGATTTAAATGAAGATGATTTAAAAAAAAAAAACTGAAAATATACTGAACCGGCTGAGAGACGCTGGTATGACAATAAATACAAAAAAGTGTGTAACCAACAGTAATGAAATATCATTTTTGGGTTACTCAATATCAAAGGAAGGGATCTCTCCAGATAAAGTACTAATAGAGAAAATTCTAAAAGTTGCTACACCAAAAAATAAAAAAGAATTGGAGTCCTTCTTAGGTTTGGTAAATTTTTATAGAAAATATGTACCAAAATATAATGAGTTGACAGAGCCATTTGCTAAGTTAAGAAAAAAAAAATGTGGAATTCATTTGGTTAGAACACCAACAGAAAGCCTTTGAAAACTTAAAACAGATTCTGGCAAAAAAGCCAATAGTACAAATTTTGACCCTAAGAAGGACATAACTCTAACTACTGACGCTAGTGAGCAGTCCATATCTGGTATTTTGTCACAAGATGGGCATCCCATAATGTATTTATCAAGGAGATTAACAACAACTGAACACAATTATTCGAATATAGAAAGGGAGGCACTAGCCATAGTGTGGACAACGCATAGAGCAAGACAGTTTTTGATGGGGAAAAATTCTTGTTGAAAAGTGATCATAGACCACTGGAATTTATTTTCAACCCAAGAAAAGAGCTACCGAAAGTTACAACGTCCAGAATATTACGTTGGGCAATTAGACTGATGGCGTTCGACTTTGACATTGAATATGTTAAAGGGAATACGATACCGCACGTTGATGCCTTATCTAGATTGAGGTTTTATAGAGAGGAGGACAAAAACGACGAGGAATTTGAAGACACATTCTTGCACCTTGTAGAAACCGATGTAATATCTGTAGATAAAATGGCTACTGAAACTACAAATGACCCAGTGTTAAATAGAATAATGTCGAGGATAAAACAGAATCGCTGGGGGAAATTGTTCAATGGCTGAAAAGACCATTCAAAGAAATCAGACATAAAATGACTATAGAAAACTGGATAATATGTAATGGAGACTTGGTAGTTCCCCCAGAAACACAGAGGAGACGGGTTATAAAAAGTGTACACGATGACGTACATTGTGGAGTGGCAGCTACGCAAAGAAGATTAAAATTGGAAGCCTGGTGGCGGGGTACTCAAGAGACGTAGAAGACTACGTAAAAGATGCAAAAAAAATGCACAGAACTCAGGAATTTTAAGCAAAAGAAAATACATGTATGGCCCCGAGAAGTAGAACCATGGAGCAGAGTACACATGGACCATGCCTATGTCAATGGGATAGGACTATTATTAATATTAGTAGACGCATATTCAGGTTGGCCTGAAGTGGTGAGAGTACCTGATAAAAAAGTACCACCGTAAAACAAATATTAAGAGTAATATTTTCGAGGAATGGGACACCGAGAACATTGGTGACTGATAACGCACCAGAATTTGTGGATGCTGATTTGCATGAATGGCTAAGAAAAATAGGATGCAGACCTTACAAGACCCCTCCCTACCACCCTCAAAGTAATGGGGCAGCGGAAAGGATGGTCCAGACGGTAAAGAAGGGCATAAAAAGCATGCTTGCAACAGAAGGAGGAAATCGATGCTTTCCTACCAAGATTACTATTAAGTTACAGAACAATTCCACATGCAGGCAGGCCGGAAAGTCCATCTGCCTTAATGGGCAGACAATTAAGGTCCCCTTTGACTATGTCATATGCCACAAATCAAAAGATGTGGTACAAAAGAAATAGGAATATGCAACCAGAGTCAGCCGAATTTATTATGCAGAAAGGACATAATACTGCAATATTAAATAAAGAAAATGGGAACAGTGTTCTAGCTCATGCTGACCAAATAAGATCCCAAGGAGAAGAATCTGATGAGGAAATGCCTTCAGAGATGCCCATTATTGATGTATCAGAAGAGTTAATGCAGAATGAAACTGCGCAGGAAGAAGTAGAGAGGGATGAATTAGAAGAGGAAGACCAGAGTATGCAAGAGGAACAATTTGATTATAGGGAAAGACGTGATAGATCTAGATCTCCAAGGGAAAGGAGAGGGATAAAGGAAGATGTTCGGGAGGGCACAAGAAGTACAAGTACTCGCGGCATAAGGCCCCTCCGTTATAGGGAGATGTAGTGATATGCAAATTAGTATAATTTGCATATGAGCAGGTAGCTCATAAATGGACACCAACGAGAACGGAAGTGGAATAAGAACTTAGTGATACACGACATAACAGCTTATAAGTAACTATTTTGATTGTGAAAACCCCATACGCCTTATATACTTTCATCCTAAACACTTTTAGAAACATTTTAGAACCTTTTAAAAACATTTTTGAAAAATAGTATTGGTGACCATACACTTAGCATAAATTTTCTTTTATGCGCACAATAACCGTTTTTACGCATAGATCGATACAACCATTGAAAATATGTGCAACAAGACATAAAGTTTAAAACATTTTCTAAAAACAGAACTGTAATGATGCCCCCAGACGCAGCCCCTAAAAAAGAACAAAGAAAGCCCAAGCACAACGCATGTTCTTTCGTTTATTTTTAACAAAAAGATGTATAATTCTGCCAATTTTTATGTTAAGTCACTTAAAAATAACAGGAAAATAATACAAGAATGTTTTAAATATGTTCTAACGAAAAAATACGAGAATCGAAGGAGTTCTCGGCGAATAATTTGTACATATGCTATTCAGAAAAACACGCAAATATTTGGGGTTTACGTGAATAACAAATACTATACATATAAAGAAAAATCCGTGAATGTGTGAAGCCGCGAATGCTAAAAAACGCGAATAGGCGGGAGCTCACTGTATCTCCTAAACGGTAGAATTTCCTCAATTTTTATTGCTCTTTTTGTAATAATCAGGCTTTTTTTACACCTGGTATAATGCATTTTTTAAATTGGTCACTGAGGCATTATCTGCAAATTTACCAAAAATTGCTTAATGTCGGAAGTTTGCGAACGAAATGATTTGTAATTTATGAGCCGATGTTTCTAAAAATTTAGGACTAGCGAAATTTTAAGTGAAGTTTTTTTAATTGAAAGCTTTATGTTTCAAATACAGACGAAAAAGAAAGTCACAGGACACAAAGAAACAGGACAATGTTGGCACTGTTTCTGCGTCTTAAACTAAAAAAAAAAAAGAAAAAAACTAACTGTAAAATGCTGCTTCTGTACTATGTTGAAGAGATTAATATGGCTGCGTGTTGAAAAGCATTTAACATTTATACATTATTGAATCAAGGAAAAACAATGAGATAACGATTTTTGTTTCAACGATAAAATATATATTAATAAAATCAACAAATACAAAACAATTTTGTAATGTGTGAATATTAAGGAAAAGAAAGTAGTTTCTCTTTATCTGTTAGCTTGAATAAGATAAAATGTAATTAAGAATGTTTCTTGAATAGAATGTTCAAAGTTCTATGTCGAAATAGAATGTTGCATTCAGAAAAACATACAGTTAATTCAGTTGTGTGTTATTTGTATAACTAACAAAGTGTTGGTTTGTAACTTGGCTTGTTCACAGAAAATGAATGGTGAAATGTAATTCAAGTTCTGTGTCTGTGTGCACATAGTGAGTAGAATCAATAGTCTGTATAGACGAGTGTGAGTTGCTGAATTCTACTGTCTATTTTTGGAACAAAACATTGTTTTTATAACTATTGGATTGGATCCGGGAAACAAATGCAGGAGAAAATATATGATTGGGTGAAAAATTAACCAATCGATGATTTTCTAACAAAAGCATGTTTGTGAAATTCATGGCAGAAAAATTCAGTGTGGTGACTGCGATTAGTAAATTGTCCTATGGTAAACAGTATTTATTATTTAACCAATCACAGTTGAGAAAACTGTAGGTGTGGCAAACATAGTAGTAGTCACTACATAACCCTAGGCTAAATGACAATGTGAATAGTGGAAATATTGGAGGTCGGTGTTGTGGATCAGCAATACTTGGATTTAGGGAAACAAAGTAATTTTTTTTAGTTAAAAATAAATTTACACCTACTGCAATGGAACTTATCAACAGTGATAAGTGTGGTTCAAAAATCTGCTACAATGTCAAGGCTCATGTCAAGGGGATCCTTATGGATCACCTTGATTCATGTCTATTTATGTAAACCAGCGGTGGCCAAACTGCAGCTCGCAAACCTCATACGACTCTTTAACTTTTAATATGTGGCTCATAGAAATATATTGGCTGAGCTCCTTTTTTCATGACAGTTAATATAAAAGGTAAATAGGGAAAATTTCAAGCTTTATACTTATTTTACTGGGTATGAATTGAAATCCCATTGGATTAAGTTTACATAACAAAAATGTATGTGTAAATTTTGTTTTTTGTTCATGTCTCACAGCACTCAAACATCTGAACTTTATCGTAAGTTGCTTTTACATTTAAATAAGTTTGGCCACCCCTGATGTATACCAAAATATGTCACATGCAAAACCAGGATGTGACTTTTTCTTGCCAAACTTGTGACTTTTTTCCTTTTTTGACTTTGTTTCATGTTTTAGTGCAAAATTTTTGTTGAAACGTGTGTGAGTTGATATTATTAAGTTTCTGTGTAATTTTTTTATTTAAAAATTTAATAAAAAATTTATGTAATTATCTATGAAAGTTGTAAAATGTAAATCATAAAGCAGAAAAATATTATTTTGAGATTATTTTAAAATGAATAGCAATTATAGTTGATGTGGCAAATGAAATAATATCTGCAAAAGAAAGGAAGATAAAAAATCAGTAGCATGATGAAAATAGTTCATTTTTATGATGATGATATGAAGATGGAAGATGTAGAAACCGATGGGAGTAAAGTAAATAAATTTCAATTTTCTGTAAAAAAAAAAGTAATGTTAATTTTTAATATAATGCATGAAAAGAGGTCATATCACATTGAAAACACCATTTGTGTCTGAACACCAAAGTTTAGCAACATTGAGAGTTGTAGCTGCTTAGATAGGTGACTGTTTTGGAATAACAAGTGTTGTAAGCATATTTTTGTCATTCCTTTGTAATGATGATCATCATCACACACATACATTCATACATACTTATGCAAATTCAAATTATACAACCACAAGCATTCATTGGATAATAAATCAACACTACTGTGTAATGGACAATTTATAAATCGCAGCTATGCGACAATTTTATAATTGCTAGATTTTCATGTAGTCGATTTTGTGCACTTTTGGGAGAATCGGATACCCAGAAGTTTTTCGTGAGTCTCCCCAAAGCTCGCTAGCTGATTGGTCAATGCCAACCAATCAGATTGTCTGCATGTGAAGAGTGATTCTTCCCGCGTAGTACTTTCAGAGCCAATGGTCGCCTATATATTCTTAGATTTCAGCTGCCACAGAAATCCACGATAGTTGAAACCATGCGCCAGTCCTCTCACTCACATCACCACTCACATGCTGAATATTCTCTATACTCACATAATTTTTTTCTTACACTACACAGCAAAACTGTTGAAAACATTTATTATCAGAAACTATTACAACCTTATTTCTTTCAGTGAACTTTGGAACAATTGATAGTTAAAGAGAGACAACTCTTGTTTTACTCAATGCATGCTTTTCTTTCACATCGTTGTTTGTACATCTTGTTAAATACAAATTTTATGTGTAATGATGTCTTTGGCTTATCCTCTTTTTCTTCACGTGAGTTTGGTTTCCTAATCTAAGTTAAATTAATGTGGTGAAGTCTGCCACACGTTTTTCACAAAATAAGTAAACAAATAAAAATGTATTTAAACATCCTATCATTTTGGGAAATATTTTTAAATCAATATCCAACTTTCAGTTTAGCATTCCAAATCAGAGTTTTGATAACAAAATCCTAATTTAGCTGATATCAGCAAACCTAATAAAATAAAATAAAAACAAAGTGTAAATTAGTGTAAAAGTAAAATATAAATAAAACGTACTTGTCAGTTATCTGTCACCACTTTTTAAACAACTTTTTCACAGATGTGTAACAAATATACTATTGCAAAGATTTATTTCACAGTCTGAAAAAAAAAAAGAAAACAAATAATTTAAAAATAATTTAAAAACATTTTAAATATCACAACTAATTTTATAAAAGATCAACATGTATGTAACGAAAGGAGAGCTAGGGAAGAAAGTTTTATTATTCCTTTTATACTTCTCCCATTATGGGCATTATTATATCCATGATATAATAACACCAATATTTAACAAATGGAACAAAAAGGAAAAATAATGACAAATAAGCTTTGTTCTCAGAGACTTTTATAATACTAAGAAATACACAAAACTATATATGTGTGTGTGTGTGTGTGTTTCGTTAACTTAAAGGCTTTTGAAGACAGTTGACTGAAGCTTCGTCAAGCTCTGAAGCAGAGATGCCTTCAAAATCCTGCTTTAACAAATTTCATCTATCAGTGTGACTTTGTCGGCCGCAACAAGGCTGAGCTAGTATCACACTTGAGAAAGCACAAATGAAATATGTCTTTCCCTTACCTGATTTTCTCCACAAAAGCTCCTGCTAACATGCAAAAGTGTAAAAGGCACCATCCAATACTGACCCATATTTATCGTTCATGACAGGAAAGTCCACCATATATATATATATATATATATATATATATATATATATATATATATATATATAATAGTAAAATATATTTATCATCAGTTGTACATCATTAATTTTATTTGTTAAGTACCTGTTTTTTGTTTTAGAAATAAAATAGCTATATCCAAAGAAAACAATATCTAAGGTTTAAAATGAAGCTTTTATCTCTAGTTTAGTTTAATCTCAAACTAATAGATTAAATTTAATATTTCCAATGAGCAAAATCCTTTGATGTATTTCAAAACGGATTTAAATTGATTGGAATGAGCTTTAAAAAAAATTGCTAAAAGTGGCTGATCTTAACTGTATATACAAATCTCCCAACACAATTCTCTTTATTAAAAAATCTTTCAAAAATTAAATATACAGAAAGATTGAGTGGTGTAATAGAGAGCGGCTCGGATTGAGGAATCGGAGAGCCAAATTTGAATTCCAGTCGAATCCATTACATTCACTTACTTGTTAATGCCCTTGGGAAAGAGTATTAACAAGTATGTTTACCTCAGCTATGGCTAAACAGCAGGACATACCATATTCTATAGCCTTGAATGGCAACCGGGGGAAAAAATCTGCCTCGTATCGAAAGATACATAATTGCCTAAGCGTGCATCATGCATGGCACGTAACTGACTGATGTAAACCCTTGTGAGGCACATATTGTGCAGCCAAGGAAAGGATCGTTTACATTGACTCGACGATACTGATTAGTAGACTTCGTTTTTTTTATTGAAAATTATTAGAAGAAAATTATATCCTTACTGAGTGGATAGCAACTTAAAAAATAATTTAATTGCAATTTATGGAAAAAGTTAAAAATTGCACGGGTTTTAAAACATATCAAATTATTAATCTGTAAACTTTCAGCTTTTAAGCATATAGTTATTATGCTATTAGAATTGTCATACTTTTCAGGTAACACACATTCCGTTAAATATCCATGCGTATTTTGTCTATGATGTCCACGTGAGGTATAAATAAAGAGATAATGTATCAAGTAGTAAGCTAGAGTCCAAGTGAGAGTTTGAGTAGCAGCTGAATCTAACAGTCCTTGTTGAAGTCATTAAGAAATCTTCCTGTGTCTAGTTTATTCACTTGTCTTTATAAGAAGAAATTGAACTAAAAAAAGTAATTTGCTTTTCTTTGGGGGCGGACATGTTGAATATTTTTACAAGGCCAAATTTTTATTCCCTCAACCTTCCACAAGTTGTCAACTGCAAGACAACAATGCTGACCCGTTACAAGAGGGATCAATAGTGTCTATTGAATAGATACACATGTGGATACAAGCTGTGGCCAGTACCTGGTTTTGAATGACAAGCATGTAATTAACAATACTTGCTGATACAGACTTAATTTGTTATAGTCTTAAGCAAGGTCAAATGGAAGTGGGCAGAAAGATTGTGTTGCACCAATCTTTTAAGAGGGAAGACCCATCTGAATTTGAAATCTTTTTTTCCCCTGTATCTGAATATTGATGTCAGTTAGAAATAATCAACTATCTCAGCCACTTGGCAGAATTTATATAATCTCCAGAACGGTGACTCAGGCTAACAACATTTTCATCTGAGAACTCTCCATATTATGCCTGGATATTCGTTATTTGAACACACCAGTCTGCTTGCGTGGCTGGCAACAAAGATGGTGTGTTAAAAGAATGCTTTTTCCATTAGCACCACTATTATTTTAACTACCTTCACACCACAGCAATGTCCATTGTTTAAAAAAAGTGAATCAGATAAAGAAAAAATAAGAAATGTTTACTTATGATGTGAAATCATGAATTCTGATGAAGATTTAATACAAGTTAAACAGATTGATAAACGTTTCCTATTTGATCCATATATATATATATATATATATATATATATATATATATATATATATATATATATATATATATATATATTCTGTTTATATATTTTTTTTTATACACACAATATAAGCAAAATGCAGTGTTTATAATAAACATTAACTACATTTATCAGGCTGAATGTCCAAGAAATTTCATAGAAAATGCGTATCCTCCACCAGTAATCGAACCTGTATCCTACATAGAACCATCATATTGCCTGACGGGCTATACCATTTAGCTACAGAGGAAGAGACTGGTTAACAAAATCAAATGACTGTTTTTAAACAAATTTTCCATGATTTTTCACAAATGAACTTATCTGCTCATGGCATATCTTAATGTAAACAAATGAAATTATATATTATGAAATGGACTAAGTCTGACAATTATTTTAATATATTTTCTGTTTATACATTATTTTTACAACATGTTTCAATAAATGCTGTTTTAATTAAACAGTACTAATTACATTTATTAGCCTGAACTTTCATATATATATATATATATATATATATATATAATAAATTTTTTATAGATACCTAATTATATAATAATACTTATAAATAGATTTATTTTAAAATGTTTAGCTACAAAGATATTGTCTTTTAAAAAAAAAGAATCTGCAGACGAGTTTGATATAAAAATATCTGCTTCCTTATATTTTTCTGGGGTGGGGAAGAAGAAAAGGAATGAGAAAGAAATAAACAAATTCTGGTTGTTTTCTCCTTCCAATGTATGCTCCTCCCATAAAATAATCGGGTTTGTTTTGATTGGATATCAGCTCTACTCCTATTCTAAATGATAATTTCTTTTAATTAATAGACACAAATTAAGCCACCCCAAAGCGATCAAGAAGCTATTGTTCAGGTGGTAGCAGTAGCGACGGGTGCAAGTGAAACATTAAGAGGGAGAAATTACTGACGTGCCTCAAAAGGTGTTAGGAGGTACCAATGAGAAGAGCTTGGGGTAGATCGATATCCTGCAACCATTCCTCACAGAAGATGGGATCTCCCCCAAAATGGGAAGTAATTAATTTTCTGAGGCCAGAGAACATAGGACTCTTGTGGGAGATTAGGGGATTCACCCCAAACAGCATCTTGCCCCCATTCCAATTTTAGGTCAGAGTCCGTAAATATACCCACAGGCAGTTACAGTTCACCAGGGGGTTTGTGAAAGTTGCCCAAGACGTGGATGATCCACATGATTGCCTGCTGACAAGACCTCCAATGACAGCCTTGTGTCACACTTGACCAAACCAAACTTGTCACTTCTATCTAGAAGCATGTTGGGACGAGAAATTGAATGCATGCAAGCACTTTCATTTTGAACCAGCATCGATATAAAATAAGTTATTTTTATTATCCGGGTATCATTTTTTTTGTGTCTTCACCCTGTTTAAACCAGCCAGTACAAGGATCTCCGACAACAATTCAGTCTTGGTCGCTCCATGATCTTAATTCACAACGTGAGGTAGAGTGTAACCTTGACTGAAGCAGTCACTTCAACAGCCAGCATGCATCATGGATGACTGGGGCAAGCTGAAGACATTCACATCATCCTCATACATAAAATTGTCCAAAAGCAAGAATGAGAAAGCACAAAATACACAAATATATACACATGTAAGCACAGGCAGTTAGTAACAATAGATATTAAATATTTGATAAACATGGACAAGACATTTGTATATAAGAAGGTACGATCAGATATATACAATTTAAATTTGAATGATATATGAACTGGGATCAAATACGGATTGGAATCTGACAAAATGATAGGATAAGGAACAAATAGGAAACATTTATAAATTTAACACGTTTCAATTTTATTTAAGCTTCATCAGAAATTTTTTAGAAATGAATTGTAAAAAAGAATGTTCTGGTACTTTTAACTCTGTGTCGTTTTTCATTGATCAAGTAGATCTTATGTGTTTTTGTCTCATGGTCTTAATGTCTTTGGCATTCTAGTGGACATTTTTGTCAGTTTGGTAGTGTCTGTGAGTATAATTTGATTAAAAAAAAATGCCATCCTAATAATAAAAGTACATGCTGAAATATGAAGAAAATATTTATTTTTAACACCCTTTTTCATAACACACTTAAAGAATTGAAAATCAGCATATGTGCGGCTGATATAACTAAATCTTTCATTCCCACAGCAAATATCCTCCAATCAATAAATGGTGATTTATCTAAATGCAGTTTAGATATGGCACAAGGCCGAAAGTGAGGATCAAACTCACTACTCGGTTGCAATTGTTCTAGCAAGACAAGCTTGCTAACCATTACACCATGTCAAGGTGCCCAATACATGGACACTAACCAGACAGAAACAAAAGCACCCACTAGCAAGCACTTTATCATTTAAATCTTGTAAGACCAACAAGAAATAAAATACACAAACATCTCACTACCATCTTCAAGAATTATACACATGGAGACTGACACAAAAATGCCCACTAGAATCCAGACACACACACACACACACACCACAAGACAGATGTGAAGTCTGCTTGACTGGTCAGGTCTGACAAATAACACAGAACTTTTTCTCTTCTGTAATTCATTTAAAACCAAATTTATGATGAAGCTTAAATAAAAATGTTAAATCTATAAACATTTCTCTTATATATGTGTATATATTATCTTATTATATATATATGTGTGTGTGTGTGTGTGTGTGTGTGTGTGTGTGTGAGTGCATGCATTTTGGCAGCATGTTTTCATTGAATAATTTAGACAAATCACCTTATTTTCACTAGAAACTGTTCATATTCTCGGATGAGCTTTCTGATGTTGGTATTAAAAGAAAAGAGAAAATTACTATGTTGATACATATCGGTTTTATTCTGAGTAATTTTGACATTAACACAATGCCATCCTCAGGGTGTGTTTTTAAGGCAAAAATGTAGTGAACATTATTTCCCAAAAGAAAATTGCTGTTCATCTGAAAGTTATAATTTTACATGTGGAGCGAGGACTGCTAATTTTTGTGCTATGCAGTGAATGTTTACACTCTATGGGAGGTAACTAATTATGATTAAAAAAGAACTCTACACTGATCATAATTGAAAATAAGCAGACACATATAAATTCTTTATATAAATTCATGAATCATTCATACAAAAAACAAATATAGAGGTTAATGATTTAAATAGCAAGAATACATCTTCGTAAACAATATAAATAAGATACACCAACCCTGAACCTGTATATGAATATGATCCCTGTTTATAAATTCCAGTTGCATAAGGTCTTTTTGATTTTTTTACAAGCTTTCGTCTGTTCCTACAGACATCCTCAGGTATGGAAATAGATTTTGTTCTTGTTTTTACTTCTCGGTAATAAGAGGACAACGAAAATAGAGATGTAATCCAAAAAAATGCTATGAGAAATGTGTTATTGTTTTGGAACGTGAGGATGTCTGTAGGAACAGACGAAACTTGTAAAAAATTAAAAGACCTTATGCAACTGGAATTTATAAACAGGGATCATATATTCATAACAAGTTCGGGGTTGGTGTATTATTTATTTATATTGTTTATGAAGATGTATTCTCGCCATTTAAATCATTAACATCTATATTTGTTTTTTTTGAATGATTCATGAATTTATAAATTCATATATATATATATATATATATATATATATATATATATATATATAAAATAGCTGGGCAAAATAAAAATCATATTCGAGGATACACGTCTACTAGGGTGGCTAGCCAATCCCTATTGCAGACACCTGCTCAGGCATATTTGTGTTTGTTCAACACTCACAGAGTCCATTTGCAGTTTATACTGCAACTATGCTGAGCAGACCGTAGTTTCATTTTCTGGGAGAGACCACGTTATCGAGCATGATCAACAATCTGAAGAAAGCCAGCATGCTCAAACCCAGTCACAATGACTTGATTTTGTGCCAGCACAGCCACTGGTGGCTCCCGTCTACCCAATTTCACTCACAACACTTGGGTCAACCAATGGTATAGTTTTTGAGTGGTTAGAACATTTGCTTTCTGACCATGAAACCTGGGTTTGAATTTCACCATGGTCGATTTGTCAGGAAGGTGACTTCTTGATGCTATCGGTCTGGTTGGGGCAATCCCAATATGCATCATCTTTGGAGATATAATAGCTA
This sequence comes from Acanthosepion pharaonis, assembly GCA_903632075.3. NCBI lineage: Eukaryota > Metazoa > Mollusca > Cephalopoda > Sepiida > Sepiidae > Acanthosepion > Acanthosepion pharaonis. Next base: position 475,944 of record CAHIKZ030001339.1, read on the forward strand.
GCCAATCCCTACTGCAGACTCTTGCACAGTCACATTTTTGTTTGTTCAACATCCACAGAGCCAACCTGTGGTTTATACTGCAACTATACTGAGCAGACCTTAGTTACAGTTTCTGGGAGACAATATCTAGAATAATCAACAATCTGAACAAGACCCTCAAAACCATCGGTCATGATGACTTGTGACTTTGTGCTAGCACAGCTATTGATGTCTCCAAGTGTTCCATCTATCCAATTTCACTCACAAGGCTTGGGTCAACCTGTGGTGTGGTTTTCGGCACTTTCCAAAGGTGCGGCATGCTAGGATCATCCCCCTCCAGACTGATAACATCATGAAGTCTTCTTCCTGACAAATCGAACATGGTGAGACTCGAGCCTGGGCCTCAAGGTCAGAAAGCAAATGTTCCAAAAACCATATATATATATATATATATATATATATATATATATATATATATATATATATATATATATATAAAAAGAAAGAACCAAGAACATTAACAAAATACGAAATCAATCGTCAAGTGCTTAAGCTCCAAGTTGAAAGAAAAAAACCCAAACGTGTAGAAAGACTAAAATGTAGAGTGCTCAATACACTAAGTAGACTGATAAACTAAAATAATCCTAAGGAGCCAGACAAATCTACATAGGTTTAACCTAAACGGATCTTCAGGGTAAAACTGGCTAGATGGGAGAGTCCATCATACCTATAATTGGGAGTTACTTTTCTATCACCCTGTATATATTATGTGCACACATGTGAAGAGCTATTTACATATATTCATTATATATATACGTGTGTGTGTGAACAGTTTTCATATTTGCCAGCATATGAGGCATAAATTTAGAGAAGGATAAAAAAAAAAAAAAAACGTCTATGCAAATATTATGCTGCATCCAGTGTATGTATATTATTCTGAAGGAGTCATTTACTGAAGCTTGAAATGGTTGGCTAGGGATTTGGACAGTAGTAGTAGTCTTATGCATTTTGTAAGTTGGAAAATATGCTATATATTGCATGCATTCCATTCGTTTCTACACAGCACAAAAGGTGCCAGGCATTGGCGCATATTTACACAATCATGCAAAATAAATGAGATGGACATTTATAAATATTCAGTAGTAAAATAAGATTAGTCCTGAGTCATGTTGTCTCCAATTGGAAGCAACAAATGTTAATAAATTTTTTTTATAAAATTTCATATGTATAGAAAAGAATCTTTTTTGCATGCAAAACAGTTTGTCAATAATCAAGATACCTATACTGAGTGTCATGTTGACAAAAAAAAATAGTGCACACTGGTTTAGAATGATTTGATCAAAGTGTTATTTCAAACCTTTACTATTGTTTATTCAGGTAAGTGTATATATATATATATATATATTATGACATATATTTTTATATATCAAGAACAATATTGGAGAAAATGTATGACAAAGTGTAAAAAGTTTACTTGTAATGCATTTGGTTGTTCAGGATTTCAGTGGACGAAATTTGTTATGTTGATATGATTAAATATGCACATGAACAAAGGATGCTGGAAATTTTAGAATTTTTTTTATATCTAGTTGAATTGACTTAGAGTCTTTTTCTTTCCATCACTTTTGTTAGTAGGAATCCCATACTGTGATAACAGAAAACCCCACAGTATATATATATATTTATTGTTTATACATTATTTTTATAGATACAAATATTTAAGTAAATGCTCTGTTTATAATAAACAGTATTGACAACATTTACTGGCTTGAATGTCCGAGAAATTTCTTAGAAATCTATGTCCTCTGACAGGAATCAGACCTGTATCCTACACAGTGCCATCATATAGCCTGATGTGCTATACCATTTAGCTATAGAGGAAGCAACTGGTTGGCAATGTTGAATTACTGATATGAGTATTCAAGAAAAACGTGGGAAATTTATAGTTTAAAATCAGTAATTCAAGCTTATTAACCAGACACTTCCTTGGTAGCTAAATGGTATAGCAAATCAGGCCATATGATGGTTCTGCGTAGGATACAACTTCGATTCCTGTCGGAGGACACATATATTTCTAAGAAATTTCTTGGACATTCAGGCCAGTAAATGTTGTTAATACTGTTTATTATAAACAGAGCATTTACTTAAATATTTGTATCTATAAAAATAACATATAAACAATAAATATATTAAAATAATTGTCAGATTTAGTCCGTTTCATAATATACATATATATATATATATGTGTGAGTGTGTGTGTGTTAAGTGGCTTTCCCAGTTAAAGTGAAACATCATTATATACTCTCACAACAAATATGGAAAAATACAAGTATATAATTGAAAGTGAGCAAAATTTATTTTACATGGATGAGTTGTCGTCCTTGGAACAATGTTTTATTTTTTTTTACCATTTACTTTTCTTGAATTTTCATTTGTTAATGTTGAATGATCACATTTAGCATATTTAAAAAAATAATCTATTTTTTTTCCTTTTACTCAACATTATGGCATATTCAATAATTTATGTAGCTTCTCATCTGCATCGGGAACTTCAATGAGAAATGGCCAATTCCTCATCGCCTTTTTCCGCCGGTTCTTAAGCCGTGCCTCCGAGGGTTGAAAAGTGATCATTCGACTTAATTTTCGCTTACTAAACACACTGCACTCGCCACGCTTTTTGGTTGGACTATAGATAGTTTCCAGTTTCGTGGGAAAGAAAGGAACATATGGTTTCTTTGCATAGATTTCCCTTAGTTGTTCATCATCATCAGAATCATTATCACCATTTATTGCCATGCCATCAGCATTTTCAGCAGCTGACTGTGCAACCTTTTGGCTACTGTGTTGGGCAGCAGACATTTGCTTCCAATTTGGATTTGATGACAAAGAGAGTTCAATGGAGCTACGTCTGGTTGATCTGCGAAGCATCGGCTGACTTCGAGCAGCAGGAGCACCCCCATCCAAAATAGACACAGGTTCCGACGTGGCTGATTCAGGCTGAGACTCCTTAACTCCTACAGATCCCATTGACTGAGATTTTCTCTTACCTCTTGCTACTTTACCGATATTCTCATCAGCTAGCATATCATTAGCTAGACCTTGTGCTAAGACCCGAGGTTCAGGTGAAGTGTTGACAACAATTTCAAGGTTGCCTTTGGGAAATATTGAAGCCAAACCAACAGACTGGCATTGTTTGTTTGCTTTGCTAGCATTCTTATAGTCTTCTTCTGTGGTATTATGACCAACAAGTGTTGAGTCTGTCACCAGCAATACAGTTAGATCAGCATCAGCAAGAGAGTTTTCAATAGGGAAGGAAGCAGACTCTAATGATTGGCATCTCTTTTTTGTCCTTGTGGTCACTTGCTTATCAAAAATATCTTCAGCAACTGAACAGTCATTGCTGGAACTTGTTGATGATAAAGGTTCAAGATCTACAACTGTGACATCATTCATCTCTAAAGCCGGAACTACCAAAGTCCGACGTCTAAGCTTCTCTGCCTTGCTAGATAAGGCCTTTGCAGTCTTATCTTTTGCTGGAACAAGGCCTGCTAAAGTGTCTCCAGCACAAGTTGCATCTGGTGATTTGAGCCTTGTTTTAGTATTCAGCCTTCTCACTGTAACAGTGCTTGTGGCAAGACTATCTAGTGACTTCCTTTTCATTTTGGCAGCTGAGGTAGGGATGCATGAAACTGGGTTAGGGGCAGAGACAGGGTTTCCTTTTACTTGCCTCTTTTTCACTGACAGTTCTAAACGGGATCCAGTAATGTCTGCTTTGTCTTCCTCATCAGGAACCGGTTTACTGCCAACTTGTTGGCCTGTCCGAGGAAACGACCGCTTGAGATTACCTTCCTGAGAGGATGTTTTCCCCTGCAATAGCCTGCTCGACTCTTTCAGAGCCTTTCGCTTCTCTGTAGATACAGGTTTAGCTGATTTGCTGACATAGTCAAAAGCTGGAATCTTAGACTTCAGAGGCATCATTGTTGTTGTGCGAGTCTGGGGAGTCGTTTCCAAAGAATCAATAATGATGATGTCGGGAGATACGGCTTTTGGCTGAGACTTTTGTTTTGATGGGGACCTGACAGTGTTCCAAGGAATTTTCTCAGATTTTGAAAACTGCACATTCAGGGGTTGCATATTTGAAACTGGTTCCTTCTTTATTTTTGTAATTGCTCCAATGGGAGATTTTAATTTATCATGGTCGGTAGATGTTTTCACTTTGTCATAAGGAGGCTGTTTTATATTCGCAGTTACTTGCTTCTTTGTTCTGGTAGCAGCAGATTTTCTCTCCAGATCTTGAGAACTTCGACTGTTCATTGTGGTAAACATTAGCGGTTGATGAGAAGAACATTTTGCAGAATTGTCCGTTTGTTTTCTTTCTTTGGACTGCAAAGCACTATTCAAAGATGGCTTCACTTTTGTTGTTTTTGAATTGGAAATCTGCCGTGTCGTTTTTTTATGAAGGGCCTTTTGCGGCAATGTCTTTGCAAATTCATCCTTGGTTGGCTTATCATTTGGAGTCACAAAGAGCTCAGTCCCTTCGACTTGGAATTTTTTCTGTGTCTGAATCCGATGTTCCTCATTTGAGATAGATGAATCCTCCAGGCTCAAACACTCAATTGCTGGTAGTTTCTGCTCCACTTCCTCAGGAGGAGGATCTGTGTACAGTTCCATAGTTAAGTAATCAGAAGAACTGATGCTGACTGGCACTGTTATTTCATGCTCAGTCATAATTTCATCTTCAGCTGTAAAAATAAGGTGCTTAACAGGTTCTATACACTGATTATTTACCTGATGAGCCAGTGGACTGTCAGTCTTACAAGGAGTTGAATTAAAGTGGCCAACAGTATTTAAATGCCTGCTGAAGCACCAAGAGTCTGAGAGCTCAGAACCAGCAGAAGAAAGGTCAGTCTCCCAAATATCACATCCATCAGATACAGAAGAGTCAATCAGAGCTGAAATATTACTTGACTCATCAGAGTAGCATTTGACAAAGCACCAAGAATCTGAGGGTAGAGAACAACATTGGTCTAAAGAAGAATTATCAAGAAAACTAGAAGTGTCGGATGCAAGCAAAGGATCAAGTGCGTTTTCATTAAGGCTGCCTAGATCAGATTCTTTCACGGTTGTTGTCTCTGAGTCACTCCCTGTACCCACATCATTGTTGGAAATATCTAAGTGCTGGAAATCTTGACATAAGCTGGTGGAAAATGCTGGAAAATCTTTACTTGAACCATTGGAGGATTTCTCTCCAGAGAAATCAAGCGAACTATCATTAGAAATCCAAGCTTCCACTGGGGAGCCTGGAGGGGAATATTCGCAATCACCATCACAAGGTGATTTGGAACAACTATGCACAGAATCAGAAGGGAGTTCTACAGAAGGTTGGGAATTTTCTTCGACAAATGAAGTGACAAGGTCAGCTAGAGGCTCTGTTGTCATCTGATCTGGAGACAGAGACTTGTTTTCTGTAGTAATTTTATTTTGTTCCTCCTCTGAAATGGAATCTAATAACAGCTGTAGTTTATCTTCAACAGACTGGTTAACCTCTTCATCTTGGCACTGAAGATCTGTTACATCAAGGCACAAATCACTTATGGTCCTCACCAACGATTCTTCAGATACTGATTCATCCTGCGTTCTATGTCCAAAACGTGGAACCCCAATTTCTTCATAGCTGTTTTCCTGATTCCGGTCATCTTCCACAGAACAGTCACCTCTGGGACTATTTGAGCTTTTGACTGAGCAGAGCACCGACATTCTTTTTGGCATGTCCTCTACCATTTTGGGAGGTGATAAATTAGGGCTGAAATTTTCTTTTTCATAAACATTTTTCTTGATCACATCATTAACCAAGTCACAAGGTGTTTTGCTACAAGAGACACTCCTACGAGGCTTTCGGACACGTGTTGGAGACTCTGATTGTTCAATCCATATTGACCCATACATTGGCTGACTAACCAGACTGGTATCACAAATAGAATCGGCTTGGTTCACAGCCAGTCCTCCAATATCAGCAGTCTGAAGATTGCGCAATGACCGGCGGCGACTTTTCACACTTTTTCTCCTTTCTTTTAAGACATCCATTTTCTGATTTCTACAAAAAATAGATAAATAAATAAATAAATAAATAAAATACAAAATAAAAATAATAAATAAAAAAAAAAAAATGTGAATGAAATTGCTTTAGGGGTACTAATTAATTTGAGTGGTCCGCTTGTAATAAAAATAGGGAAGAATTTTTTTTAACAATTTTTGTAGATTGATTGACATACAACAGACTGTCTTCAAATCAGCATTTGTTAGAATGAAAAAAAAAAGAAAAGAAAAAAAAGCAATTTACCCCAAGCAAGGCGGGAGTGCCACTAGCACACAAGGGGTTACAGAGGATTGTGAACAAGAGTAAAGAGGCGTGCTTGAAGAAAGGATGGATGGGGAACAAGCTCAGGGTGTCAAATGTCAATTGACATTACACTTGAATATTTAAAGATTATAGTCATCGGGGAAGCAAGTGAGGGGAAGGGAGTTCCACAGACAGGAAGTGCGGGAGAAGAAGCTGTTTGAGTAGAAGAGACGGTTACATTTAACCGTTTTGGCAGTAAAAGGTGGGACAAAGATGCCAGCCTGGTAGCCTATTCATGTAGTCCAGGAACCAGCAAAAGTAGCTTGTTGGAACCGTTGCCATGAAAATAGTTGTAGAAGAGACAAAGAGAGTCCACGGGACATCTGTGGGATAGCGATTGCAGACAAGATGCCAGATCAGGGCCTCTCATATTGCATATTTGTTTCTGGATTTTGTCAAGCACCTCAAGCAAAGGGGATCTTGTTTATACAGTATCAAATCAATCCTTGATTTTTCAAAAATTACCTGTACTTGTCTCATTATGTATACTACTGGCGTTCTTTTCCCCCAATTTATAATAATATGGGGTTAACAATGATGTAAACAAAGTTATGAACTTAACATTTGACTGATCAATCTAAGTAATACATGTATTAGGTTATTTGAAAAGTAAAAGTTGCATTTAAAATGTGTAAAATATGTAAATGAAAATGTGTAAAATATGCAATCAACCACTTCAAATTCAAGGTTAATTGATAGATTTATTTTTTTATGGCTTATCAACCCTTTGCAGACTACTTAAAGCTGGAAAATATTCTTAGATTGTAAAGTTTTTTTTTTATAAAAGTCCTCCTAATTAACCCATAGCTGGGGGGAGAAGTGGATTCATAACTTGCCCAAGGGTATTTCTGCATAAGTGAATATAACAAACTTGACATAAATATATATCACCCCATCTCCATTTTAAAGTCATCCCAAAGTACCAAAATATGGCATTGAGAAAGAAAAGTTTTCTAGAAAAAAAAAGAAAAACTATTCAGTAGGTACCTCCAAAGATTCTCTAAAATATGAGCATACATCATGAAAAAAAATGCCCCAAACTTAAAACAAAGCTTTATCATCAAAATATTTGTTATTATTAAGAGGAAAGACCAAAGGATTTTTAATTATTTAATTATATTTTTTAATACTTTTTAGAACTGCCAAAATTTTTGTTAAAAATTTTGTTTTGCGTATGATCATAAATTAGTATGGGAAATTTTAAGATCTTTTTGCAGTGAAAAACTTTGATTTGGAAATTTTTGCAAAAATCAGATAATTGTCAGATTTTAATTGAACTTTCAGGTCTTATTCACAGTCAGCCATGTGCCATGCATGATACATGCTTAGGAAATCATGTATCTTTCAATACATGACTGACGAGGCTGATGTTTTTTCCCCACAGTAGGTTGCCATTTATTTCTGCAGTAGACCAGTTGCCATCCAAAGCTACAGTACCTGGTCTGTCCTGCTAGTTACCTATAGCTGTGGAGAGAAGAAGATTCATACCTTTCCCAAGGGTATTAGCATGTAAGTGAATGTAATTGATTCAAATTTGAACTCAGTTCTCCAATTCCTCAATCCAAGCCGCTATCCATTACTTCACTGTACCTCCTTTCTTATTCACAAATGAATTAAATTATTTTTGAAACATTTGTTATAACTCAAACCTAGTAGTTATAATATTATGTCCTGCTTAGGCTACTTGCTGTGATGTCTGTTAGAAACTCTCTTGATGGACTCCAACAGAATTCCCTGGCTCACTTGGAGTTCTTTATTTAAGGCATCTTGCTTAGCTACCAGGAGAGTGTTAGTTACTCCACAACATCCCCACTTTTGAGATTTTTTTATAAGTAAATAATTTTATTTTATTTCTTAGTATTCACCCTCTCCTTCTCTTTCTGGCAAGTTCCCCAACATACTGAACTTTGTATTTCTTTCTTTTTGGGTCAACCTTTAGTTTTTCTGTACATTTCCTTTTTCTGGGTACATTCAACAAATTCTCGGGGTGTTGGTACATCAAAAGTATTATATAATACTTGTATAGGGTCTTCCATTCTGGGGGGCCTTTCTTCAATAAACCTTTTCTTTAACCGATTCCAATGCCTTTTGTGTACCCATTTTTTTTCCTTTTACCAAAGAGATAATTTTTCCAATTCATGAGCTTATTAGGCTGCCTTCCCCACATTTCCTTTTCATTTCGATATACTCTGAAAACACTTTTTCACCATCTGTGAAAAATTTGGTGTCGTTTTTGTTATCTGTTCTTATACTTTTTGACCTGGTAACAACTTGTTAAACATAATTTAACTTTTCTAGTGAACATCAATTCTGTCAGTAACATGTCTGATGGTGTATTGGGATTCAGCATTATCCAGTATACTCTGAAAAATTTTTGTAGTCCTTCACTCACTTTTTCATTACTTGTTTTTTTTTTGTTTTTTTTCAAAGCTCTCTTAAAAGTACCCACAGACTGCTCAGTTTGTCCATTTGACCTTGGTTAATATAGCAGGGTAGTAATATGTTGAAGTGAGAATATTTTACAATATAAGCAGTGAATTGTGTACAATTATCAGAGACTACTATGGCAATTTCTTTTTTTTCTTTTAGAAAATCTTGGTAAGAATTGTTTTTTCATATCTGTTACTCCCCACTTAATTTTATGAAATTTCAAGAAATTAATTTTTGTAGCACTTTTCATTTTTTTTTAAAACTAATTAGAAAAATTTTCAAAGTTTTAAATTTTCAAAAATTCTGCATTAATTTGTACCAGATATCATTAAGTAAAAATTATATTTACTAATCATAAATGAAAAGGCTTACTGCAGAAAATCTATTGCTGAATTGTAATTTTTTTTAAAAATAGGTGTAGCATTTTTTTTTTTTTTTTACAATTTTTCAGAAAAAAAAAAAAATGCATCCATTTTTTTTTATCGTTAAAATAGAAATTTACCAAAAATTTTATATCATTAAAATAGATGGTTTTTTACCAAAAATATTTCTTGGTCTTTTTTCTTATAATAACATAAAAAAATTTTCATATTTTTTTTAAAAAGTTTACTAAAAAAAAAGAAAAAAAAAAATGAAATAAGAAGACTAAGTAAGACTAAAAAAATATATATCATGCAGCAAAGCTGCAATCAATCCCATCACAATATTTTGACAATTCCCACTTCCAGGCATCATTTTTTTAAACAATTGTTTTTGTTACTAAACGTAATTAATTAGGCTGGCTGCTTATTGAAGGCCGATCTAGCACAAGAATAGGCAAATTATTAGTTGTTATTCTTCTTAAGGTTTCTTTGAATGAATTCATTCGACATCGTAATTAGTACTTAAAATTTATGTGATTTTATCAATTCCATTAGGGTAGGCTATAATTTTTCAACCAACTATTTTTTTATTTTATTTAAGTCGTTGTCTTCATCTAGGGTTGTAAATGGCAGGCAAGCTCATTTTTTTAACGTAAGCAATACAGAAAAATGAAGAATCGAAGTAAAAGAAACTCCCTCTTGCAGATTAAAAATAAAATCGTTTTAAAACGAAGTCTTTTTCGGACCACAAAGCTCTAGTTTACTTTAAAATACATCGTATTTGTTTTATAATACAAATTTAAAATTAGAAAGAAAGATCAATCACAAAACGCACGAGAAATAATCAAGTGATGGAAACACAAAAATGTTAAGCTTTTAAAAATATAAAAATCAATATATAACAAAAAAAAATTTAAATATTGTAAACTAAAGCAAAATGCTGAAAACGGTCGATACACAGTACTAATTTTCTTTTAAAAAATTGCAAGCAAGTTAAAAAAATACGTACAAAAATCAAATTTTGTGTCAAATATAAAGATGAATTAGTTATTTGATGAATCAGATTAAAAAAACCCAAAAATTAATAAAAGAAAACTAATAACTCACTTTTCAGTTCAGCGTGCCATAAAGTCAAGTTTAAATTTGATGATAAACTAAATTCATCCAATCAAAATAAAGCATTTTGTCAGTTCAACAAGTTGCTCCCTTTAGTTTTTTTTTTTTTTTGTAATTCTTTCCCTTTGATTCTAATTCCAAGTTTTATTTAACTGCAACGTCAGCAGTATTGTGTTTTTGTTTCTTCTTCGCAGGGAATTTATGCATAATCGATTTTTAACAGCTGAACGACACGAATTCAGTGACCCCGTTAACATATGTATAATAATCTCTGATGTCTTTCTACAAGTAAATATTAGTCTAGGTTAAAAACATAATAATAACAACACCGGTATTATAAGCAGGAGAACTGTCATCCAGCAGCAAGTTGGCTGATTGATAAATAAGGTTTTAAACGAAGTGACTTGGGTTCACGTTGATAAGGAAATGGAAATTTGTCGAGAAAGTTACGGTTCTTCATGGAGAAGATATGTTCGCACAAAAAAGTCGAAACGCCTCAAATTACCAACAAAATATTTTTCTGGAAATGAATTTCAACAGTAATTGGCCATTTCTTTTATAATCAGTTTTTTTTAAAACTTTAAAAAAATATAAATGAAAATTACCTTCGTCAATCTTTTCGTTTTTGACGGTGTTTATTCTATAACGAAAAACAAATGAAATTTTTAATTTCACTTTATTACAAACAAAAAACTTTTGAAATGAGTGAGTCTGAAGTACTTAATTAATAAAATCTTATTTACGATCGAGTCTTAAAGTTCTTAGTGTTCATTAATTGTTACTAACTAATGTTTGTTATTGTTTCAATAAAACTAAAAAGTTTTTTGCCCCTTTACTTTTATTTATTTATTTTTTGCTTATAGAATAAAATGGATATTTAATGTCATAGGGCGCTTAATTCGCCAGGAAAGTAAGCTATTCTCTCATATGGTTCATGAATTTGATTCTCACTGTGTGCCCACTAATTTTTAGCTATGTTCAGTTTAGTTAACCCCACTAGATGTCACACTTGATGGCTTTGATTTTGAACCAGGAATTTAAGTTCATTTTTTTAATAAAACCTATTTTAAAAATTTTGTTTACAATTTAAGTTTGTTACTTTTAGTTCTGTTAGCAAGTTTGTTTTTTTAGTTTTTTAATTTTTTTTTTTCAAGTTCCTAAAAGAATCTCTGAAAAATGTTTATTTTAGTTTTTTAAAACGTAAATAAAGAAAAAAACCCATGTCATATTCACAATTTTTAATTCAATCTAAATAAAACAATAATATTGTTTAAAAAGAAGTTTAAAATACACACATTCAACGTGTAGATTTGTAAGATTAGAAATAAACTACTAACTTGCTAATCTAACTAAACTGACAGAAATCTCAGAATCTAAGTTCGTTTTTTTTAGTTTGGTAGATTTTTTTCCTGACTGTCTATTCAGCTTGAGACGTTTAAAAGTTTATTTTAAAAATAAAAATGATGGTAAACATTTTAAAATAGTGTGCAAGTTCGCATTTCATTTACCTTGAATTGTTATTTTTTCATTTCTCCATATGTAATCCACTGGCTTATTTGTACTGTCGACTTCCATATCTGCAAGATATTTTTTTTTCTCTTCTACTTTTTGTCTGCAATTGTCATGGCTTCTGAACCGATAAATGTTGCTCTCTATCTCTCTCTCCTCACAATATTCACGGATGATATATCCAAACATCTGTTGAAATTTACTAGTACTATTCATTATGCGAGCTATTATTATGTATTTCTATACTTACCACCTGTCCCTTTTTTTTTTTTTTTTGTTCTTTTTCATACGGTGAAATCAAATGACTTACCAAGTCTACGCTACATGGTTTGGTTTGTTTTACGGCAGCTGGTAATATTTTTTTCCAAAAATTATTTCTGGTAATAATTTTTTCTTCGAAAATATATTGCTAGTATTAAAATCTATTTTTACACGTTTTGACCCCAGTTTGAGGGTTAAAAGTATTTTGCCCATAGCTGGGACCCTAACAAGTGCTACCACCCTGGGTAAGGGTGGACCTGGGAACACTAGCAATTAAGAGGTGGTTCCACACTCTTCAAAACCTCCTGATCAGAGGCCTTGCTGTTGGGATGTAGTTTATTGTCATACCCAGGATGCTATTCACTACAATACAAGAGGAATCATGAAGTAACAATTTCTCACACATACAGTGCTGCTTCAGGTGTAATCCTGTTTGGGGACTATATTGAAGTTTGAAAAGCGTCAGTCACAGAACAATTTGAGAAATATTGATAATTTAATGGTTTTTTTTTTCTGTTTATTTATTCATTATACATTTTAAACAATTTGAAAAATTTGTTCAAAAATAGCAAATTGGAAATCTGAGATCAGGGAAAATGTGACTGAGAAATGAGGATCATTAAAGAAAAAAAATGTTAAGGTCAAAAATGGGGCAAAATTAAAATAAGATTTGTGATCCTTTTTACATTATTTTTTATGAGATTTAAAGTAACAAAACACTTGTTATAAAATAAAATAAGACATATCTCGGCTGATTTACAGGCAAATACTCAAGAGCGAGAACCGGATGTGAACGGGACAAAGCCCCATCACAAAATGACCATTATCTTTCTTTACAAATGTTCCCGACACACGTGTTTCGGTAAAAAAAATAAAATAATATTTAAAGTGCTCTATTTTTTCGTCCAATAAAAATGCTTCCCTCCTAATTATACTCGCTTCGTTTTTTCGAGCCTGTTAAGCCATAAAAAAAACGCTATAAAAAGGGTCACACGGAAGTTCAACAGGCAGTCAACAGGTGGCCAGCAAAGAGACCTGTCACGGTCAGGCCAAGCGATCAGCAGCAGGGGAGCATCAACCACCGTCAACATGTGTGAACTACTATGAGAGATCGACCAGATCCGAAAGCTGGCTTATGAACTTTACCACACAAAGGTAGCTGTCCCAAACCCTCATGTTCCTGTTGAAATAAACCATGTAAATCTATTTCTACTGTTGTCGTATTTCTTTCTTGCAACCATACGCTTGTCTATAACACACACAATTTAAGAAAGCCCACTAAATGTTTTTTTCCTGCTTTTAAAAAACTGAGTTCACTAATCTGTCGGCAGGGCTTACAATACATCAACTACATTTCCTGTAGAGTAATAAGCCCAAACCCCAAAGTGTGCCACCTACTGGGGGGATGCATGTAGACACCAATATAAATTTGAGTCAGTGTAAATGCGACCAATGTTTTCCTATAGACTCTAGTGTATATTAGACCAGTGATTTACAATAGACTCTTATAAATCTGGCTAATATTTCCCTATGGACTCTAGTATAAACTGGGACAATGTTTTCCTATACATTCCAGTATAAACCTGACTAGTGCTTTCCTATAGATGCCATTATAAATTTGACCAGTGTTTTCCTATATTATAAACCTGGCCAATGTTTTCCTATAGATTCTAGTATAAAATTATAAAAATGTTTAATATTATAGGCTCTAGTATAAACTGTTTCAATTGAACTATTATAGACTCCATTATGAACCTGACCAATGTTTTCCTATAGACTCTAGTACATTAAATTAAAACCCATGTAAAAAATAGACTCCATTATAATAAAAAACAAATTTTTAAATAAAAAGCAACAAAAATTGGTATGTCATAAAATCCTTCAACAAGGCCTCTGATCAAGAGATTGAAGGTTTTGAGGTGCATGGAACCACCTCTTAATTGCTGTTGTTCCCAGGTCCAATAATCTTCTTGGTTCCCTGTTAGGGTCGTTTTATGGGCAAAATGGCTATAATTCCCCCAAATACTAGGAAATTATAAAAGTACATTTTATAATAAAAATACCATCAATACATTTTTATATAAATAAAATTACCAACAATATATTTTATAGCAAACTGACCAACAACACATTTTATCTGTAGTTGAAGGCAAACAATTATGTTCAAAATATTTAGATTTCAGTATTGCATAACCTGTAGAGATTGATATGTCATTAAACAATTAACCAACCAACACGAAAGAACTCTTTCATGACTCTAGTCCATATAATATCCTACAATTTCTTAAAGCAATCAAGCTGTATTCCAAAATATAACTTCAACAAAACTACAGCATAAAACACACATATCACCACCATAATTATGTCCATGCAAACACGTATATGCACAAAAACTGAGTATTATCTACCATATATTCAATTGTGAAAGCAGAATAACGTATATCATATTTTTATTACTTCAAAGTTCCCAAGAAAATTAAATTTTCTTATCAAATGACCATAAGGAGTTGAACAAACAACTCAACTCATTAAATCACTTTGAACTTGGTTCTTGGATTTCTCATTCTGAGCCAATATCCATTGCACAACAACACAGACTTCATTCTTCTTCTTTTATATTCCATATCCCTTCAGGGCGTAGGCGATCATGGCTCTCCACTTCCTCCTATCACTTGTACCTTACACCTTGGGAACTCTTTTTTTTTTTTATGGACATCACTATAAATGCTTTGCTCATTGAAGCTTGATGATTAAGAAAGTCATAAATTCATTAGAAGGTTCCAAAAAAAAAATAAATAAATTACTGCTTTTAAACACACAAAATAAAAGGAATTTTCTTGATCTATCATATCTGCTCTGAAATTGTAGCCTAACGTAAACAGTGACAAACTATTTTATCAAATGGATAAAATCAGACAAATGTTTTAATATATTTTCTATTTGTTTTTTTTTTTTTTTTTTATGGATACACTTATTTGAGTATGGGAGGCACAGTGGAGTAATGGATAAGAACTCAAATTGAGAAATTGGAGAGCCAAGTTCAAATTCCAGTTGAATCCATTACATTCACATATGTGCTTATACCCCTGGGAAAGTTATGAATCCTCCTACTCCCCCCCCAGCTATGAGTAAATAGTGGGACAGGCTGGATTCTATAGCCTTGGATGGCAGCTGGTCTACCGCAGAAAGAAATGGCAACCTACTACGAGAAAAAATCTGCCTCATCAGTCATGTATCAAAAGATACATGATCGCCTAAGCATGTATCATGCATGGCACATAACTGACTGATACTTGAGTAACAAAATGTATAAACAGAAAATCTGTTAATATACAAATATTTGCCAGATATTTGCTGGTGAACCAGAAGTTGTTTGGATGGTTATCAGATCAGTATCAGTTGGGTCTCTGTGGAGTGGGGGGAGGTATGATGTTGAAAGATCCGAAATCTCTAATGATCCTCAGCTAAAAATATCACTGATGATGTATGCCAAAGCATCAAACTGATGTATTTCACACACACACACACACACATATATATATATATAAAATTAGATCAGCTGATTCCACTACCTTGGTTTCAGCCTTTTGGTATCTTCAGGTGAATTCAGTTTTTGATAAATGCTTAAAATTTTTTAAAAATAAATTTTTTTATGTGAAGTGTGATTGAAAGGGAGGTGGAGGATACATTTCCAATACCCTTGCTTTTCTTCTCCTCTTCCCTTTCTATCACACCTCATACCATGCATTTATTTATTTAAAAAAAAAAAATAACATGTTCATTAAATTTAAAAAAAAAAAAAAAAGCGTTAGGAAATCAATTGACTGAAATCGCCTGAAGATACTGAAAGGTTGAAACCAAGGTAGCGGAATCAGCCGATCTAATTTTTTATACTTACAAGCTCTTTATGTTAAATTTTTATTTTTTTTACGTGTATTGAGCACTTTTTAATACTATTGTTTTCTGGTCTATTTCAACTCTGACCATTTAACTTTCTTATTATATATATATATATATATATATATATATATATATATATATATACCTATCCATCCCAAGGGAGGATGATGGTTCTCTTCAAGAACTGATTGATTTGTTTTTACAGCTTATGAACATTTTGTGGGTTGCCTAAAGCTAGAATATATTTTGAGATTGTAAACATATTTCTTCAATTATTTGAAGAATAACAATGATTTTTACAGATAAAAGTCCTACTATTTAACCCATAGTTGGGAGAAGAGATGTCTATTCAAGAAAGAACATGTGCATGAGTAGATTTTTAAGTAAGGAGTTGCATGAGTCCAGACCGACCCTCTTGACTTCTACTCCGAAATCCAGTGGCAAGGTGAGATCCAGGATGGCTGGTGTAATCAAAGATCAATTGCAGAGGAATGACCTGATCAAACTTCAATGCAAGGAATGCTCTTCTCATGCCTTTATGGCAGCAGTTTGAATTCAGAGTTTTCTTCCTTCTATTTACTAGCTTCCACACAAAGGGAATCAAGTCTGTCCAGTTATTTAACCCATAATTAAAGAAAGATGGATTCCTGCCTTTTCAGAGGGTATTAATGTTAAGCTGCTGTAACAGATATGGTCAGAATTTGAGCTTGGCATGCTGGTTCCATTTTCAGTGCCAATGACCATTATATTTTTTGAGAGATTTTAATTGTCTTCATTTGTAGTGTTACCTGCTGTAGGTGTCTTTTTTCAAAGTTCTTTTGTATCAAAAACAGTCTTAGACTTTATGCTGTTACGTAAACACATCTTGAAAAAAAGTTAGCCTTTGTATAATTCTTTTTATTAGAACTGTTACAATCAGCTGCAAGGGATTTATCTAATCAGACAGGGTTACCAGATTAAAATTTTTAATTAAAGCCATATAATACGTATAAAAAGCCAGTAAAAAAAAGTCAAATAAACAAGAGATTGTATTTATTAATCACAGTGGAATTTTAGGCATTTTATAATGAAACCATTTTATTATTTCTTTCAGTTTCAATGTTTTCCTATACATTTCATTATAAACCTGACTAGTGCTTTCCTATAGACACCATTATAAATTTGACCAGTGTTTTCCTATATTATAAACCTGGCCAATGTTTTCCTATAGATTTGATAGTGAACTTTTTTTTTCTTTTTTTTTTTTTGTAGCTGTAAATTCAGAAATTTAATTTGACAATAGTTAAACAAGTCCAATTTGCTGGAAAATCTTTTCTTTCTTTTTTTTTTTAGTGTTTTCTTTGTTTTTAGAATTTTAATAATACTTTAACTTTATGATTAAAAACATTTTTAGATTAATTTCAAATCAGCTAAAGAAAAGTGCATAAAAATATTTGCTTTTTAGCATAATTTCCTTTCTTGTCATTGCACTTAATTCAGTAGTAATTATTAATCACAATACTCAAACATTTAAATTCGGTTAAAAAGCATGTATGAGAGTACGAATTTATTGCTTCAACCTCATTAATTTTTAGTAAGTCTGTTGATTATACCTCTAAATCTAAATCATGCAGCTACTCATATACGAGGATGCCAGGCTATTAGGGCGGATAGCTAATCCCTATTGTAGATTTTCTAATTAAAAAGTTTTTTTTACCTAACTTATTAAATCTTATGGTGTAATAATAACCATTTTATTAATTATTCATTTTTTTTAGTATGTATATCAGTAAGACTTTTTTCATTTAAAGAACTTAATATTGACTTATGAAAGAAACATCAGAGAAGAGGGTCAAGCATGTGAAAGACCAGGAAAAATACAGTCATTAATTAATTTATTTATAGAAAACTAGCAGTAGAGCCCGGCATTGCCCGGGGATGTAACAGTAAGAGATAGATCAAGTATCGACCATCATAAAGACTGAAAAATAAAATTGACAAAGATTATTGTTTAAGGTTGACGGACACTCATGTCTTAATTTTTTTTTTTTTTACAAATTGGTCAAACCCAAACTCAAACAAAAACATTGTTTTCAATCATTATGACTCTACCGATTTAATAGAATTTTATTATAAACAATTGTATTGTAAATGGAATTTTTAAAGCATTCTTAATGTAAAAATAAAGAAAAAAGTGTGCAAGACAATAAGAAACACTACCTGCCAAAAAAAAAGTGATTTTTTTGTTGAAATCGGTTGAAAAATGTAGGAAATCCGATCCCATATATAAACGAACACACACACAAACAACCTGGTTTTTTATAATAAGTATAACTCGATATGAGTTGTCCCCTTTTCATTCATTTCAGCAATGCCTCTTAATCATGTTTTCAAATTGATTTTGTGCAAAAAACAATTGTTTTCCAATTTTTGACACTGTCAGAACCATCTTAGAAGGTAATTTTAATAGTCCTGTGAAGTTTTGTTGAAATCGATTGAAAAATGTAGGAAATCCAATCCAATATATAAACGAACAGACACACACACACACACACACAACCTGGGTTTTATAATAAGTATGATTATAAGAAAGAAATTTTGATTAGCAACTGAAATTTGTAAGTTTGCAAAAGAATCATTATTCCCCCCACACACACACACACACCTTTTTTTTTTTTTTTTTTTAACAATAAATTTCTACATGTGTTTGGTTATTCTTTTGGATTAAGGGACATGATAATAAAAAGGGCCAAAATCTCCCATAATTCAAGCACATTACTGAAGAAAAAAAAAAAAAAAAGATTGTAGCATAGCAGTTGTAATATACTGTTTATTATATGTTTGTATATAAAATGAAACCCAAGAAAACAAAAACAAATCGATTCTCTGGTGCCAAACTAACATAAAAAAAGCCAGATTTTAGAAATTTGGCATCTAAAAAACCAATCTGGCAACCCTGCCATCATCATCATAATCAATGAACGTGTTCTGTTTCAGTCCGTCCTAACATTCCTTCCCTTTCTGCCCCAAAAATGTAATCCATGAACAAACACTGGAGAGAAGAAATGTATTGATTTGGTATGTCATCACTTGTTTACAATTAAAAAATTCAATTCAACTCAACTCTGGCCCACAATAATCAATATGCATTCAATCAATGCATTTTAAAACAAAATAGGCAAAACTAGAAAATCTATTTTTGAAAGTTTGCTTTATGACAAGTGACAATTTTAAATTATAAATATGTTTTTAGTTTTTGGCAACAAAATGTGAGCAACGCCAAAGTTTTTATCCTTTATTTTTTTATTTTTTTTTACAGCAAGGTTCACCCTGTACAAGGCCTGGGGGCCACTCAAGGTAGAGGGTTATGTTAGGAGGCAATTTGTGTGTATAGGAGAGGAAGATAATGGTTAACCCTAGCCTTGAACAGGTTAAGATTGTAGTAATTGGAGAAACATCCTCTTGGGAGTGGTTCCACAGAGTAGTGGTTCATGGGAAGAAGCTGTTTGAGTGGAACTTACTTCTCATCAATGGAATACAGAGGGAATGAGGGTGGTTCACTACTATGTAAATGGCATAGTTTGTTCTTGCAGTGAAAGTTTGAACTGGTGGGACCAGGGAATGTAGTTTGTCTGAGCACTTTCTGTGGAAATATCAGTAGAGCAGTGAGAGGCTTGCCACATCCCACCTGTGAGAGAGAGAGTGCTTGGAGGGTGGAGAATAATTTGCCACTCACAAGGGCTCAGAGTCAAGGCTGGAGAGAGGTCTGGGCAACTCCGGCACAAATATGACAACAGTACTCCATGAGAATCAGAAAGAGTTGAAATTTCTAGGACGCATAATGAGGAAAGAGGGCATGGAGAATTTGACACTCACAGGATATATTGAACACAAGCGAGATGAAAGGAAACTGTGAGTACCCAACTTAGTGAGCTTGTGTAAATGGATATCAGAACAGGGACTAGGGATAAGGATTCTAAGGAGACAAACAGGAAAATTTCATTCGAAATAAAGAAAAGAGTGCTGAACAGCTATGCAAAATCAATCTTCCTGTATGGCAGTGAATGCTGGACAATTTCTTCACAGATAAAGAGGAGATTTGTAGCAGTAGAAATTTTGTTCTACAGAAGGATGCTGAGAATACCATGCATAGAGCATGTGAGCAACAAGGAAGTTTTAAGGAAAAGGAGAACTAAAAAGAGACTTTTACTTAAAATGAGAAAGAGATAAATTTCTGGAACATAGGGTTGAGGAAAAAATGCTTGGAGAATTTGACACTTACAGGGCATATTGAAGGCAAGAAGGAAATGGTGAGTAATCTAATGAATTTGTGTAAATGAATTGCAGAACAGGAACTGGGGAATATAGTAAAGACATAAGCATTGCTAAGATTTACAAAGGAGAAGTTGTGGAGAGTCATGATTGCCCACATCTTAAAGGGAAAAGGCATATAAAAGAAG
This sequence comes from Acanthosepion pharaonis, assembly GCA_903632075.3. Lineage (NCBI taxonomy): Eukaryota > Metazoa > Mollusca > Cephalopoda > Sepiida > Sepiidae > Acanthosepion > Acanthosepion pharaonis. The sequence goes on from CAHIKZ030001339.1 coordinate 496,340, forward strand.
AATTGAAAAATTACAATAAATACTTTATTTTCTTTAACTTCATGAACTTAAGATTTGCTGTTTTAGGTTTTAATTCTTCTGAGCTATCTTTGGTTTTAAGTAACTGGTAATTGATTTTACTGAAGTTTTCAATACCGAAATAGAAATCGTTTGTGCATCTCAGAGGTTATGGTGTCAGATAATAAGGTTGAGAAATGCAAGGAACAGACTTTGTAGAAATAGTATGAACACTAACAGAGCCGTATCAAGGCAGAACGGGATATCCATAGATACAGATAATAGAATGAAAACGATTTACCCTTGTAGATTAAATAAAGGGTTCAGTTTGGAGTTCCCGGATGGTTACTTGGATTGACAGACCCTGAAGAAGGCCAGAGGGAACAACAGCTGAAGCCTTAGAATAACAAAGAAGTGGACATTGATCCTAATGTAAATAATGATATATAATAACTGGAATTTTTTTTATACAAAGAGAAAGAGAAGAGGGAATTGCTAAACATATTTCATTAGCAGTTAATGCCAGTTCAGCTGGAACGAAGTCCAATACATGAATTTGTTTAAAATGAATAGAAACACTTAAGTGAATTTGATCATACCTCTTCGTTCGATGTCTGCTTGTGCATTAACATGTCTATTCAATTTTGCTTGTGGTCAGCATCACCTGTCCTTTGGAGCAGGCTAAAATGTGTCTTTTCACCTCGGTGATCCTCAGGCCTAACTTTTGCGCCTCAAATCCATTTGGGTCTTACCCATTATTACCAGATAAATGGACTCGTCTCTCCTTACCAGCAATCTTATCAACCAAGAGGAGATAACCTATATTTTTCATAATTCAGCCAGTAAGGGGATAACTCATCATTGCTGGGCAGAGGGCTTCCTAAACTGAAGACAATGGCCAGGGCAGAGGGTTTTCTTAATGGAAAGTATAAATATGGGTTAAATAGTAGGACTTGTATCTAGAAAAATCATCATAATTCTCGAAAAAAATTGTTAATGTAATTTTCACTCACCAAGAAAGAAGTATTACAATCTAAAATATGTTTTGGCTTTAAATTGGTCACAAAGGGTTAATAAGCAGTATAAAAAAAAAAAAAATACATCAAATTGAATCAATTCCACTATGGAATCAATAGCTACATTTTTGTGTCCAAGGTGAGCCTTCAAGTTAGATGACATCAGCTATGATTTGACCTGGAGAAGGATGAGATCTGCCAGGTCTGCTTGAAGAAAACACACTAGAGATGAATGAATGCTTCTCCAGCTTTCAACCCAGATATGAGGAGTTATCTGGTCATGTGCTCTGCTGACATTATGGCTACAATTGGACAAGGGACAGATGTGGATGAAATAATGATAACTCTTCATCTCAGAAATTCAGACAAATTAAAATTTAGCTAAGGTGGATTTGTTGACGCACCCTTGAATGGAAGAGGTTGTAATCAGATTTTGCACATTGTTAAAAGACATTTTGGTAATATATATATTTGGCATTTTTAATTTAACTAATTTTCTTTTTTTTATATTATTACAGAATGTATTTTTACCCCAAGGCTATCCTGAAAGTGTCAGTGATGATTACCTCACATATCAAATCTGGGACAGCATCCAGGTGAGTCGGCTGCGTTTAGACTTGATTTAATTGCAACTTACACAACAAAACCAAGCAGAAATTTGTATATTTTGAGCCCCTGGAATGAGTTTTAGCTAAATTATGGAACTGTATTAATGCTATTTGCAGCTAAAAGAAAGTTTAAAACAAAACTTTCACATTTCTAATTAAAAAATAGCAGTCCAGGTCTTATTGCATTAATTTAACTGAATTTTTGTGTTGTTGGACCCAAAAATCCATTTTCTATTGGTTATCTATCTTTAAATATAATATGGCACATACATACATACATACATACATACATCAAAATTTTGTACACTGCCCTCAATTTTATGTGCAAAAAATATATATATATATATATATATATATATATATATGTGTGTGTATATATATATATATATATATATATATATATATATAATTTTGATATGAGATGCACAGAAGTCAAGACTCACATTCACATCTGCACACAAAAAGCTGTCTTGCTAAAAACTACAAAGTGACCACCCTGAACAATGGTGATACAATTCACAGTAAGAACTAAATTCTAACTATCTCTTGTATCTCCTGTTACGACTAAAAAGCATGCACACATGTACTCTTTTACACAAATGATGATCCACCCAAATTCAAGTTATATTTGATTTTGAAAAGAAAAAAAGAAACACATATAAACATTTCACTGTTTCTTACATATGTACATAAATTATATTTATTTATTTCTTCCTAATTGGCCCTAAAAAGGAAATAAAATTCACTTAAATTCGTAAAACAAATATTCAACACAACTAATGTTGCCTATAACTCATGTCTATCTTTCATAATTTTTATTTAACTAAAGTTCTTTTTTTCTTTTCAAAAACAAATATAACTTGAATTTGGGTGGGTGGGTCATCGTTATTTTGCGCATTTCTCCTTAATTCTTACAAAAAAAAAAAATTGTATTTGGATTAAACAAAAATTATTTACAATATAATACATATTACTTATAATACATTCTTTCTTGCCATCAGTTTTGGCAGCACAAAGACTACTCTATATATAAAATTCTGTGACTTCTGTTAATCCAACTGTCTGTACACCTTCTAAAATAGCCATATATTAACTGATTGAAACCAAATTGTGGGGAAACAAGCAAACAGGTAAGTGGATACAAAAGTGGGTTTAACTAGAGTGCGTAGCTTAGTACAATAAATTTTCATTAATTTTTTGGGAAAAGTAAAAGTTTTATTATTTAACATACAAAATACTCCCACTATTTTAAAAACAATTTAATGATTAAAATAACAAATACTTATTTAATAAAGATACAATATTGTTTTTGAATATCTTTATATAAATAAAATTTGTCACTTAGCTGATTGACGTTAGATTCAGCACCTCAACTCCAGGGTTTTGTAGACAAACCTTTTTGTAATTGTTTGGTTCACTCATCAGGTCTCAGCAATTGACTGCCATTTTTTTCACTATCTTTATGTCAAGCATATTTCAAGAATCAAGAAAGATCTGTGTCGAGAAGCACTATCAGGCCTTGTTTGACCAGGAGGTTCTTTGTGGCCGAGAGGTCAAAGCGCATCAGATCTAATGAGAGTTTCCCCTAGGTGAACGCCAGTTCAAATCCTACCAGAGAGCATATATTTTTCTAATAAGAGTTCTCGAATATTCAGATGGAAATAAGTAAATATGCTGTTTAATAAATAAATAAAACCAAATATGGCTATCCATTAAAAATGTTGTTTAAGCAATAAATTATATATATATAGATTGTATTTCAACAAAAATGTTCAATCTGTGTAATTCTGGAAGACAAACAGTCTTCACAATTATCCAACTCAATATCAAAAAATAGAACATTAATAAATTTTACAATCAAGTCACCTGAAGATTAGATGTCTCCCAAGCCCACTATTTGGTGAGGGCGGTGGATTGGCCGTTGATGAACAAGATGGGTCGATGCTTGGACTTAAGTTAAGCTGTACATTCACTTGTTATCATTAGGAAGAAAGGGACAAACACTCTTTATTTTTTTTTTATGTTGGGGCATTTATTATGACATGGCAATAAATCCGGATAACCCTATTTTCTTCTGATTTCTTTTTAGAATAGACAATGAGACTTATACTAAGTTAAAACTTAATGTTCTTTTAAAGGGTAAATGCAATGTTAAAGTGTCAGCCAGGACTCTTTGCAAATTACCCCCCCCTCTCATTGTTCCCTCTGTTTTTTTGTTGTTGTATGTGTTATATGTAATAGGAGTAGGTAGGCTTTCCTACCGCCCGGTCAACATTCCTCCCCTTCTCTTGGACATGAGTAGAGGCTTACGCCTTGTTTCTTGTTTAGGAAGGTACTTCTCGCTCTCTCTCTCTCTCTCACTGGCCTCTGTATCTCCAGTTGCGTTGATCTATCCACTACCCTTCTCCTCATCCTTTTCTTCTATCACTCCTATCTGATCTTGCTCCAAATTTTCTATAACCCCTTGCGTCCCTAGTTCCCGCCTTGCTTGGGGTGAAACGCTTAAAAAAAAAAATGTCCGAGTTGTAATGAAATTTCCTGATATTTTATAGCAGGAACATATAAATTCAAAAACCAGGCTCGGTGGCAGTACAATATATTTCTATAATTTAATGTGTTTCACATCAAGATGTCCGGGATTAGCTCCGGAGATTGTAGTAAAAGAAATCTTCTCAAATCACCAGCAATCCTCAGTATCAATGAGTTCATGCATTTTAAAAGGCAAATCAGATGTCCGATGACGGTGGGATATTTAGTTTCTGGAACTGTTAAAAATTAAAAGCACCCTGTTCAAAAAAAATAAATTGAATGCATTTGGTATTACATCAGGTTGTGATTATATCTGGAGCCACTAGCTAATTGACGACTGATCTCAAACACATTTGAAAATTTAGTCAAATACCCAGTCATTGGGAACATGGTTCTTTTGAATTAATGTTGCTTTTCCCCATTTTTTGGCATTGAATTTATGCCATTTTAGGATCACTTTTTAGGATGCTTTCATGTTAGAGCCATTGCACATTTTTATACTTCCTTCGTCTATCGATCCATCGATTTTTTTTGTTCGTTTTATCAACGGTCAGCATCTTTTAATCATCTTCCATAAAAAAGAAAGAAGGATGAGCTAAAAACTTGTAATTAAGATATTTACATTGTAAATATTGTTGTCCGCATTCAGTTTGCCGTATTTAAGACGTTAATCGTTACTGTCCATCCTGGGTATGATGATAATTGTATATCCAACAGAAGGCCTGTTGATCAGGAAATTGAAATAGCATGGAGGACATCTGAAAATACCAGATTTTAAGGTCAGTGAATATGACCTGATAAATTCCATATGTCAGGGTCCCAGCTAGAAACGCAAATAGTTAACACCAAAATTGTGTAAAAAATAGGTTTTAATACCAGAAATACTTACAAAATAAAAAAATCTTTATTGAACCAGCATTAATTTTTGACAAAAATTTTATCATGCAATACTGTAAAAAAAAATTAATATTTAATACAAACAGCTATACATTCTTTTAAGGTCTTTGGAGAATTTTTTTTTTTTTTTTACAAAATTTTAGAAAAAATATTACCAAGTGAGTAATTTAACAAAAAAAAATTTTATGAAAATAAAACCATCCAAGATTGTAAGTTTGGTAAAAGAAGTTGGATCATTCTCTCAAAAAAATCTTGACGTAATCAAAAAATGGTTCAAATATATATTTATACATAACATTTATTTTTTTACCAAACTATCGTAACCTATGAATCTATTTAAAAATTTGTTGGCATTAAATGACCCCACTGAGGTTTAATAGAAAATAAAACAAATCAACCAAACTATTTAATTAAAACTGTAATTCATTTTCATCACTAAAAAGGAATGAAAGCAATTTTATTATACATTGATTTATTCAAACTGATGTTTTTTTGGGATGTTTTATTATAGGCATAGTAAAACAAAACATTCAAGCAATGAATAAGTCTATAGTAATGACATTTTTATGAAGAAATAAAAAAACATGATGTTTAGAAAATTTAAAATTTTAAAACAATTTTGCATCAACATTATTCTTTTTATTTTTTAATTTTTAAGGCATTTTCTCAGCTTTGTTTTTTGTGAATTGCACAGTCTGTTTTAAAAGGATTTGGTGTAGGTAACGAGAAGGCCACACTTTTTGGAAACTTATTCACATAAGCTATTGAAGGTAACATTTTTTATTTTATTATTTTTTTCGAAAAACTTGATCGGCGTGAGTTTTGAAATGCCGGAATATTTTTTCTCATTTTCCGAAATAAGCATTCATTTTTTTTTTGCATTTTTTTTGAGTCTTTCATTCATTTTCTATGGAATCTATCAACGTTTTGGATGATTTACAGCCAGAATGTCTATTTTGAGATTTTAAGAATTTTTTTTTAAATTAATGATTTTATGATACACCATCTTATTAATTCTTTATAGCGGTGAGTTTTTTGGTTTTCTTTTCGAGATAAGGTTTCTGTTTCCTTTTGGTTATTTGCATCTTATGTGAATATAATGACACCAATGAGGATTGGAACAGACATGTTCTGTAATTTGATTAACAATTATATTTCATTATCATTCCATACCACCTGATAAAAATCATTTGATCTCATTTAAGACTCTAAATCAAGCCTAAAATTTGACTCTCATTTAAGACTCTAAATCAAGCCTAAAATTTGACTCTCATTTAAGACTCTAAATCAAGCCTAAAATCTGACTCATTTAAGACTTTAAATCAATCAAAAATTTTACTCTCATTTAAGACTCAAAATCCGTTGTTAAATTTTACTGACAAAATTTAAGACTCTAAATTTTTTTTTAAATTTTTGACTCTCTAAGATTTATAAATCAAGCCTTAAATCAGACTCTTGTTTAAATTTAAATTTTCCTAAAATCCTGTCTTCATTTAAGACTTTAAATCATATTTAAATATCGAAGTTCGTTTAACTTTTCAAATGTTATATTTCACAAAATGCCACCCCTAAATCAGACCTGCACAATTAAATGATATGGAGAGTGATATTGATTTACAAAAAGATTAATGTGTCTTCTCAAGAATTTTTTCGATTTTTAAAATGAGTGAAAAGAAAAGATATATTAAATGCAGTAATTATTGGTCGTCACATGTCTGAACTGAAAACAAATACTGGCTGAATAAAGTCATGCTTCCACAAAACTGAATTTTTCAAAAGAAAGCGACAATCATTCACCAAACTTTAGGCTTGACTTTGTAAACCAAAAAACAGAGTAAAACTTAGTTGTCTTGTTACTGTAATCATGCAGCGTCCTCTAAATCAATAAAAAAAAAACTGAAATAATTATTTGAATTTTATCAAAATTATTATTATTGCCTCATTATTCATTATTATTTATTTTTCTACAACTTTATTTTTATGGTATTGATCAGTCTTTTTTATAAAATATATAAATTTTTCGAATAAATTTTATAAATAAGATATTGATATATAGTATTTATTAATTTGATATTATTATTGGATATCATTGATCTTTGCAAAAAGATTTCTTAATAATTGAAAGTTAGTAGTAATTTAGAATGTGCTTTTCTTGGGATAATCGGTACCTTAACCTCTATTCTTTGTATTTAATATAAATATATATATAATTATTTCCTATAAATTATGTATATTTTATATATGGAACTTATTTGAAATGGAATACTTATTTCAAATATACTTCTCTTTGGCACGATTATTTTGTCCTATGTTTATTAAACTTACATAAAACTTCCTGGAGGAATATTTATTTGAACTGATAGATTTTTTCCTTTTTATTTATTTATTTTTTTCCATCATTTCACCCGAAGCAAGGTAATAATGACACTAAGATATAAGGGTTTACTGGGAAGAAAAGAGAATGAGAAGACTTTAGTAAGAAGAAAGGACAATAAACAAACAGGGATCAGGAAGACAGAAGATGGCAATTGACGATGCAGTTAAATTTTTTAAATTGTAGGTGGCAAGAAACTAACTAGAAGAGAGTTCCATAGGTAAGAAATGTCAGAAAAGAAACTCTTAGAATAGAACATGCAGTTACATCTAGCTAGGACAAAAGTGAAACAGTGAGACCTAGTTGCCAGTTTAGTAGTACACTTAAATCAGTTAAGGCACCAAGCAGGAAATCTTATTAGAACAATTGCCTTAAAAATATTTATAGAAAAGGCAGAGGGAAGCCAGGTCATGGTAGTGAGAAAGTGACTGAAGTCGAGATGCCAGGTCAGGACCAGTAACATTACAGACCCTTCTTTGGATTTTGTCAAGAATCTCTAAATACCTAGCAGGAGCATGAGACCAGATATGGCAACAGTATTCAATGCATGAATAAATTGTAGATTTATAAATGTACAAGATGGATTCTGATGAGAAAAATTGACTGACACGGCACAACGAACCAATAGACCTAGCAATTGATTCAATATAATCACTCCCCTTCATGTCAGTGAAAAACATCAGCCAAAGAAGATGCAATGAGTTGCTCTCCTGGAGGTTAGCATCAGCCATGCTGATGGCAGGTAGAAAAGGTTCTCTATGGTGATTAAGTGATAGCATTTTTTTGTTTTGTTTCAGTGGTGTTAAAATTGACAAGACATTCCTTGCCCCAGTTAACCACTGATTAGAGATCATATTTGAGAGCAGCTGACAGTTTTACTTCATTAGACTTTTTGAACAGGTGTAAATAGTTGTCATCAGCATAAATACCTAGTTAAGAAGTGATGATATTGGGAAAGTCATTGATGAAGATTTTGCAAATCAAAAAATTTGTTCAAGTCAGGACAATACCTTACTTTGTGCAAGGTTAATCTTGTTATTGCCCTAACAAAAAACATGGCTATTTATAAGTCTATGTATGACTTTTCTAGATGGCACTCTTATTTGGTACAAAAGACTAAATCATTTGCAAGTTGGAGCCAGCTTCTAGAAATGATAGCATATGTATTTCCAGACTTCTAATTTCTCTTGTAATTTATGGCTAAAGCAATATCAGACACAGTGTTCAGACAAGTCAACATTCTCAAATACTAGAAAACTGGCTATTCTATTGTCCTCATGTTCAAGCACTTCAGAACATGTCTTCAGTATCATGAAGCTGATCCGACTCCCATTCATTTTTGAACAACAAGATTGATTCCTATCATGACCCATCTTCATGTTTTGAATTATTCACAGAAATATGTAAACAATGAATACAGTCATTAGATTTATTGTATCCCTTTCGTCAATGTTATCCTGTTCCCAGGGCCGAATTTTGAAATTTTGGGGATCCTAGGCTAATGAAATAATGCTATACAGAGCTACCCTTTAACTTGCTCGCACCTGTCTTGAATATTTTTTACTCATGATATATTTTAGCAACATTTACATGGCTTTAAGTAAACTTATTTCAAATTCTATAAATTAGCTAGAATAGCTATGTTTTGTTTGTCAATAAAAGTATCCTTTAAGAAATACCACTATTTTACTATTTATTGAAAAACAAATTGGCACATATTTCAACAAAACCATAATAAAAAAAAACAGATGTTTTATAACTAGCATTATAACAAGAAAACAATTTCATTTCAGTTTATGAAACATTTTAGAAGTTATAACATTTAGAAAATTAAAACCATTACTTTATAAAATCTGGAAGTGGGTGCCTAGGCTACAGCCTATATTAGCCTAAAGGAAAACCTGACCCTGGAACCAAAGCTGCAGCCTATATTAGCCTAAAGGATAACTTGGCCCTGCCTATTTCACAAAAAGCTTACTCATGATCCCTGCCTTATCAACAGAGGTCTACAATACACTCACTGCATCTCTTGCAGATAAGTAAAGCCCTTTCCCTTTCCATTTGTGGATACTTGCAAACGCGGGTATAAACATGACCAATGTCTACCATTTTAACTGTGATGCGAGTCAAATTTATGTCTCCCTTTTCAGTAATCTATTGTAGTTTTTAGTTGTATAGGACATGTATTTGACATTAACTAACCAATCACAGGTAGATATCAGCTCCTGTTGAATGGAGTGAAAATATTGGACAAGGAAGAACATTGAAGAGTTAGACATCTATATGAGGACCTCCTTAGTAGACCCAGCATAGAAATAAATACAATATATGAGCCATTAATACAGACAAATGATAGCAAGTCTTCAACAGTTGCAGCTGCTGTAACAAATAAGAAAAGCACCAGTAATTGCAGTCAAATATGTCAAGAGGCAGCAGCACTTATCAGAATGCAGGTTAGGTTTAAGGCTCCAAGTTCTACACTCAGGATTGTCCCACAAGATAATAGCCTAGAGGATCAAAGCATTGGTTTGTGAATTTGGTGACATAGTAATTGTGAGTTCAATCCTTGGGCCATGTGTACTTGGTTCAGTGGAAACAGGATGAGCAATAACTGAGAAGTACTAAAAATAAGAATTAGACAAGATATCCATAGATATGTGTGGGAAAATTAAATAAAATTAATAAGTAAAAAAAATAATATTAATGAATAATAAAAAAGAAAAAATACATTTTCCCATCATGCTAAGAGTAAAAGAACCAGAAATTTTATTACATGGTGCTATTTAAAAAAGACAAACATTTCTTTCCTCTCCTCTTTTCTCCAAGATGTAGCAGGATGTGGAAAAAAATGTCCCTGCTGGGGCACCTTAGTTCAGTCATCAGTGGACCAGGGAAACAATCTTTCCACTTTTCAAAGCAAGGTGTTCGCACTTGTCTTCCAAAACCTTTTCTTGAAGTAAATCAACCTTTTCTTTGGTTGTTCCAACTTAGCACAAAGCTGTCTTGAGCTCAACCATTATAACCATGCTTAAACCCTCCAATGACGAAGTGAGTACAAACTTTTCTTTGGTCTTTCCAACTCTGCACAAAACTGGCTTGAGCTCAACCATTATAACGATGCTTATCCTTACTTGCCCTAACTTCTGAAACAAAAAAAGAAAAATGATATACCCAAGAGAGATTGAGAACTTTGTTTCACTACATTTTATATAAGGAAAAAAGAGAACAGTCCATAGTAGATACCCATTGCTTCTTTAATTGTTTACATGGGAACACGCAACCTTTAAATTCCATATATCCATGGACAGTAGAATGAGAACAGTCTAGCCACATAGATTAAATGGTTCAGGTCGGAATTCTTTGTAGGTTACCCAAATTGACATGCACTTGATGAAGACTGGAGAGTATAACAGCCCAAAAATGTAAATAGTGTAAATGTCATTAAATTAAACCAACCTGACTTTACTCATAATCCTTTATTCTATATTCCCTGTTTACCAATATAACACACTTGCGTTTCATTACTGAGTATGTATGTTCATCAATTTCAGAGTGTATAAAATAGCTGGAAACATGGTACTTTTCTGAACCCTTAAGAATAAGGTAAATTTAATGGCTGTATAATCAGTGAATCTTGTCCCAGTAAACGAGAACTATGGCTAAAAGTAGGGGTAGGCAAACAGGTTTTTGTGTGGCCAGCAGAAGCCTGCAGCAAATTAGAAAAAAAAAAAAAAATTGTGAAAGTCAACATGTTTGTGCTTGAACCGAGGATGACTTTTTCAGTGTTGTAGAAATCTACACCCCATTTTCCTATGGTTACATACATTCTGCACATGAGTATGACATTGCGCATGCTCAGTTATTGTTGATAGTCATCTGCACAACAACACAATCTCTCCAACCCTACAAACAATGCCTCCTAAAAATGTAAAATTCAGGATGGGTGCTTTGCATTTAATGAAGAATGGATACACAAGTATTTCTTCACCAGTTCTAAGAATAAAGTGGTGTGTTTACTGTGCCAGGAAATGATTGCTGTGTTAAAGAAGTACAATTTGAAGAGGCACTACCAAACAAAATATGGGGATTTTGGTTGCAACATGACCAATGAAGAATGGAAAAAAAAGACTGTGGAATATGTTGCAAAATTGAGCAAGCAACAAGCTCTATTTAAGAAGCAATCATCAATTCACAATACTATGTGAGAGGCAAGTTTTATGGTGGCTTACTGAATTTCAAGATATAACAAACCATTCTCAGATGGTGAGTTAATAAAACAATGCATGATGGATTGTACAAGTGTTGTATGCATGGAAATTAAAGGTAAATTCAAAAACATTTCATTATCAAGAACTGTCATGCGACACATAGAAATAATCAGTGAGGAGTTGACTCAACAGCTGAGGGATGTCAGTAAAGATTTTGTATATTATTTGTTACCACTAGATGAGAGTACCGACATCCAAGATACTGCACAGTTACTAATTTTCATATGTGGAGTGGATAAGAATTTCCATATCATTGAAGAATTGCTGTCACTAGAATTGATTAAAAATACAACTGGTCAAGATTTATATGAATGTGTAGTCAATGGTGTAGATTGACAAGCATAACGACAGATGGTGCCAGGGCATTATGTGGGGAAAAATGTGGGCATGGTTAAACTCCTGGAAGACAAAATTAGAAAAGACACTCTTAACCAAGCCTTTTTGTCTTTCCACTGCATTTTGCTCCAAGAAAATTTGTGTAGATCTGGACTTAACCTGAAGCATGTGGTAAATCCAGTGGTGAGTATAGTAAACACCATCAGGGCAGGAGTACTCAATCAAAGACAATTCAAATCCTTACTGGAGAGCATGGAGGCTGAGCAAGGGGATGTTCTCTACCACAAAAAATGTATAATGACTCAGTCTTGGCAAAGTGCTGAAAAGTAAGTGTTGGACTTACAAAAAGAAATTCGACTCTTTCTCGATATGAAAGGGCTTGCTTGTGAATTTTTTACAAAAATGAACTGTGATGAATGGAAATATGAACTTATGTTAGCAGCTAATGTTTTTGAAAAGTTGAATGAGCTAAATGTGAAATTACAGGGAAAGGAACTTTTGGTTTATGAAATGTATGAGCATGTCAAATCTTTTCAAGCAAAATTATCTTTGTTTTCAAGGCAAGTGAGTGAGAGCAAATTCATTCATTTTTTATTGTTGGGAAAGGAGAAATTGTCTGCAAAGTGTGCTGCAAAATTAAAGATCAGTTGAAAAGTTTAACTGAAGAGTTAGAAAGGTTTGAGGATTTCAAACAGATTGAGCTTAAATTCAACTTATTAACTTCTCCTTTTTCTCTGCTGACATTGATGCAGCACCTGATGAATTACAGCTTGAATTGATAGACATTCAATCTAATCATTCATTGAAGGAAATGTTTCACTCCCTACCATTAGGTGAGTTTTACAAATCACCCTTTGTCCAATGCTTTCCATAAGAAATTTTGCTGCCAGATTATTCTCTAGTTTTGGTTCCAATTACATTTGTGAGCAGAGTGTTTCCTGCATCAAGATAAATAAGTCCAAGAACAGTTCCATGATCTCAGACACAAACTTAAATGCAGTGCTGAGAATTTCTACCAGCAACCTTGTGCCAGACTTTAAAATAATAGTAAAGCAGAATTGTGATTAGAAACATTTTTTCCATTAAATTGCTTGTGCTGGATTATGAATTTGTTTGTTTTTATTAATCATGCTGTCTATATGTTGTATTATCTTAGAGTGCACCACCCAATTTTAAAAGGTGCAGCCCTTTGACTTTTCAGGGCCCACTGATGTGGTCCTTGCTCTGAAAAGTTTGCCCACCACTAGCTTGTGAGTAAAATGTTACATTGATGAAAGGAAATAATGCTTTTTGGTGGATCTGGTGTTTAAAATGTCTTTTTTTTTTTAATAAAACAACAACAAAAAAAGAACTATCTACTCAACAAGTAGATAAAGAAACCATTTTGCTCTTTTTATTTGTAGATGGCACAGGAATGCTGGGACGAATTATTTTTGCCTGGATGCAGGGGTAATTTATTTTCAGTTTCTATTTCACAATTTTGGCACACATGCACATGATTTGCCTTTGCATAGAGATAGGAACTGGATCATTCTATTTCAAATCAACCAATAGTCACAGGTGACCCTCTCAAAAAAAAATCTGGGAAAATTCACAGGTGTTCCTTTCTTCTACAGACATGTAAGAATATGTGGCAAAAATATAAAAATTTTCTGAAACTGTCTAACTTGTTTGTTGATGTCATGAAAATAGGCGATTATAAGTATGTTAAAAAAAAATTGGGCAATTTTCAAACACTGATACTGATATTCCTATAACTGGGGTAAATATGGTTGCTCCATAGAAATAGTCTGTATTAGGGCATGAATGACCGGAAAACTAATTAGGATGCTGTATCTGACATACTTTGTAAATGAGAAGCTCTCAAAGTGGACACCATTGAAAAAAGCTAGATGCAACTAACTTTTATTCTAGTAGTTTCTTTTCTCACACTTCTCTGCTCTGGAACTCGCTTCCAGTTTCTTGCTACCATGCCATCTACAACCTTCAAAAATTTAAATGCAACATCAGTCACCATGTTTCCTTATTCCCTCATCCTATTCTTTTATTGTCTTATCTCCTCACTAGCATCTTATTTTCTTTCACTCCTACTAACCCCTAACATCTTAGTGGCAATGGGAGAGAGAGCTATGAGAACAAAGATTTATTCCATTTGTATTTCCCCCATTATGAGTATTATTATATCTGTGATATAATAACATTGTACTTCACGGCTAGAACAGAATGGCTGAAAGAAAAAGGAATGAAAAACACACTTTATTCTCAGAGACTTTTATACCACTAAGACATACACTACACTATCTGTCTGAAAAGTAATGTGACTGGTTTTTTTCTTTGATGTGAAAGGCATCATTTGCAGTGAGTTCTTGTCACAGGGCCAGGCAATCAATCAGCAAGTCTACAAAGAGATCCTGCAGTGTTTGCTTTGCTCAGTGCACAAGAAGAGACAAGAGTTGTGACCAGACAAATCGTGATTGCTTCACCACAATGCACAAGCTCACAATGCACTGAACATCAAGCAGTTCCTGGCCAAGAAGAACATCACCATAGTGGAACAATCTCCCTATTCACCTGCTCTTGCTCTGTGTGACATCTTTCTTTTCTCAAGATTAAGGGAATCATCAAAGGGACCCTTTTTAAAAGTGTGGATGTCATCAAGAGGGCCATAATGATGGAGCTGAGGGGCATCCAAGAAGAATCCTTCTAGCAGTACATAGAAGCGTGGCAGAAAAGGATAGAAAAGTCCATTAGACTTGAGTGGGGTTACTTTGAAGGTGAAACCATGGAGTTTGTTGTTTGGAATTGAAATAAATTGCTTGTGACACCATTCCCGTCACTTTTCAGACAAACCTTGTATATATGCATTTACAAGTGTTCCACACAGAGAATAATATCTCACATAGTCATAGACAAAACATAGTCAAGCAGAGTGAAATGAGAACAAAAAGATAGGGTCTTACATATAATATAGAGGTTTTTCTGTGTTTCTGGAGAAGCCATGTTTAGGACTCCAGATTAAAACAGACTGAATTCATCTATTATATCCCAAGCGGGGAAATATTCTGCAAACTAGAAATGGTGAATCTTGGGTTTTCCCAAATTGAGGACTGTGAGCCGGGGTTTCTCTTGGAAGTTGGTTTCTTTCTCCAAATGTTCTTGAGTTGTGAGGAGTCTTGTTGACACCGTGCCTCAAGAACAGAATTTCCTTTGATTACGTCAACGGGCAATACCAAAATAACAACAACAATCCTGATCATTTCTCAGTACACATGTCTGTTAGGATGGCTAGATAAATCTCTGTTGCTCTAAGGCACATTTTGTGTTTGATTAACACCTAGAGATCCAACCCGAAACTAAGCTGAGGTGTCCTTGTAGTTTCTGGGAGGTAGTGCATAATCAGTAATTGAACAAGGCCAGTATGCTGATGTCGCCCTATGTGTTTCATTGTTGAAAACCCCAACACACAATTCAGATGGCTGTCTGCATGAGAATTAAAATCTTCAATTTTTCCATGGGTTTTATTCATTAACCCTTCTTATTTATCAGGAGTCTGTCAGTCTATCGTTCCTTCTATTCAAAGAAAACCTTCTTATGATTACCAGTAACAAATAGTGTCACACTTAAACCATTGGTCATAATGACTTATAACTTAGTGCTAGCGCAACCACTGATGACTTCCAAACAGTTCAATCCACCCAATTTCACTCACAAGGCTTGGATCAAGCTATTGTATTATTTTCATATATTTCCCAATAATGCCACACAACACTGTGATTATCTCCCCAGGTTGATATCAAGAAGTGACTTCCTTGATGAATTGATCATGGTGGTATTTGAACCCAGGTCTCATGGTTAGAATTCTAACCACTCAGCCATGATATATATGATTGACTAGCAGCAGGGCTCAGCATTGCCCGTGCTTGATTCAAAAATCATACGACTCATACAGCAATCACTACCACATGACTTAAAATATTTTTGCCCTTCCTTGCCTTTATGTTGCTACATGCCTTACTTCTTGCCTATCTCACACTGCGAAGTTTTTCGAAGCTCTATACTGAACATTAAATCTGTTATGAAAAAAGAACTAAACAAAATGAACACAAAACGATCAGCTTTAAAAAAGGAACTGGAAAAACCGAATGAAAAAAGAATGTTAACAACAAATACTTTTTCACACCCAACACAGTTCTGTGGAATCAGAATCAACATTGAGTTTAAGCAAGTGAATGAGCCAATTGGAGTAAAGTGCCATGCAGATTTAAATTTTTCCCACTTGTGACGAATGCAGCTATTGATTTTTTTGCATGCTAGCATGCTAGTTAACATTCATGCCAGTCAGCTGTTGGCTCTCATGCTGGCCAATAGAATCTTCCTGCCTATTCGTGGCAGCCAGCTATTGGCTCTCACTCAGGCCAGTACAAAATGGCCGCAAACTACATGAAAACTGCCGTAGAAGCATGAAAAAATCGATTATTTCCACTATCGATGGGGTTTGGGAAATGCAAAGGTGGTTTTGGCCTTCCCGCTAACTTGGAGCATGTGCATGTAAATTTTGGTGCAAATCCATCGAAAATTGCAGCCGTGCATTCATTACACACAGACACACATCCTGCCTTTTATAGATAGAGATATATAAGTATGGATAAATCAACTGTTGAATATTTATCTTAAATATTTCTTGCTAAATTATAGTCCAATATTACATACTGTAAAATATGGTTAATATATTTATATATGCATACATATATATGCACAGTTTTTATTGAAGATTCTGCATTTGTAACTTTATGACAGACTATGTTTGGATGTATGAGTGGTGTTACTCTTATTACTGCAGTAAGTAGAATTGGAAAGCCAAGTTCAAATCCTGGGATTGTCTGTTGCCATCACTTTCACACAAATGCCTTTGGGAAAGCATAATAATATATAGATTGTTTAGTCCTAGAATCCATATTGTTCAATGCCACAGGCATCTATGAATGAGGATTAACAATATGTATAGTTTTTATTCCATCTAGTTGTATAGATGTATTTACTTGACTACTGTATTCTTTTTTTTTTCCCCCCTTTCAGGACAAATCTAGATTGCAATGCAAAGCGATGTCGGTAAATATACTCTGATTTTATTCAAATTTATAATGTTATACTTCTTGAAATTGACTCTTCATTTTTTTTTAAAACAATTCCCTTTTGTTTTATTAAATGGATATTTTTTCTTTTTTTGTTGCTAATATTTGTAGGTTCATGGCAGACATATTGAATGACTTTGCAATTTTCCTTGAAATAGTTGCTCCCATAATTCCTGGATTTTTCACACTCATAATTTGTATTGCTGGCTTATGTAAGGTAAGACTTTATGTTATAGTTAATATTGTATTAAACATGAAGACACAGGTAATCATCTTTCTATTAAAATTTTATTCTCAAGCTTTGTTTAAGACCAGTGACACTACATAATTAGACTGGTCCACTCATATAGGGAAAATTGGTACAACTTAAATAGACTGGTCCACTCATAAAAATCATGGAAACTTGGTACTTTTTTTTAATTGGAATCACTTCAAGCAAGGCAGTAATAATAATACAACGGGTTACAAAGTGTGGAAAAATTAGGAGCAGAAACATTAATCATGAGCAGAAAGAGAAGAGAGTAATCAAGTGGACAGTAGATAGCGATTGACATTTGACTTAAATAGATTGACTACTAAGGAATAAAGAAACTTGATACTACTTAAATAGAATGGTTTACTCATAAAAAACATGGAGAACTGGTACTAGTTAAATAGTCCACTCAATTGGAAATCAGAAAGCCGAGTTCCAATTCTAGTCAGGTTTGTTATATTCACAATATTCAGGAACCTACCTCTTTTCCCACCCCCAGATATGGGTTAATTAGTACTTGTATCAATAAATCATTATTATTTAAAAAAAAAAATTATTACTATCCAAAAATATTTTCTGGCTTTAAGTTATCTGCAAAAGGTTGATAAGCTGTAAAAATCAATCAATCATTTAGCTTAGTTTTTACTGCAGAATATCCACTCAAAATAGAGGCACACATAAGAAATAACCATCAGCGTTTTTGTACTTGTTTACTTTAAGTAAATTTTTATAAAAATGGGCAGCACAGCCAGGTAACAATGTGATAACAATACAGCAGTCAAAGTATTAATAGAAAAGTTTGTGTGTTTGAAGGATGTATAATTGTATCTGAAAGAAAAGTGAAGATGATGAGACAAAATGGAAAATTTATAAATGACGTATTTTGCTGAGAGTGTCTGCTTTCTTTGGTTTCCTCAGGTTAGAATGAAAGAAAGACAAAACTGTATATGAAGAAAAATGCCTTGGGATTTCTGAGGGTAAGTGGGGATCATGAATCAAATTAAATTTGATTACCTTATCACCTCAAAGATTCAAAAGAGTGTCTCTTGTTTGTTTTATATATTGTATATATATATATATATACATTATGGTCCCATATTATTTATATATGTATAATATATATATATTATATATATATATATACCATATATATATAGAGTTATATATATACAGATTTAAATAAATATATTATATGTAGATTTAAAAAAAAATGATATTTTAAAGAAATATAAAAATATATAGCATACATATACATAATATATGCTTCAGTACATTATTTATTAAATTAGCATATTTAGGTGGATATTATAGGTATATACTATATGAATATATATATAATATATATATTATATATATATATATATATATATAGTTTACATATATATATATATATATATATAAATATATATATATTGACTTATATATAAATATATTTATATATATATATATATATATATATATATATAACATGATATATATATACAATATATATATATATATATATATATATATATATATATATATACAGATATTTTATTTGTCAATCACAGAATTATATATATTATTTTATATTTTATATATATAACTATATATATTATATATATATAAATTGAAATATATATATATATATATATATACAGAAAAGTGCAATATAAATATAAATAGATATATATATGTATAGTTATTTATATATTTATGTGTGTACTTATTAGAAAGCGCTCAATATCAGAGATAGAGCTAACATATTTGAGTTTGTCTGACGATTGCTAAAGCGTGAAACCCAGGGTCACAAACTCACATCTATCCAACCAAATATATATCAGTATCAGAGCCATTTTTTGTGTGTTGGATTTTAAATCAGTCCACCAAAACTAGATTGTTTTTGTGCATATACTGTTACGAATAGGTGGCCCTTTTTCCCATAGTGACCAGAACAGATATCTGGTGGTGTCAGTCTGTCTTCATGGAAAGTAGAACTTAACCACTTGGTGATTAGGAACAGCTAATAAAACCATAAAAACATCATGTTCTTCTAAAATAATCTCCTTGTTTTTAGTACTAATCACCATACTTCAACTTAGACCTCAACCCCTTCTCTTTTTTCCCTACCCACCTTGACCTGTACACATCTCCACACATACATACATTGGTATATGTAGAAAAAATTTTCCCTCCAAAAATATGTGCCTAGAAAGGCCATTCAATAAACAAAATCTTGGCAGAGAGGTCGTATTTTCAGGTCCTGGTAATGAAGAACATTTTGGACACATATTCACCATTAAACATTTTATCATATATCTATGCATATCTCCCTTTTGTTTTGCCTTCATTTGACTAATATCAAAAGATCATGTATATTTATGTATTTCTTTTCAGCCTTAAAAGTATTATTTTAAATTCTGCTCTTTTGCTTATATATTCATATATATTAATATTTTAATCAAAATCGCCCTGGACATTACTTCTGTTTCTCTTACTACCTATTTTGGTTAAATTAAATGAAAATTAACTCATCATTTGTTTTATTTTACTTTTGTTTATTGTCATACCATGACAAAACTTGTACACCCATATACATACATACACACTCACCCAGACATATACATATATTAAAGCCTTTTTTTGGATACTTGTACATATCTACATGCCCACTTATGTTTATACATTCTTTTTATAGATACAAATATTTAAGTAACTGCTCTGTCTATAATAAATAGTATTAAACAACATTCACCGGCTGCTTGAATGTCCGAGAAATTTTCACAGAAAATATTCGTCCTCTGACAGGATTCAAACCTGTATCCTATATGGAACCGTCATTTAGCTTGACGTGCCTTTAACTGATTTGGCCACAGAGGAGTGTTCAGTTAGCAAATACAGTAAATTTGATCTTGCTTTTCTGGTTGGTTTTACTTCTTTGCTTGGAATTATTATGTAGTGTCTGTAATTTTGAACATCAGGAAAAGCTTCTTGATTTTACTATTTTGAAGTTATAGCAATTAGACATTAACATATCAAATAAATGCATAAATAAATCTACACAGGAGGAATGAAGATAACTTTCTCTTTTTCAGTCCATTGTTGGTGTAGCTGGAGGTTCAACACGGGCAGCTCTGTCACAACATCAAGCACGAAAAAACAATATGGCTGATGTTGCAGTGAAAGATGGCAGCCAGGTAAGTGGGTAATTTTTTTTTTTTTAAGTATTTCACCCCAAGCAAGGTGGAATTGCCACTAGCACACAAGAGGTTACTGAGAGTGAAAGTAAGAGAAAAGGATAAAAAGAAGAACAGGGATCAAGGCATCAGATGTTGATTTTTGAAGATTATATTCATCAGAAGAAGGGAGTTCCACTGTCAGGAAGTGCAAGAGAAGAAGCTGTTGGAGTAGAAGAGGCAGTTACATTTAACTGTTTTGACAGTAAAAGGGTGAGGCTGAGATGCCAACCCAGTAGCACACTTAAATTCATGAAGTTGGTGCACCAGGGAAAATTGCTCATCAGAGCAGATGCCATGAAAATATTTGTAGAAAAGACAGAGGGAAGACCATATATAGCAACAGTATCCAATGCAAAGACAAATGGTTGATTTGTAGATGACTTGTCACACCTTTACAGAGCAAAACATTTTCAAATGTACATCTGAACTTTTAGTGTGAATCACGACTTAGTGAAAGCAAATATTATTACTGTTCAGTAAAATAAAGCATTTGAACTTTTCCTAGTTAAATCAGGCTGGAACAGAGACCAACTGGCATGGGGGATACAATTTTAAAGTGGGAGCTACTCTCATAAAGGGGAATATTGTAAGGAAAATAGGTGGTGGTGGTGGGGGCCCCTTTACCACAAAATATTCATATGTACATGTATCAGTGCACATTGCTTGCTCTATAAAATTTATTTCCTACAACCTTAAAAATATCTTTTTTTATTAAGTTTAATGCATTATTTATTTCAATTGTATCATACAGCACTTTAGGGAAACTCAGTGAATTTATATTATTGTAATGGCGGAGTAGTGGATAGTCACTCAGATTGAGGTATCGGAGAGCCGAGTTTGAATTCCATTTGAATTCATTACATTCACTTAAGTGCTAATACCCTTAGGAAAGGTATGAATCTTCTTCTCCCCCCAGCTATGGGTAAATAGCAGGACAGACTGGGTTCTATAGCCATAGATGGCAACTGGTGTACTGTAGAAAGAAGTGGCAACCTACTGTGGGAAAAAATCTGCCTCGTCAGTCATGTATCAAAAGATAAATGATCACCTAAGCATGTATCACGCATAGCACATAGACTGAAGGGATACTTGAAACTTGTAAGCAGATATACACCTTTGAAAATCAGTACCTTTGATAGACAAAATTCAGTTTACAGTAATCTCTTTGCATATAACAGAATATGACTCTTCCAGACAAAATATAGAAGAAGCTAAATGAAATAGGCTAGACTATATACCCATTCTTGCCTGTGATGTCTAGGAAACTACCCAACTACTCTCTCGAGTGGGTGTTTATATAACTCCCTGTAATATTTTTGTACCATGTTTGCAACACAGTCTAAAGAGGAATAGTCTCTTACAGGTTCATTTTCCCTAGACACACCACTGCTGGTATAGCTTCAGTACAATGGTGCCCTTACAACCTAATGGCTTACAGAGTTTATGATATAAGATGACTGATGCAAACGATAACAATGACTTTTATATAGTTTTTTTGACAAAAATATCTGGATTCCTTATCCTTTGCTGTGAATATTAAGATGTAGTCTTGACTCTAAGCTTCTTAGGGTTATGGGTGAGGTGCTGCCTGGCCGACAGATCCCCTGTTAACGGGATACTATTATTACCTATTAACATCAAAGACAAAAGGAAATTTGTCTTCCGTGAGAGACTATTTTTAGGTTGGTTACTAATTCTGAGTAGTATTGTAATTTATTTTTATTTTGTTCGTAACTTGTTTTTGTTTCCTCAGTAAATATTTCACAGGTCTTGTATTTGAAGTTGAGAAGTTTGGTATATTCATATTTACTGAAATACCATAGACTACTTGTGTCTAACGAAGAGATCTCACACTCCAGGACACAAAAGGTTATGTTGAGGAAGTGGTGGTCCAGGCTAGAAGAAGGTGTCTTGCTTCAGTATTATCAGTGGGGAGGGAATCAACAATGCAGTAGCGAGTATCTGGTAGGGGCACATTAAAATTAGTTTGCATGACATTCACAGATAGAAGGAGTGGGGGACAAAAATTTTTCGTAGATGGTTAGCTTTATTTGATATGATAAATTTGTTTTTACAAAGGCTTATGGCCACATCATGTTGAAACACTGGTTCTCATATAATCACCAAAGTTAAGCAATGTTGAGCCTGGTCAGTAACTAGATGGGTGATTGCTTAGGAATACCAGGCACTGTAAGTTTGGATATACAGGTTGTGTAATGGATAATGGCTCAGAATTGTTAATTGGAGATCTGAGTTCTAATTCCTGTTGGTTTGTTATATTCACTTACATGCAAATAGTCTTGGGGAAAGGTAGGAATTCACTTTTTCTCCCTCAGCTTGTTCCCTAATATGAGTTGTCAAATTTATTTCTTATAAAATTAAAAAAGGAACCAAGACATTGTCAGAAAGTACATTTTATTCCCTCTTGTCAGGTAGTTGATGAAGAATACATAGTGGTAGGTGAGGTCATGTTTTCTTCCTTTACTGGGAGTGGAACTAAAACAGATCTTGCTGACTTAAACATTGATTGACTGTCTCTATGGTGGGTAGGTCAAAAGTATGGAAGGAGCAAGGGACAAATTTCTTATTAAAATTTGAGGAAAATATAGGTTATGTAAATGGTTCCCCAGAGGCCACTGAAAGATAGTCTGCAGGCCAGATGCAGCTCATGGACTGCATGATTGAGATGCCTGACCTCCTTAATACACCAATATTAAATATAAATTGGTGGTAGGTATTATATATCAAATAAGGCACTCTGTATAAAACTTGAATTAAAGAGGTCCCGAACATTTGAGGCTTGGAATTATTTTTTAATACTTGAGAATTTTCTTGCCAGTCTTAACATATAATTTTGGTGAAGTTGAAGAATTTGGAATCTGAAGATCTTCATTCTCAGATTTGTCTTGAATCTTGATTTTTAATCTTAAGTTCTGACTTTGGCATTTAATTTAGTATTTAATATCCATCCATTTTTACAATAATACCAAAATACCTGAGTATCATACTTTTTATAAAACTACCGTAATTTCCCATGTATAATATGCATTTTTTTCTAAATAATAATAATCAAAATCAGGGGTGCATATTATGCACAGCTACAAAAAAATCTTTAAAAAATTGCCGTAAAATAAAATAAGAATTATTATAAAACTAAATTAGAATAATATTAATCTATGTTTAAAACAATTTTTTTTTAATATGAGTAGGAAACGCTGGCCGTAATAAAATTGGAGAGGTACAATTTATAGTGTTTGATTACTGAACAAGGGGTGTGTATTATGTGTGAGTAGAAGCATTTTTCCACACTTTCAGCACAATTTTCAGTGTGCATATTATAGATGAAGGCGTATTATACATGAGGGATTATGGTATTTTATTCTAACACTTTCCATTGTATGTTTTAACAAAATACTTTTTTGTATTTTCAGGAAACACTTGTTAATGTGACTGCTCTATTGTTTAGTCTAGCAATGACACCCCTCATCACTGGAAATCAACCGTAAGTTGCTTGTATTATGAATAAATAATCCTTAGTGATTATGTACTCATTTAGTTGGACTAGTTTCTTGGTTGTTGTAATCACAATGTTTTAGTCTTCTAGTTCCAGTTGTAGTTTGCAACATGGGAATTTTGAAATCTTTTATTCAATTCACACAATTATTTTTGTTTTGCAGTTCATGCTTGAGAATATATCAATTAATTCTTCTGAGTTCATCTTTGAAATAAGGCTCGAGATTAATATTTCCAAAACAGGAACTATGATCTGGAATTGGAATTAAAATATTCATTGCGCGTACCCTGAATCCATCATAAAAATATAGAATGTGGGATGAAAAAAAATGTTAAACACTTCAAATAACTTAACTTTAAACGTTATAACAAATTTAGTATAGGCGATAAGGAAATTGAACAGGTATAGTTTTACCCACCACCACAAATTGCTACAAAACCAAAACATTACCATCCTGGGACGTTAAACTGCATCTGTGTCCCAGGTAAGATGTTAAACTGCATCTGTGTCCCAGGTAAGACGTTAAACTGCATCTCCATCTTCTACATCCAACAGCAAGGCCTCTGATCAGGAGGTTTTGAGGAGTGTGGGACCACCTCTTAATTGCTGGTGTTCACAGGTCCACCCTGACTCGGGGTGTTAGCACCTGTTTGGATCCCAGCTATGGGCAAATAGTTGGGTTCAAAACGCTGTGGAGGTGTAAAAATGGGTTTTAATACCAGCAGAGGGAAAAATTATTACCAGAAATACATTTTTGAGAAAAAATTTTTTTTTACCAGCAATACTTTTATGAAGGAAAAATTATTACCAGCAATACATTTGCAGAAAAATATTACTGGAAATAAAAATCTTGTTGGCATTAAATAACCCATTGAGTAAAACAAAAACAAACCAAACTATACAAAAAAAAATCTTTTTGGCATTAAATAACCCTTTGAAGTTGATATGCCACAAAGCAAAACAAAACATTAACTTAAAAACTGAAATAATGTTCTTGAATAGCCTTGTCAGATCAAGACTTTTATATGGATGCCATGCATGACACTGGAGTCATTCAGAATTATCAAACTTTTTCAGCCCATGGACCATTTTTTCTTCAAAAAAATTCAAATGGACCATTCCTACATTTACTTTTAGGCTGTTCAATTTTCACACTAAAATACTCAATGAAAAGACAAAGTAGTCTATTTACACTTTAAAATTTATTTTAGTAAACAAGGATAAACATAGGATATAAAAATCAATTTTGATGACATACAGTCTTAATGCATTCAGCTAGTGACTACCTTGATCTGTGGTGTTTCTGACACAAGATATAATCAATTTTGATGATGTCATTCAGTTTTAGTCTAAAAGTTTCTCTGCTGTTGAGATCTAATTTGTTTCTTTTTCTACTGAAAACATCCACAACAATTGAAAATCCAGATTTCGCCATCCATGTGGTATGGAAAGAAATGATGCTTGCTAAAAAATAAAATAAATATAGTTCTGCATAGTACCTACGTAATTTGGAAATTTTCAAATATAATGGTCATGTGTGAAATTAAACAAAATATTATATTTTTTAATTATTCAAATTATGAATAATTTAGATACATTTTTGTGAAATGGCTACAATTTTTTTATAGCTACGAATTCTCTGTGGACCACTAAAAAATGCAATGTGGACCACGTGGAGAATTGCACGTTGTAATTGCATCTGAAATATGAACACTATTTATGGCATCGATGTTCAAAATATAATCAGAGTGTGGATTTTAATCTTTTCAATTTTTTGGTTTTATACTATTTGTCTGGCTGTAAACTTGAGATAGCTGATGCTGATTCTATCTAATGTCTGTGTGTGTGTATATATATTTGGCTCTCGTTTTTGAAACATGAGAACTCTTATGTAGCGAAGGAATCATATTTTTAAACAAAAATATTATTATAATAAAGCTCTACTTCTGTATGGAGCACTGTCTTCTTAAAATAAAAACAAAAAAATACTAAGGAACCCCGGATTGTGCATTTAACGTATTCTTTTTCTATTTTCTGCATACCTACGCACTTTTTATATATATATATATATATATATATATATATATATAGTTTGTGGGTAACAATGTTCACAGATATTACACTCTGATTCTGTATGTATCACTCCCCCACTCCATGGTTGCAGGATGTAACATAAGGCTGTTGTTAATGTGGGAAGCCCATACGCTACATTTGGGTGAAGCCCAAAAATTGTCCTGTCTCCGCAAGCACAGTCACACTGGTGTTGGTATCAACAAAGCCTTTCTCTTTTATGCAATGGCGGAATACTGCCACAAAGTTGGAATCCCCAGGAAGAGTTATCCCTCAAAACATTTCTGTGAACTGCCTGAAGACAGAAACATGGCATAGAGGTGAATAACAGATACTACACTTTGATTATAGGCTGAATGCATAGCTACTGTTAGCTTTGTCTGTAAATGTGAATCTGCAATCAGAGTAACAAATCATTTTTTGAGTTCTCACTTAATTATGTCTTCCTCTTCTTGTTTCAGTCTCATCTTATTCTTGTTTGCTGCCTTTACATTCCTTCATCTAATCTCTAACTACATGGCTGTGACATCTGTGGTCATGGAAACTCTCAACCAAGCTCGTCTGTCTATTCTGGTGAAAGAATTTTTAAAATCTACACAGGCTTTATCTGTTCAAGAGGCTAATTACCAAGAACCTGTTATTTTTAGTAAGTTATTGTCTTATAAATTCTTCAAGTCAAAATTTTTTTTTCTCTTCTGTGATGTTTTAAGATGTAATGATTTCTGGGTAGAGAAGACTTGCCTATTTCTATTCTCTTGGGTCTGTAATAATTGTTCACCAACCACCTCCCTGCTTAGTAATCCTTTTGGAATTAAAAAAAAAACACCACCACCTTGCTTTTATTCCAATCCCACCACTTATTTATTTTCATGGAAACTTCCAAGACAAAAATCCAATTCTAAGAAAATGACCTATAAGAATTGTGAAATTGGGTCTTTCATTAATCAATGTCTCCAAATTTGTATCTTCTAAGAGTTTATTTTCTTTTCTGAACCCTCTTGCTTACTTAATAATCTTAGCTTGTAGAACCACCTAACAATGGCCAATAAATGAATAATATCGAAAATTAATAATAGTGTTATTTTTCAATTTTAATATAGTATGTCACCTACTATTAAGTAATATCTGACCTGTTGTTGGGGTCACCAGTTTAGCTACCTTTGGGTCTGTAATATTCATACCTCGTACTTATTTAGGAAAAACAAAAATGAAACTCCCTGCTCTTATCCCCCCCCTAATCATTTTCGTGGAAACTTTTTAGAAGAAATTTCAATTTTAAGAAAATGATCATTTAGAATTGTAGATCTGTTTTGATACAGATTCTAAAACTTCATTCAAATTATAAATCTTTCAATTCTAAAACTTCATTCAAATTAAAATCATTAAACTACATCTGGCAACAAGGCCTCTGATCAGGTGGTTTTGACGAGTGTGGAAGCACCTCTTAATTGCTGTTGTTCCCAGGTCTGGGGAGGTAGTACCTGTTAATGTCCCAGCTATGGCCAAACAGTGAACCCCCAAACAAGAACAAAATACTATGAAAGTTTAAAAATACATTTTTATAGTAAAAATACCAGCAATACATTTTAAAAAAAAAAAAATTACCAAAAATTTGCACATACTAACAAATTTTAGTAACTTCATCCAAATCCATTTAAAATACTACCAAACAACCAACATGAAAAACTTTCATGACATCAATCCATCTAATATCCGACAATTTCTTAAATCAAGCTTTATTCCAAAATATAACTTCAACAAAATAAAAAAACACACATCGTCACCTCTAATAATCATGTCCACACAAACATGTATTTGCACAAAAGCTGAGTATCATTGACCATGTATTCAACTGTGAAAGCAGAATGACACATATATTTTTATTAATTCAAAGCTCACAAGAAAATTTAATTTTGGAATTAAATGACCAATAAGGATGTTGATATGCCATTTAACAGACCATCAATCAATAAATCATTCAATTCTAAAAATTAATTAGAATCCTGACAAATCAAAGTATTATAATATTTTAGGTAGGTAATGTGCTATCTTTAGCCTCATTAATTTAAGAATAATTTCAAAGATCATGCTGAGAAAAGAAAATTTGGTGTGCTTGACAATTGCAAGACTTTCACATTGGTCATGCCTTGTGAAAGGCTATATACAGCAATACACAAGGATCTGTGAAAAAAGGAACGAAAATGAAGGTCAATAGAAACATGCTTTGTAAGGTTGATATTTATTTGTGGTAAACATTTTGATACAAAAGAAAAGTGTTTTAAGTCTCTTTAGATAAATTGCTGTTTGTTTGCATAATGTTCTTTATATCTCGACAAGTAACATTCTTTACATTTTTATGTTTACATAACATTCTTTGTTCAAATAAACTAAATTTGTTATCCATCCTGGGTATGATGATGAATTACATCTGACAGGCAAGGCTTTTAGTCAGGAGGTTTTAAGGAGCATGGAACCACCTCTTAATTGCTGGTGTTCCCAGGTCCACCCTGACCTGGGGTGGTAGCACCTCTCAGGGTCCCAGTTGTGGACAAATAGTTAAACACTATGACAGTATAAAAATAGGTTTTAATAACAGCAATAATTTTTTGGGGAAAATTATTACCAGCAATACATTTTTGAAGAAAAAATTATTCCCTGCAAAACATTATTACCAGCAGTACATTTTTTAAAAAGAAAAATATTACCAGCAATATATTTATGGAAAAAAATATTACCATCAATACATTTTTTGAAAAAATGTATTACCATCAATAAAAAACTTGTCAGCATTAAATAACCCATTGAGGTTGATATGCCGTAAAACAAAACAAACCAAACTAAATTTGTGACTAATCCCCGCTATCGCTTAAAATATTCTGAAAAAAATTTCCAAGTCTCTGATTGCTTCAACTTTCCATTTTATTTATTTATACTGAGAGTACACTTAACTACTTTTTTTTCTTTAAATGCCATGTTCTTTCAGAATACACAGTCATGGCTCTTCACAAAGTCCTTTCCTTTAATATTCCTGTGAATTGCAATGATTTCTTGGGAAAGATAGTGGAGTGGTTTCTTGTTGTTTTCTCCCCGGTTTTGAATTCAGTATAGTTTCTCTCAACCAGCTGTCATTTACAGCTAGAAAGTCCAGCTGTGGTATGAGTAGCCATGGTCAGATGCAAAATAAATAACAGAACTGTCCAACAAACAGAATTAACAAAGTTTGCAATAAAAAGAAAAGGGAACAAAGGCAAAAATGAAATAAAGCAAGAAAGCAAACAATATAAGCAAGGCAAATTAACAGTAAGAAGGCAAAATATTCACAAACTAAGAAATGGTGTTGATACACAAAAGCAAGTTTGGACAAGTGAATGTAGTGTTCTGACTTCTAGACAAGGCAGATCTGGACTAACTCATATCAAACTGCAAATTGGCTTATTTCATTGGCTAAGAAAAATAACCCAGCATGCATTTGTGTGCCTCTGAAATTCAAACTCTGCTCTCCGATTCCTCAATCTGAACCACTATCAATTACTCCACCATGCCTCCTTTTATATAAAATATGAAGACTATATAAGTTTTATATAGTCTTTATCATACTTATTATAAAACCCAGGTTGTGTGTGTGTGTCTGTACGTTTATATATTGGATCGGATTTCCTACATTTTTCAACCGATTTCAACAAAACTTCACAGGACTACGTAAAATTACCTTGTGGTGGTTCTGACAGTGCCAAAAATTGGAAAAACACAATTGTTTTTGCACAAAATCAATTTGAAAACACAATTAAGAGGCATCGCTTTTGCGAAATGGAAGGGGGACAACTCATATCATACTTATTATAAAAACCCAGGTTATTTGTGTGTGTGTGTTCATTTATATATGGGATCAGATTTCCTACATTTTTTCAACCGATTTCAACAAAACTTCACTTTTTTTTTTTTTTTTGGCAGGTAGTGTTTCTTATTGTCTTGCACACTTTTTTTCTTTATTTTTTACATTCAGAATGCTTTTAAAATTCCATTTACAAGACAATTGTTTATAATAAAATTCTATTCAATCGATAGACTCATAACGATTGAAAACAATGTTTTTTGTTTGAGTTTGGGTTTGACCAATAAAAAAAAAAAAAAAAAACAAAACAAAAAAAAAATAATTAAGACATGCATGTCCGTCAACCTTAAACAATAATCTTTGTCAATTTTATTTTTCAGTCTTTATGATGGTTGATACTTGATCTATCTCTTACTGTTACATCCCCAGGCAACGCCGGCTCTACTGCTAGTATTTTATATAGTTCATTTTTTCATATCTTATTTCTGATCTTATAGAATCATTTTTTTATTATTGTATTTGATATTATAAGCATTTACTTTCTTCAGAAATAGATGAATATTAGTTATTTATATTTGAATCTATAAGCATTTACTTGTTTCACGAATAGGTTTTGGTCTGGTTTGTTTAACGGCATATCAACTCCTTATGGGTCATTTAATGCCAAAATTTAAATTTCTTCAGAACTTTGGTAATTTTTTTTTTATCTTGTTTTTCCAATAATGTATTGCTGGTAATTTTTTTTTTTTAATATGAAAATGTATTGCTTTTATTCTTACTACAAAAATATATTTTTATACTTTAGTAATATTTTGACCCCATTTTAGGGGTTCACTATTTGCCTATAGCTGAGACCCTAACAGGTTCTACAACCATAGGTTAGGGTGGACCTAGAAATAACAGCAATTAAGAGGTGGTTCCACACTCCTCAAAACCTCCCAATCAGAGGCCTTGCTGCCAGATGTAGTTTATTGTTATACCCAGGACATCAGGGATGGGTAAATATTGGGTGTTTACATCTAACATCTATCTGTTTTGGGGATAACTAAATATTGCTTGTTTATATTTGAGTCTATAAATCTGTTATATAGGGGATACAGTTGGCCTAGGCCATGTTGACAGAACTGCTAACCAAGCAAGAACTACTTATTTGAGATCTGGAGCAATGGCAGGACAGGAAATCAGTGTCTTTGTAAAATCAAAATTCATAACCAGAAAAAACTGAGCAGTGATAATAGCATGTGGTAGCACCTGTTAAGGCCCCAGCTATAGGCAAATACTGAACCACCAAATTGGGGTCAAAACCTGAAAATATAAAAATACATTAGAAAAAATTATCAAAGCTTACAAGAGAATAAAATTTTGGCATTAAATGACCCATAAGGAGTTGATATGCCATTAACCAAACCAAACGAAATCACATGATGGACTGAGAGAATTCATTCCTCACATCAATTAAGATTAGAAACCTCCATTTTCCAAATTTGTTGTTTTCTTTATTCTTTTTATCTATTGCTACCTATCTGGTGTATCTGTGTTGGGGAGGATACTACATAAGGTAGTAAAAGAAAGCAAGAAGAAAGGACTAAACATCAATTGTAAGAAGACAAAATGTATAGTTGTGAGCAAAAGGAACAGCCCAACATGCAAATTACAAACTAGTGATACGAAATATCTAGGAAGGAAAATATGACACCAAACTCTGAAGGCACATTGGGATAACAAAAGATGCCTTCTAAAAGCTAAGAAAAAGTATTAAGAAACAGGAAAATCTTGTTAAAAACAAAGAAAACAATACAGTAAAACCTCAAATTAACAATCCCAGAACAAACTCACTCCAGATTTAACTTTCAAACTTTTCAAATTTTATTTAGAGGTATATAGTAACTTTAAAATAAAATACACATACATATTTACATTTATTTACAATGATTTTGTACTGTACTGGCTTTTTTTAAATCATGAAAAAAGTGTTTCACATTAACAAACAGCTTTAATGGATGACCCTCCCCACCATTAGTCTGTTAAATTGAGGTTCCACTGTACTTTACTGTTGTGTAATATCAGCCTCTTGAATGACATTGAATGCTGGACAATCTCCCCCACAGATAAAGAAAAAACTGGAGACAACATAAATGTGAGTCTACAGAAGGATTCTGAGAATAAAAAAAAACAGGTTAGCAATGATAAAGTTTTAGAGAAAATAGAAACAAAAAGGACACTTATATTTAACATCAGAAAGAGGAAGTTGAAATTTCTAGGGCACATAATGAGAAAAGAAAGCTTGGAGAATTTGACACTGGCAAGTCATATTAAAGGCAAGAGAGACAGAGGAAAGCTGTGAATAACCTACCTAATGGGCTTGTATAAATGGTTGGTAGAACCAAGATTAGGAGAGAGAGTTAAAAGACAAAATTTACTAAGAGCTACAAAGGATAGGAAGTTGTAGAGAGCCATGATCATCCATGTCTTGAAGGGACATGGCATATAGAAGACAAGAGGCTATAGAGGATTCTATATTTAACAAACAATATCTTAAACTGAAAGTATACTCCAGATGAACAATGATTCTTTTTTTTTTTCTTTCCAGAAACCTCCATGAAAATGTCCATTCATCTTGGTACTTCTCTGAAGAATGCTTGCTCTGAGTAAGTAATCAGTTTCAAGTCTACTTTATGGCATTCATAAATCCTTCCCCAAATTATGCTATTAAAATGCTAGCTGTTTATCTAATCTGTGATGTCACAAGCTTATTTAAACAAATGCATAATATATTTTGAAAATGGAAAAAAAGGAAAAAGAACACTAAAAATAACAATGCAAACTCTAATAACCAACATCTCTAATTGATTAAAAAGGAAAAAATTATATGAACTTGTACTCAAAACTATTACCAATCTATATATAACATCAAGTTCAGCCCAAAACAACCACAATTCAAAAACCTTTATCTGACCATAAATGACCTCTATAGTTGTTGATGGGCCGTTAAGCAGAAACCAAACCATCTATCTTCTTTTGACCCAATATTCCTTGGTGTCAAAAGTTTTCTGGATAATCAGTTACTGAAATCTATTATCTTTTTATTTATAAATATAGTATCTGCTTTCCATAGCTAATCATCTTTGTACGGATTCAGGTGGTTGATTAAAAAGAAAAAAAAGAAACTGCCACCAATTAACCTGTACCCAAAACTATCACTGATCCACATCAAACTATACCTAAAACAACTACAAATCGAAACTTTTATCTGGTCTTAAATGACCCCTATAGTTGTTGATGGGTTGTTAAGTAGAAACCAAACCAGAAAATGTCATGGTATTTTTGAAATTCCACATTTAAAAAATACAAAATAAATAAAAAAACAATTTGTGAAATTGAGATTTATTTAAATAGACTTTTTGGTCAGTGTGAAGTCGTACTCAATAAATGGTGGAGAGTGACAATCCTGACTTTCAGGTTGAATTAAACTTTTCAAATTAATATAAGTGGATAGAGTACAACCACCCAAACTATTTCATTGCCTGCCACAATTCAACAGTTGCACAGACCAGTTTATACAATAGCAGAAGAATAAGGACATGAACTCAAAAGTGTAGCCAGAAAAAAATCAATATATGAGAAACTGGCTGACAGAGCTCAATGGCATAAATCAATTGCTGTCTCTGTGTCACTATATCAATGACAACAAAAGAAAACATATCTCCTTACTCCATTGCTAATTTCCCTAAAAGAAAGCAGTGCTAAAAGGTAGGTCTACTTCTATTGGCAACATATTCCTATGTTTTCTCAGTGGAGCCACCATTTATACTTATATCTGAAACTGAATACAAAATAACCGGCATATCTAATAATAGATTAAAAAGAAAAAAATTATACGAACTTGTACCCAGAACTATCACCGATCCACATATAACATCAAGCTCAGTCTAAAACAACCACTATTCAAAAACCTTTATTTGACCATAAATGACCCTATAGTTGTTGATGGGCCATTAAGCAGAAACCAAACCAGTAAATGTTTTGGTACTTTTTTGAGATTCCATGTTTAAAAAATACAAAATAAATAAAAAAAATATTTGTAAAATGGAGATTTATTTAAATAGACTCAATAAATGGTGGAGAGTGACAATCATGACTTTAAGGTTAAATTAAAATTTTCAAATTAACATAAATGGATATGTCACAACCACCCAAACTATTCCATTGCCTGCCACAATTCAACTATTGCACAAACCAGTTTATACAATGGTGGAAGAATGAGGACATGAACTCAAAACTGTAGCCAGAAAAAATCAATATGAAACTAAAATCTCCCAACAAAACTACATAAAACCTTTAATATATTTTGAAAACTGAAAAAAAAGAAAAGCACTCTTCAGACCTCATAAAAATTCCCATTAAACTAACTAAAAAAAAAAAAAAAAACTTATATGAAATTGTACCTAAAAACCATCACCAATCCACATATAACATCAAGCTATACCCAAAACAACAATAATTCAAAATATTTATCTGGTCTTGATTAACTGTAAGTGAAACTTGTACATGTAATCCATTTATTTATTTTTTCTTTCAATAGGGGTAGATAAGTTCATCTATCGTCCGGTTCAAACTCCTCCTTGGTCTTTTGAACAAGGGTAGAGATTTATTCCTTGCTTCTTGTTTAGGATTGGGTTTCCAGTACCTTCTAAAGTTTTTTCATTCTCTTTCACTTCCACTCTCTTGCATCTTAGTGGCATTATCACCTTTCTTGGGGTGACTTGATTAAAAAAAAATCACTAATGATGTTGAAAAAAATGGTTGGTCCCTTGTACCACTCCAGTAAGTACCTGACTGCTTGTGCTATCCTCCACCACTGTAAGAGCGAGATCAGGTTAAAATGGAGTACTGCTGCTATATATGGGCAGGGACTGCCCAGTCTTCACTTTCCAGTTTCGATAGAGTCCAAAAGCATCTCTGCATCCGTGTGGGTGATGAAATATTTTTCACCTACAACCACTTTCCCATAGATGAAATGTTGCAAACCTCTTGCTGTTCTATCACTATTTCTATGGAAAGTGTTCAGACAAACTACATTCCTTAGTTCCACCAGTTCTGTCCTTCACGGCTAAGACTCTCTATGCCACACTCATTGTATTCCATTGGTGAAATCTAAGTTCCACTTAAGCAGCTCACGAACCGATACTTTCCCAATCACTACAATCTTAACATGTTCAAGTCTAGGGTTAACCATTATCTTCCCCACATAAACTGTGCCTCTTACTTCTTACTCTGTAACCCTCTGCCTAGACTGGCTCTTTTACAGGCTAAACATTATTGTAAAAAAAAAAAAAAAAAAAAATGGTACCTTATTTACAAGTTAAGTTTTCTTTTGAATCTGTCACTAACCTCATGCCATTTAATATAAGGAATCTTGGTAACTCCACTAATTCTCTCTAGTTGTATTTGTTAAATTACTCCAATCAGAAAATATCTTTGTCATACTCTTTTTTTGTTGATGTACTGAATTTGTTGTCTATTCAAATCCCTGCTCTCTTAGCAAATCTTTTCTTTGAAATCAACACTGAGAATATTTTGCTTCTTTTTCATGCAATTATTGTAGAAATCTCAATGTTTATAAATCCTTTATTTTGCTTTCAGTGAAGAGGATTTTAACACCTTGAAAAAAATCTATGGCTCATCAAAGTTTTTAACATCTGCTGACCTCAATGAAGGTAACAGGCCCCCCTACACTTTTTTCTTCTTAATTTCAATTTGTATTTTTGTGCCATTGGGAAAGATAATTTACTAAATTCTTACTTATTCCAAAATTAAAATAAACAGAGACATGTTTCATATTTCCATGCTTTCAAACTGGGTCAATGCCTATTGAAAGTTGTGTTCATGCCTTCTAGAAAACAATGAGAAGTTGATTTCATTTCACTTGAGTATAGTGTAAGTTTTTATGACCAGTTTCTTTAGGTAAAAAAATAAGGGGATGCTGGTAATTTTTTTTGAAGTGGTTTAAAATCATGCATTTTTGGTGACCAGTTGCATTATACATAGATAATTTTTTTTCTAGAGGGGTTAAAGTACATGTCAAAAAATTTAGGAACCACACTATACATGAAATTGTCTTATACTCATCATCATCATCATCATCATGCAGTCGAGATCATGGAGCCCACAACACTACAACAGACCTCCCAGTCCTTCATTGCTGTCGCCAAGTCCTGCCTACCAATGCCTGCATCCCTTGAGATGACATCAGGGAATGATAGTTTTCAGCCCCTGGTCAGGTTTGACGCAGGCTTCCAGAGTAGGAGAGAGGAGACAACCTCATTCTTGGCATGGTGGCAGTGGCCAGCAAACTGTGCTTGACAAACTTGTATGAGAGAGGAAACACTAGGAAGTCTGCCGTAGATTTGATGGATGGTTAGATGGCCTTTCCAAGAGAGGTTTTGATCTCTCATCAGAAGATTGGTGTAGGTTCCATCCAGACGTTTGTCCATGCCTTTAGAGAGTGTCCATGTCTCTGAGCCAGAGTAGAATTGGCTCAGCAGCAGGTCTGAATGTTTTGATCTTGAGTTTTCTATCCAGTTGTGATGTCCAGATCTTATGCAGACCATCCCATACCCTTCCTAGTTTGGAAGTCTTTCAAAAAGGTGGTGACAAATGATCTTAGATATTTATAATCCTCAACTTGATTCAAATTGATGTTAAGGGATTTTATAGGATGGTCATTGTTGGTCATCCAATGTGAAGTCAATGACAATAATAAAGAAAGTCAATAGGTGATATGCAATATAGTAAGATGAATCCTCAAAGCTCAACTTTAAAAAGAAAAAGGAATTGAACATTATCAGATAGAAGGAGAAAGATGCAATAGCTTCTTTATCTCTACAATTTTCAGATAGTTTTAGGGGTCTTTTCTAATTACTTGATTTTTTAATTATCAAACAAAGCTTATGATGGTGGAACAGTAAGTCCATACCCAACTGTGTAGTTCATAGCTGAATTTTGATCTGAAAATTTCACTGTATAATACTTGGTCTGTTTGATTAATGGAGATGCATTGAGTTAGGTGCATTGACAAGGAAAGAGATTATGCTAAAAAAAAATAAATATTTTTCATGTTTTTTTTCATATAGCTTGCACATTTATTGATGTATGTTTGTGATTAGATATATTTAATATAAAAAAGACGGATTCCAGAGAAAAAATTTGTATGTACAAACTTTGAAAGCATTCAAGGACACATGGCACAGTGGATAAAGGCGTTGGTTAGATCCAGTGACAGGACCTAAAGAGTGTGAGTTCAATACCTGGTTAAGGCTGTAGAGAACTTGGAGGGGAAAATTAACAGGAGATAACTGATAACTGACATCCATTATACATGGCACATGGAACTAGAACAGTCTACCCTAGTGAGCGAAATAAAGGGTTCAGTTCGACATTCCAACCACCTGAAGAAGGCTGGAGTGTACAACAGCTGAAATGTAATAAATATGGCAACAAAGATGAGGACAATAGTCTGAATAATGTAAATAGTGTACATAATACCTCATCTCAGAAATATAGACAGATACATTTTAAAAATATATCTGCACATTCAAATTTTGGCAAGTTTAACCTTTGTGACTGCAAAAAATGGTGTGTCAACAGGATGTTTATTCCTTTGACAATGTTATTACTATATACACTTTTGACTCCCTCAACAATGTTTATTTTTTTTTTAATCACTTCACCCCAAGCATGGCAATAATTCCACTAAGATGCAAGAGGGCTACTGGTAGTGAAAGAGAATGAGAAAATATTAAAAAAAAAAATGGAAACCCAATCCTAAACAATGTTGAGAAAATGCTCCCACCAAACAAACAGAGACTGGTCAGATTGAGGATGAAAAGCAATAGCACCTACCTTGCCTTTTTCTGCAGAAAGTCTCATAACTTGGTAACATGGAAGGTAATTCTTAAAAAAAGAGAGACAGATTTCCTCTCCTTCTATAAAACTTCAGGGATCACATGGTAATCCTGTCACATGACTACTGTAACTATAAAAAGTTAGTAAAGATAATAACAAGCGTTTTGTTTAGTAAATATTTCAACAATACAAGCTAAAGAAACTCTTCCTTTTCCACCTGACCAACAGTCAATTTCTCCACAACAGGAAACAAGGGATAAACCTCTACTCCTGTTCAAAAGACTGGAGAGGAGTGTGAACCGGACGATAGGTGAACCTCTCTACTCCCATTGAAGAAAATAATATAAAAATACAAAATTATAAAAATGGGAACCAAGTAAAATACAATATTTATTATTTAGCTTTTATAAAGAGATATTTTTATTCAAAAATTTATTAAAAAATTACAAAATTATCAAAATATTTAAACCAATTACAATGCAATATTTATTATTTACCATTTTATAAAGAACTATGAAAACATTCATTATATAGGTCATATATTTTTATAATCTTGTAAGTATAAAATTATTCTCGTTAATAAACAATCTAATAAATAGTGTTTAACATCTTTGTTGTCATTCTCAAGAATAAAGAAAATGTATAAATCCACTTTGATATTTTGGGGGTTTATTAAAATTCTGATCATCTCTTTTTTAAAAATAAACATTGCCAAGGGAGTCAAAAGTGTATACCATAATAGTGTTGCCAAGGGAATAAACGTCCTTTAGACACACTATTTTTTTGCAGGTAAGAAGGTTAAACATTGACTAAATTTTTATCTAGACAAGGTTAACAATAGGTGTAACAGGTATTTCTTAACCTCCTGGGTAAGATGATAAACTACATCCAAGGCCTCTGATCAGGAGGTTTTGAGGAGTGTGGAACCACCTCTTAATTGCTGGTGTTCCCAGGTCCACCCTGACCCGGGGTGGTAGCACCTGTTAGGGACCCAGTTATGGGCAAATAGTTAACCCCCAAATTGGGGTCAAAACATTATGTAAGTGTAAAAATAGGTTTTAATACCAGAAATACTTTGTAAGAAAATTATTACCAGCAATACATTTTTGAAAAAAAAAAAATATTACCAGCAATAAAAATTTTGTTGGCACTGAGGTTGATATGCCGTACAACAAACCAAATCAAACAAAAAGCTATTTCTTATTACTTCTTCCTAAGTTTGTGTTGTTTGCCCCAGTGTTGAATTTATCACCCACTGCCAACCACTGTGACATGCCAGTGATAAGTTTTTCTTTTTTTTTAAGATATCTGGTAATAGGACAGGGAAAAGTAGTTTCATGCCTTTCCCAAGAGCATACAATCTAAACCAGATTTTGAACAATGCTGTGTGTGTTAATAAATCTATGGCTACATTACACATCCATTTATAGATCCACATGTTTCTAGGACAGAAGCAACGTGTGCGGTTAATAGAAGTGGTTCAGGTGCATTTTTTCTGTACCACATTCTCCAAACCTTTTACCTTCAAGCTTTCACTTGGGAAAATATGTTGATGACTGAATAATGATGCTATGAATTTATATGAATAAAAAAAATGTCACTCAAATAATTGCAAATAATATTAATACCATTTTAACATGTGTTGAAAAAGTTGACAAAAGTTACATATAAGTCTGTTGAATTTTAAGAAAATGAGATTCTCATGTGTTAGGACGGCAGGTCCTAATCAATCAATAATCAAGGGAGGTAACTAATTCCCTAGATCAGAACTCTCTAGAAAACAGGCAAAAAAAGGAGGAATTCAATATGCCTGTCAGGTATTCCTCATGGACTCCACTGGCCATGTTTATATCTGTTTGTTTATCAATAATAAATCAATGTATTATATAATTGTTTGAGTTGCATGTTCATTCTTGCTTAACACAAAACTGTGTTATAACCATATTTACACTCAGTGTTTGTTCTCTTGTGCAGATCACATCCACATCCTCCTCTGCACTGGTTGCACTGTTGATGACGAGTTACAAGCCTGTTTTCAAGCAGAAGTCATAAATGCTGCAATGGATTGCAACATCCCAGAGAAAAATCTTGTAAGTTGATCAATGAGACCAGTTTCTTTTAAATACAAATTTTCATTGAGTGAATGCTTTTATTTTAATTTCTGTTCTCCTGCTTTCTTTCAAGATGACAGTACTGATGATGATGATGGGTTGCAATATCTCACAAGTTTTTGTTTTAATACAGAAAAAAAAATTATTCACATTTGCAAATTGTGGTTTATCAACTTGTGAATGTTTACGTGGTGACGAAGGGGAAAATGAATTTGTGTTCTCTGCTTTCTGTTGAAAAACTGAGAAAAGGTCGGAACAGCTTCAGTTGGCCTTTAAAATATTGTAATTGTCTGTGCTTTCCTAAGTCTCGACCAATCACAACCTTTTTAGCTCAATAAAAAAATGCTCCTTTGAACGATTGTGAGTGATGAAGGCAGCTGGGTGTTGTGAGTTTAGGATAAAGATATTTTTTTATCCCTTTTGATTTATGCCCCGTAACACACCCACCCACTCTGCCAAGCATTTTCTGACTTTGGACTTGCGAGACTCATTTATGACTCTTGTCATTACGACCCCAAATTTTAAAAAATTTTTTAAAAATTTGTAACAATATGATTTCTTAAACATCTTTAGACAATAAGGAGATAATTTCTTTTTAAATCCACTTATCTGAGTTTCATAGGAATTTTGTCTCCAAGTCCATCTTTGAGTAAACTTAGGGTTTTAGTGTTTCAGGATTCATGTCTCTATTTCACCTTTGAATTGGGAAACAAACATTTTATAAATGATTTTAGATATTCATAAAAGTAGTCCTTTGAAGATTTGACCACCCATGTGGCTTTGGGATGGTCGCAAATCTTCTGGAACACAAGTGGATAGAGGGGGTAGGACTCTAGTGATTTTCCATATAAGCAGAGAGAGGCAGGAAGTTGGAGGAAAATGTGGGTCCAGTCATGATAGAGTATTAGGTGATCAGAGGAGTTAGAGCTGCTGGTGGTCAGTGAGAAAAGGTCTGGTAGCGAGGAATCAGGAGTTACCGAGCCCAGAGGCCAGTGAAATAAGGGAGATAGCAGTTCAGCTGAAGGGAAAGATGGCCGGCTAAGTGAGAAATCGTATTGTTGCTACTTCCCAACCAGAGTCTTGAAAAACAATTGTCTTCATTTTATTTGTTGAAAGCAGTCATGGATGAGAAGACAAACCTGTGCACAGAGTGAATTGGGTGTATTTGCAAATACAATCAACCTTGGATGTCATCACAGGTGTAGTGAGCAATGAACGATTGTAGAACGTCATGATAAAACTTGTCACAATTTTCTACATTGCGATTTTCTCCCACAAATTGTTAATGAAACAACAAAATATTTTTATTTCAAGCATAATACTTCTTGAACTGCTACATTGCATTGTTTTTTTTTTATGTTACCATTTCAACCAATTCATTCTTTGGCTTTCTATAACTTTGAAATGTGTCATTATCGTTTTAAGGATTGTTCAACCTGTTGGTCTCATTTTTTGCATTGCTTTTGTTGTTGCCACAATATTTTGACCAATACATTCTACAACCTTCTTTGACTGTACAATCTATATGGAAAGTCATTTTTTCTTTATTTTCTTGATAGTGCAAACAATAACATGCTAACAAAAACAAACTGATGGCAAATAAGTTCAGTCAACAATCCCCTTCATTGGCTTTAATCTCAGCTTGAACCCTGATACCATTCAGAAGTATTCAATGAGAAAAGCAGGCATTTACTAATTTACCTTATGTACAGCAATAATTGTAGGACACTCAGTGAAGAGCAGACTTTGTACCCTAAAAATATTTTTAGACATGAAGGAGGCCCAGGCACCTGTAGATTTATATTTGTATTGGGAATGTATATTAATTTCTTCTTACTCTTGTCTCTTCATGGGTTTTAGGGCTTACAGCCACATCACGTTGAAACAGTCGTTCCTGTATGATCACAGAAGTTAAGCAATGTTGAGCTTGGTCGGTACTTAGATGGGTACTTGGGAATATCAGGTGGTGTAATGGACAATGGCTCAGAATTTTTAATCAGAGAGCAGAATTCCAGTTGGGTTTGTCCATTTGTCACTTATGTGCAAATACCCTTGGGAAAGAGTACGGATCCACCATTGGGTTAATTCGTAAGACTTGTACCACTAAAATCATTATCTCAAAAAAAAAAAAAAAATCTTACTATCTAAAAATATTTTCTGACTTTAAATAACCTGCAAAGAGTTGACAAGCCATAAAAAACAAAATCCATCAAAAATTAATCTTCATAGGGTTTCTGACATCAATTCATGAGTAATTTTGGAAATTGGATGAATGGCAAACTTGTTACTAGTTTGACGCCATCTTGTTGATTTGGAAATCAAGTGTTTTCACTATTATTGACTTGTAACAAATTTGACTTTTTTTTTTTATTTTGATGGCTTTTTTTTTATCAGAGGTGGATTTTTTCATTCGAAAAATTTTCTGGATTTTGTTCCTCACTGAATTATTTTGATTTTTTTTTTTTTAAAGGAAAAGACAAGCCTTCTTCAGAAATTAGTCCAAGCTGCAAGAGAAAGTGAGTATTTGTCTTGACTTGAATTTGTGGCTGAAACGACAACTCTTAGTTGTTTAATATAAGGTGGGGGTGTCTTAATATTTCTTTTTCAAATTCTTGTATTTGCTATAAGAACTCTTGAAGTGATAATAAATTTATTTATTTATCAGACATTTTTAATTCTTTAGAAATAGGTTGAGTTCTAAGGTAGGTCCATTTTTGGGGAACCAGTTGTCATGACAAATGTTTCATCCTCACTACTAATCATATGTGGCAGTTAAAGAAAAAAAAACCCAATGCAAAAGGCAGATAATTCGCAAGGCTAAATCTCCACAACTGGTACCGAAAGCTGAGCTCCATGAAAGAAAGGGAATAATGCATGTGTGTGTGTGTCTGGGGGGAGGGTGTTGAAGCAGAGTTCTTAAAATGCAATGGAACAATAAATGTATATTTATATGTTTAGCAGCAGCAAGGTGTTCATCAGTTTGGTCAAAAAGTACCTTGCATTTTTCAATAGGAAAAAATGGTGCTCCCATGAGAATGCAAAGCCACATACAGCATGAATACTATACAGGGTTCTTCACAAAGAGAGCAAAGCTTGAAAATTGAATAAAAACAAATGCTATGAGAGACAGACACACATTCAGCACATTACTGGATGGGAAAAGGTTAAAAGTTCAACTTGTATGCATTCAACATGAGCAGCTTGTGTTGAGCAACAAATATTGAAACAATATTCTACACTTGAATCACATGATATGTGGATATTGACATCAAGGTGTTAAAAATTCAATATCTTAAATCTTTAAGGGTAGCAGGCAGAGGTGGAATAAACAGTTTCTTTTATATACCCCGACATAAAAATCACATGGGGTAAGATCTGGTGACCTGGGAAACCTCAGGCAATGAACAAGATCCTCTTTCCCACAAATTGTAACAATTTAGTTATACAAAATCTGAACAAAAAACAACACACACAACAGAAAGAAACATTCAAACAAGATTGAAAAAAAATGTTCATTTATTTTACTAACTTTGAACATTTTCCTATCAAATAATGTCTTTCTGTCTCTGAGTATTTGTTATTAAATTTTCAAAAACTGTTTTTTTCTTTTTGAATAACCCTATATATAATACCCACAAAAGAACCACATTCTGGTTCATAATTATTAGAACAATTTAAAATATAACTGTGTCCACCTATCCAATAGCTGTTTGAATAATATAGTAAACTGGAAATAATTGACATTACTACCCATAATTCCTAATAACTGTCACCATTGTATACTGATCTCTCTCTCTCTCTATATATATATATATATATAATATAATTTTAAGGTATGTTACATTTATGGATAAAAGTGCTCAATGTTAGAGCATATGTAAATATAAAAGTGGACATTGCAATCAACATCTAGCAGTGACAGTCTGTTTCATGTTTGAACGCAATCTTCAGGCCATGTGTGGTGTGTTTCTGGTTATTTATATATGCTGGTCAATGGTGCATTATGGATAGCAAGGTCTATTATATATATATGTGTGTGTGTGAGTATATATATATATATATATATATATAATGTGGAGGTTGCTGTTGACTCACAAAGCAAGTATGACCATCACTGACATATCCAGCCTTTCAGTTAACCCACCCCTCCACAACACTGCATTCATTGGTTGTGTGAACGACAGTGGCTCATTAAGCCAGCCATCAATCAGCATTTCTTGTCACATATGTGGCATATCAAATCATCATCACTTCCAATGTGTCTTTACATATGCCTTATCAGGCCCTGTGCAATGATAGCCTTTTGTCGTGCAAGGCCACTTGATTGCCGTCTCCACTGTAGTAATTTGGAGCAATTAAATCAAGAGAATTATGAAGTCACATGTCAGGAGGGAGCAGAGTCATGCTGGAACATTCATGACCCTTCCCTTGATCCAGAGCTTTACTGTGCCCAGCTGCTCAATTTACAGGGGAAGCTTGTAGGGTTGTATATCATGGCTTTTGTTACATCTCCAAAGACTGCAACCAGGTGAACAAACTCTCTGACAATCTCTGAGTCGCTGTCGTTGGGCGATGGTGCAACATGCCTTTTCATTTCTTGTGCCAGACTAGAACCTGCCAAGTTAAATTCTGATAATAATTGAGAAAGGACAATATTAATATTTGGCACATGCTGTTTAACATTACATTTATGGCCCAGTAAGGATACCGTTGAGTTTGTTGCAATCACTTATGA
Source organism: Acanthosepion pharaonis (assembly GCA_903632075.3). NCBI lineage: Eukaryota > Metazoa > Mollusca > Cephalopoda > Sepiida > Sepiidae > Acanthosepion > Acanthosepion pharaonis. The sequence continues at coordinate 541,135 of CAHIKZ030001339.1, forward strand.
AGATAAGATAGCATCTGGAATTTTAATACTATTCTCTTTGAATGAATTCACTGATCAAGACATTCATTCATTTCAGATTTGAAGGATGTGTGCTGAGCCATAATTTCCGATGCAATTACATTGAACATCTTATCACCTAACAATTAAAAGGAGATATTAAATGTTAAATCTTACAGGGAAGAACGAAGACATTTCAATTTCCCAATCTAGTTTTAAATTTATCAATATTTGGTTTTTCTTTTTTCCAGGAGATGCACAAAATGTCATGAAAATGTCATTCAAGTACACAAAGGAAACCTTTCCAGATTTCAAAAACAAGTTAAATGCCAAAGGTTGGGTCACTGACAGAGCATTACTTGGAGCAGATGAGTGGAGAATAGATATTAAAAAGGATCTATAACAGATTTCATGTTGGGTTTTTCTTTTTCTCTTTTTTTTTTTTTTTGTCTTTTCTTTCACTGTCGCCTCTCTTTTTTTCTTAAAACTAAACTTTCATCCAAAATAAACCTGAAGAACCATTCCAGGTTTTCATTCTTGATAAACAAGGTAGACAGCCAACACATTCCACAAACTTGGCCAAAATTTCTCCTTCAAGGCAGCAGTTATTAAATCAAGAGAATTATGAAGTCACATGTCAGGAG